>CM016566.1:24721679-25117840 GCA_003412495.2 Echium plantagineum | reverse complement strand
TGCAATCTGGTACCGAGAAGGGACATGAAGCACTTTGACGTGGCCTATAGCAACTTTTTCTCTGACAAAATGGATATCAATTTCAATGTGTTTGGTGCGCTGATGCTGAACTGGATTTTCTGAGAGATATATGGCACTGATATTGTCGCAATAGACAATGGTGGCTGATGACAAAGGATGATGCAATTCAAGAAGCAAATTTCGGATCCAACATGTCTCGGATACAACATTTGCGACGCCGCGGTATTCAGCTTCAGCACTAGACCGAGAAATTGTAGCCTGTCGTTTGGAGGACCAAGAGAGAAGATTATCACCCAAAAAAACACAATAACCGGAGGTAGATCTACGTGTATCGGGACACCCTGCCCAGTCTGCATCTGTATAGGAAACCAAGGATGATGAGGATGATTTATATAATTCTAAACCATAGTCCAGAGTTCCTTGTAAGTAACGTAACACTCTTTTGAGAGCTAGCATGTGAGTGTCCATAGGAGAATGCATATGAAGACAAAGTTGTTGAACTGCATAAGAAATGTCTGGTCTAGTAAATGTGAGATATTGTAGCGCTCCGGCCAGGCTACGAAATAGAGTCGGATCGTCACATGGGGAGCCTGAATTGCCACTCACTTTGGACTTCGTATCAATGGGGGTAGCTGAAGCATTACAGGAAGCCATGCCTGCTCTGTGGATGATAGATTCAGCATATTTCTTCTGAGAAAGAAACAAGCCACCTTCATGATGAGAAACAGCAATGCCTAAAAAATAACTGAGACGACCTAGATCCTTCATGGCAAATTCATCACTGATAAGGGAAATGAGAGATCTTCGAAGTGTCTCAGATGAGGCAGTGAGTATGATATCATCAACATAGAGTAATAAATAAGCAATATCAGGGCCCTTCTTATAAACAAACAGAGAATGATCAGATGCACTATGAACAAAGCCTATGGTTGAAACATAATCAGCAAACCGTTGATACCAAGCTCGAGGGGCCTGCTTCAGGCCATACAATGATTTGCGTAGTCGACAAACATGATTAGGATAAGTAGAATCCCGAAAACCCATTGGTTGGTACATATATACCGTCTCATGTAAGTCACCGTGAAGAAAGGCATTCTTCACATCTAGCTGATGAATGGACCAGTCCTTGGACAGAGCTAAACTCAATACAATGCGAATAGTGGCGGGTTTTACCACTGGACTAAAAGTGTCACCACAATCAATGCCAACCTGTTGTGTCTTGCCATCCCCGACAAGACGAGCTTTGTAACGCTCAAAAGAACCATCAGAATTTAATTTATGACGGAAAATCCACATAGACCGAATTATATTAACACCTGAAGGACGAGGTACTAACTCCCATGTATTATTTTTAATTAAAGCATCATATTCGTCAATCATGGCCGTTTTCCAGTTATGATCATTTAAGGCCTGGTGGGGATTGGTGGGGATAGGAGAGACGGAAGAAGTTGTGAGTGCATATTTGGGATTAGGTTTGAAGATTCCATGAGTGCTTCGAGTGACTGGCCGATGAGGTGGGGAGGTGGGGTGGGTCGTGGCTGGAGTGAGGTCATGAGAGCCGTTAAGGGGAGGTGGGCTCGAGGTAGGAGAGGGTTGGAAGGGTGGTGAGGGGGGCGGTGACACATCCCCTGAGGTGGGGGAATGGAGGTCACGAGTGTCGGGGATGGATGGGTAGGTAAATTGTTCGTGAAGGACGCTTGGGTGCGGAGGATCAAGAAATTGATAGGAGTGGGTAGTGGTGGATGCAACTTTGGCGAAAGGAAATTGATCTTCAACGAAATAGACGTGACGACTGATGAGAATTTTACGGGTAACCGTACTATAACATAGATACCCCCGATGATTAGAGGGATAACCTAGAAAAATGCAAGGAGCGGAGCGGGGTTGAAGTTTATGAATAGTGGTAGAAGGAAATAATGGGTAACACAAGCAGCCAAACACACGAAGATGGTCGTATGTAGGTTGTTTGTGATAAAGGTAATGAGTGGGTGTGAGGTAATGGATAGTTTTGTGAGGTATGATGTTAATGAGATGAGTGGCTGTTTGGAGAGCGTAGTGCCAAAATGATGGTGGGACGGAAGCATGAATGAGTATGGTGCGGATGATGTTATTTATGGTGCGTAAGGTGCGTTCGGCTTTGCCGTTCTGGGGAGATGTGTAAGGGCAGGATAGACGCATTTGAATACCATGAGCATGACAGAATTGAGTAAAGGTAGTGTTTGTGAATTCTGTGCCATTGTCACATTGAATACACTTAATGTTCATATTAAATTGAGTGTGTATTAGGGCACGAAACATGATGAAAGTGGAGCAGACTTGAGATTTATGAGCTAAAGGAAAAGTCCAGAGGAAATTTGTATAGTCATCTAAGAATATTAAATAGTAACGATGGCCAGTGGTACTAGGTATCGGGGACGTCCATAAATCACTATGAATAATATCAAAAGGCATAGAAGTAGTAGATAAAGAGGGACTAAATGGTAGTTTGATATGCTTTCCAAGGACACAAGATTGACAGAAACGAGAAGTGCAACCTGTACATTTTATTAAATTATTCTTTTGAAGGGTAGCAAAAACAGGTGCTCCTGGATGACCTAAACGTTGATGCCATAAACTAGACGACAATGTGGAAAGATGACATTGAGAAGATGGGCTAGTCGCGGAAGGGAGAGCTGGTATAGTGAAAGGATAGAGGTCTCCCGTGCTGTTACATCTAAGAATCCTAGTACCCGTATTAATATCTTTCACAGAGAAACCAAATGGGTCAAATTCAATAGTTACAGAGTTGTCTGTTGTAAACTTACGAACAGATATAAGGTTCTTGATTATATGAGGGACGTGGAGGACGTTATATAAGTGAAGGGGGGGATGTGGTGCTGATAGAGTGGTATGACCATGACCATGAACCGGAACCGAATGACCATTCCCAACGACGACATTATGATTGCTAGAATTAGAATAGGTGTGGAGCATACCTCGATTGGACGTTAGGTGAGATGTGGCCCCGGTGTCCATGTACCAGTTGGTGTCTGGTGAATACATATTTGGCTCTTTGTTTATTGTTGTGAAAAAACGAAAAAGAAACGGCAATGGAAAAAAAAAAAGAAGAAGAAAAAGAATGGCGGCTGGAAAACAGAAGTAGAAAAATTGTAAAAATTACTCCGGAACGTACAAACACCAATGCTCACAACGGTTGCCCGATTGGTTGATTGCGGCGACTGCGTTAAATAATTGGAAAAAGAAGGAAAAAAAAATAGTGGGATATTGTATGATCTTGAGGGAGTTTTGGTGGAGTAAAAAAGAAATATAGGAGAAATTTTTTTTTTTTTTTAAAATAGGATCTTTGTGGCTCTGATTACCATGAAAGAATATATTGATTGAGTGAGTTATAATGTGACATTACATGAGTATATATAGAATAAATTAGGTTAAGTGACGTAAACCTAATGGGCCTATACAATAGTGGGCTTGTACACTAGACAACTACTAATAATATCTAACAACTTTACGTAATTTTGGTATGCAAAACTTGTATAAAACCTCAACAATAAGATCGAATATGTGGAGTGCACATATGGTGACATTTGAGGTCTTGGATATAGATATTACATGATGTTTCACTTGGTCATTATAGGAAGTGAATGCAAATTTTGGTTAAGTTCAAGACTTCTGCGAACAAAGGGGTTAACCGTGAACCACCTGAATTTATATAAACTCTTAATAAATGAGTTCTGGACTTCCATGGACGATAGGGTAACTTCCTCCAAGCAACAAGTCCTTCCTAACTTATTCATCTTCATCAATAGATTAAGATATGTTCATATTTTTCATAAAACTATTCATGTATATATATTTAGAGTGTAATTATCTTAAGTTATGTAAGATATGGTGCTTGAAACATCGAAGCAATAAATAAATAATAAAAGTGTACTAGAAAATATTGCACAAAAGTATAACAGACGATCTGAATTTTACTAAGAATATAGGATTTGGCCAGAAGATATATATAAAACTTCTTAGGTATTCCCTCTATCTTATCAAGGTTATTATGTGTTAGTACTTAGTTGTAATCTTTAGGCTAAAATTCTGCCAAGTCCTTGAATTTTAGTCATCTGCTAATTTGGCTCCTGAATTTTAGAAATCGGTCTACTTGCCTCCTGAATTACCCAACTAGTCATTTTGGCTATTTTTGCCACTATTTGTAAGGCAAATTGACAAATTTTAAGTTTTATGGTCACTTTTAATAATAAAAAATATATTGGGGCTCTTTTAAAATAAAACCCAATTTTATTTTTGGTAAATTAACGATGAGGTGAGTATCGAACCCATGACCTTTTGGCCACTGACAATAGCCTTTTCCACTAGGCTATTCGATTAACTCAAACCCCCTCCCCCTCCCTCACGGTTTTTTTGTAAAAGAAAACCCAATTATTTTAAAAAAAAATCCCCTCTCCTCCGTCGTCCCTAACCCTCATCCCCCATCTCCGCCGTGGTCCCCTACCCCCTCCTCCTCCCTCACGGTCTACCCCCCTCGTCGATCTTCTTCTCCATCTCCCCGTCCCCCCGTCGATCTACTTCTTCATCTCTCCCCTCCCCCGTCCTCCCGTCGATTTTCTTCTCCATCTGCCCCCTCCAGCTCGAACTCCCTCCACCCCACCCTCCAGCTCGATCGTCCCCCTCCAAGCAAGTCTCGCTCGTCGTGAACGGGGTTAGGGATGGGGTGGGGGTTTATTATTATTTTTTATTTCTTGTTTAATAATTTAATTTAATTTTTTATTACTTGGTATATTATTTTTTAATTTTTTATTACTTTGTACATTATAAATTGACCCCTAATGTCCTGTTATATGTTGAATGCCTATTTTGCCCTTCATTTTAAGGTGAAAATTAGGTGTGTGGACGAAAATCGAAACCGAGCCGAACCGAACCGAAAAGAACCGATTTTGTTGGAACCGATTGAAATCGAACCGATTTCGGTTCCTCCTTTGAGGGAACCGAACCGATGGGGTTCGGCTTATGGGAGAACCGATAAAAATCAAACTGAACCGATGACTAATTTTAAGTATAAAAAAATAAGTTTAGTAAAGGATAATTGGCGAGAGGATTCAACATTGTTAATTGTTAGTATGATATAATAATAGATAAGTGAACATGTTATAAGCTAATAATATATGGATACATATATATATATTTAAAAAGTGGTACCGTGTGACGGATGTGTATACGAATTTCGAAATTAATTTTAAAAGGAGCTCGTTAAACTTATATGGAGTAGATATGTCTTTGGAACTTAATTATGAGTTACATTTAATATAAGACAACACTAATCACATTTAGATTTGAGTCCAAAACGAATAATAATATTAGCTAGGAATAAACAGACCTAAAATTTAAAAGCCAAAAGTGGGTCCAAAACACGAGGCCCAGAACCGAACCGGAACCGACCTGGAACCGATAAGAACCAAACCGTTTAGAACCGAACCAATTTCGGTTCTGTCTACCGTAGAACCGATAATATCGGTTCGGTTCTTTTTTTTGTCCAAAACCGAACCGAACCGAACCGTGCACACCCCTAGTGAAAATGGCCAAAATGACCAGTTGAGGTAGTCCAGAGAGCAAGTAAATGGATTTCTAAAGTTCACATGTCAAATTAACCAGATGACCAAAGTTCAGGGGCCTAATAGTTTGATCCTAATATTTTTTCATTTTAATAACTTGTTCAATATTTTCAACCGTTCTATGTAATTTGTGTAATATCTAGTTTTAATTAATATTACATCCAATTTATTTTAGTAAACTTTTTCACTTTTCCAGGCATAACAATTTTATAAATGACCAATTACTTCCTATTTATTATCTTGAAAATATCTAATTTTTATAAGTAAAGTTGTTACAAATAGAGTATTGTTATCAATACGTGGAGTGAGAAAATTATTGATCTATTTATTTTGTTGTAATTTTTCGGAATGCATATGGAAAATAATTTATAACTCAACTTGCGTTTCAAATGTTGAAATAGTATATAACGATGAATTGGAGGTACGTAGTCTAAAATAGTGTCTCTAAGAAACTGTAAATAACAAAAATCGAACAATTTTTTAAAAGGCGGAGATTGGAGAGAGTTAAAGTTTTTTATTTTTTGGCTAATTAGTCATAAGGAGAGTTATTAAGTCGGTATATATATATATATGTTCATGAGGTCATGGGTTCAACACTTCCTAAATATAATTCTTTTTATATTAGCTTATAGTACCTATGAAGTCTATTTTAAATATTCATTAGTTATAAAAATAAATTTTAGCCATTTCATATATATTTTTTATAATTCATTATGATGGAATTAATAATTTACTCAATATTTTAAGAATAAACTTAAATATTTAATATATTTCAAAAAATTCTTACATGCAATAGAAAAGTTGCCGTAAATATTTTGTTAGCATCATACAAAAAATAAATAAAAATTCTTAATATATATTTTGAACCACCGGGACAGAATCACTAAATCCGCCCCGCACAAACTCTGCCTAATAGCAGTCATCGATTAGAAGCGTGGTTAGCTTGAGCATATGGACTATAAATTGTTTCTTAGGACCACATGCAGTTTGTTTCGTAGAAGACATCATCTACTTGCATCAGAGGATCTAACTAAAATGGTAGAAATTCTGGTTCAAGATATGCTAACGATCGTGTATAATCAGCTTGATTTTATAATATATATGCATTATTCCATATTCAAACAAGAAGAAATTATTGGCAAGATGGTCATATACATTGGCTGATCCTATTAACTATGACCAGGGAATCTTTATAGAAAAATGTAATTTCTATGTGGAAGATCTTTCTTGATAACTATTAAGTTGAAGAGGTGGCTATTTGGCTATCTCAATAAGTTCAAACTTATTAGATGGTTAATGTATTGGCTCACAAATAGTTAATATGTATATTGGCTGAAGAGTAGGGTTAGAAACGAGTTGGGTAATTTATTATTCTTTCGAGTACTTGGTCCGAGTACTCAACTCGATAAACTGCTCGATAGTTCGAGTAGAGAGTCCTAAGTTTTGCTCGTTTCAAATACCCGACTCGCTCGATAAATACACTGTCAGTAAATAAATAATTAGATAACTTAATAATTTTAATATATATGTTAAAAGTAATTATTTATAGTTAAGGTTTGTGCATTTTATTATAGATATTTGAGATAATTAAGGTTTATTCAATTTATTAATATCTTAAATGTACCAATACAGTTTTTCTTTTTGTTAAAAGATAAGTTCATTCCATATTTACCTTAACGAGTCGGGTATTTATCCAATCGGGTCAGACAATTGCCTTAACGAGTCGGATACTAAAGTTGAGCTCGACACCTTATCGATTCGTGTACTACCCGGCTCGTTATCTTATCAAGTTGGGTACTACCCGACTCGTTTTTAGCACTACTCAATAGTCACAAGTTATAGGAGCACAGTCCATTTTAGATTTCAAAAGAAGGTATGGAGGGGGTTTCAAATTGGGGTAGGAGAGGGGTTTCGAATTTTGGGATGGGTGGAGGTAGAGTTTCGAATTTGGGGTGGGGATGGAGGTAAGGTATCGAATTTGGGGTGGGGCGGATGTAGAGTGGGTTATTGGTGATGGTTATGAAGGTGGTAGTTGGTGGTGATGGTGGTGGTGGTGGTGGTGGTGAGGTGAGATGTGAGCAAGAAGAAGATGAAAAGGGAAGAAAGAATGGGGACATATAAGTAATTAAGTACAAGATTTTAGATGTACGGACAAAATAGACATTTCATGGTGGCAGGTTCTAATGTTTTGCCAAAAAAACTGGAAAGTCCTTCAAGTTAAAAGTATGCTCCAAAAGGTGCCAATCTTGCGAAATTCTCTTTGAATGCCTTTGAGGATGATATTTCAATTGTGACATTTATTTGGGTTTGGAGTGTTTTATAGGGGAAAAATTATAGTAGTTCGTTTTGAATCGTACTCTGGAGTAATGTATTTTTTCTGTTATTGTTTGGTCTTTATGCAACACTTACGAATTCTTTGTTGCATTGTAATACTTCACTTTTGTGAGTTGAACAAAAAAAAGGTGTGATAGAGAAGATGTGGAAGAAGATGAATTATGGCAAATGGAGGAGGTATTTAGTGTAAGACTTGATGTTAATCTCCAAGATTTCTTTATCATGTGTAAGACTTCAAGCTGATTATTAGTCGCCCTAATGTGTTAAGAAATCAAAAAGACATTTACTCTTACCATGACACGACTATGGCACTCGTAGAATCTTGAATATATATTAGGTAACCATGTAAAGATCGAATTTCTACTTCTATGTTTTTATTTAAGTAGTGGCATATGTCTACAGATTCACAAATGGGTGCGAATTGTATATTGAGCCTAAATACATACTATACATAAATTAAGTTTTTGTTTCTGTCATTAATGCATAAGAAGTAGGAGAAATTTGACAGATTGAAAACTTTTGAAAAAATAGCACTTTCAATTGTTTTTGCAAAGTCAATGACTATTATACTCCTCCTCTTATAACATCTTTTTCCTCACACCTCCACCATTACTATCAAACACCACATCCACCAAATCCACCAAACCATAGTCTCATCACTAACATCACATACCCACAATCAACCATCACATTGATATTAAATTTAAAAATGCCATCAATGTCCATCTTGATGGCATAATTTCGAAATACGAAAATGCCATTTCCTTTATATTGCAGGGGAGTATCGTTGGATTAGTGGTGCAGAGCCTTTGTTATTGAATACATCCTGGTTAAGCTAAATTAAAATCCCACAAAAGCGAAATATAATTGATAAAAACATATATACTAAAATATGGAGTAAAATATGGAAACAAACGGGACTTAATTGTTAAAGTAAGTAAAATATGGAAACAATTAAAGGAAGTAAAATCGAAAATCAATTAAAGGGAGAAAAATACGGAAGCAAATATGTAATTGGATATTAAATGGGGCGTGTATTTTACAACACTATTTTTAAAAAAAATTAGCGATGAGGTGCGATTCGAACCCAGGACCTTTTGGTCACTAGCGAGAACCTTTTCCACTAGGCTATTCGAGTATCTCATCAAAAAATTAGATTTTCCTTTCCACATTAGCCCTCATTCAATCTCAGCCAATTTAGGACTGAAGTGTTATCACATAGATAACAAAGGACAATTTAGGCATTATACAATCATTTATTCCAACCAATTTTTTTAGAAAAATTCCTTCCCCCTCAACACAATTCACACGCACCATACACACCATTCATTTCCCCCCCCCCACACACACACCCAAATTATGCAACAATTGATTCTTGCCTATAATTCAGCCAATTTTCTTGCCCAACACAAATTAAACGGACAAATAGATTGAATTGATTCTCAATTATAAAACAGCCACTAAAAGCCCTACCAAAATACTCTCAGTCGCGAAGAAAAGGCTTAGAAGATACCAAAACAATTCTGCAAATGGCATCATCATAAGGAGTGTTCGACCATGTATACTTCAATTCTTTGCTTCTAGAATTATAATTGTTTGCATGCAATTGTTATGAATAATTATGTAGTTGTTTTTTAGTTTTGGGTGTCAGAATGCAACAGGCTCTATTTTTTGTGGTGTATTTCTGGTATTTGGTGTATTTTCGGTTGTTTTTGTGCAATCAATTAAGAAAAATTGAAACTTTATGTATATTGAAGTCAGTTGTAAGTTTAAGCAAAAAAAATCGCATCTTTAGATAATTTGACCAATTTAAATCATCATTTTTTGTTAATTGTGAACAATGTACTAATTCTTTTATATGTGGCATTTAGTATAACATGTATAATGCAATGTAATTGCTCGAGAGTTGGTTGATATTTGGAATTGTATTTGATTGTAGTTTAATTTGTGTATTTGATTGTATTTGAGAGGAAGCTAGAAGACTAGCGGAGATTCTGGTGCCAATGTGAAACGCCTTGAACAAGAAACTGACGCTAAAATTCAACAATTGAAGATTCACTAGGATAACACATTTTTAAGGCACAAACATAATCCAATTAAATTGTATATAAATGATTTTGTGTAACATGTATAATCCAATTCAGTTGAATATAAATGACATTTTGTGTAACATGTATAATCCAATTGAATTGTATATAAATGGCATTTCTAACGAGGGGAATGGAAGTGATTGACACAAGAGCTGCTCTAAGTTTTCCGGTTAGTAGAGCAACTCTGGGACGATTTTTCAACGTGCTTGGGGAGCCTGTTGATAATTTAGGTCCTTTTCTTTCTGTTACTTCGAAAGTAGCTGCTTCGAGACTAGTTGCATATGAAGAGATGTCAAAAATTGAATTGTATATAAATGGCATTTTGTATAACATGTATAATCCAATTGAATTGTATATAAATGACATTTTGTGTAACATGTATAATCCAATTGAATTATATATAAATGGCATTCTGTGTAACATGTATAATCCAATATCATTGTTGTACGACGGCTTTGAAAACATTTTGTTGTAACATGTATAATCCAATTGAATTGTATATAAATGACATTTTATGTGACATGTATAATCCAATTGAATTGTATATAAATGTCATTTTGTGTAACACTGTAATCCAATTGAATTGTATATAAATGGCATTCTGTGTAATATATCTAATCTAATTGAATTGTATATAAATGACATTTTGTGTAACATGTATAATGCAATTGAACAGTATATAAATAACATTCTGTGTAACATATATAATCCAATTGAATTGTATATAAATGACATTTTGTGAAACATGTATAATCCAATTGAATTGTATATAAATGGCATTCTGTGACCTGTGTAACATGTATAATCCAATTGAATTATATATAAATGGCATTCTGTGTAACATGTATAACCCAGCATCATTGTTGTATGATGGCTTTGAAAATATTTTATGAGAATTTTGAAATTCGGGGAATTTTGAATCCAAAAGCACTGCACTTTGATGACATTCTGTTGACGTCCATGTTGTGTCGATTGAATCATTTACTTAAAAATAAATATTATTTTATATATTAGTAATATTCAAATATTGTTTGATACTATATATATTTAATAATATTTTATTCTTATATAATAGTAAAGTCTAATATTTTAAAAACAAAATTAATTTTCTATTATATACTATCATCTAGTATTATCCATTACTAATGACATCATTGTACATATCCATATCATTCACACGATCTACGAAAATATAATTACGCATTACTTCTTAGGCATGCCCAAAAGGTACATTACTAACTGACAAAAACAGATATACTATAATATGGAGAAAAACATGGAAATAAATGTGGCTTAATTGTTAAAGGGAGTAAAATATGGAAACAATGAAAGGGAGTAAAATCGATAATCAATTAAAAGGGAGTAAAATATGGAATTCTTTGAGTGGAAAGGCAACTAAAAAATTTTCTCTCTAGATTTTCTCTCTAGAGCACATTCTCACTAAGGTTCTTTCCTTAGTGCATTCTTTCTTTGTGTCATCTTTCCTAAAATCTCAAATCTAATTGAAAGAAATTGGGATCCCTGGTTTCATTCTACATTAAATTTAGAGCAATTTTGGGCAAATTTAGACGAGCATGGTCAAACAAATCTTTATGGGATGGTCTCCCTTTGAATTTGGCGGATCTTGCTGGCCTGATTACTCTCCATATTCAATTGTGATTATAGTATTCTGGACGGATCTATGCACTATTTATTCTACAATCTTGGCTGAATTTTTCATCAAACAAATCCTCTCTTCTTCTAGATTCACTCGTGAGTTTCACACCCTGTGCCCCCCTCTATTCATCCTCCTTTTTGGATTTCTGTGGTTACGTATGGACGCTGAATCTTTGCGACGTTTGGTGGCCGAGTCCGAGACGGAGGCTGCTCAGGAAACGGATTTCCACTTGGAGGAATTCGACTTACTCTCTGGTTTGGTCGAAAGCGAAGCTAGTTTGTTTGTGAAAGTCTATGGCTTTAATAAGGGCTTCATTAGCTTACAAGGATTCCAGTCCGCGATGATTAAAGCCTGGAATTGTGCCGACCTCCGAGTCTCTCGGATAGAGGGGCCCCTCCTCCACGTCTTTTTCCCCTCCATAGAGAAAAAGATTCGGGTTTTTGAAGCAGGGCCGTGGTGTTTTGATGATAACCTTCTTCTTTTGAAAGAGTGGGTTAGAGGTGTTGATCCCTCTTCGTTGGAATTTAATGAATGTAAATTCTGGATGCATATTCGGGGCCTGGCAAACGAATTTTATACCAAAGAGATTGCATCCAAGTTATTGGGGGCGGTTTTGCAAAGTGAAATCATTGAACTCCGTCGGGATAAAATGGGAAGGAAGTTTTTCCGCGTTAGGGGAATTGTTAACGTCAATCGACCCCTTCGGAGGCGCATGGGTTTTGAAGTTGGTGGGCTCACGATGAAGGGATTAATCTCGTATGAGAGACTCCCTATCATTTGTTTCCACTGTGGATTTATAGGGCATCTTATACGCCAATGCCCCCTTATCCCCGAGGATATTGACCCAAGGACTCAAGTTAAGGTTGATTCTAATATCAAGGCTCCCTTGGAGCGATCTTGGGTGATTTGTCGGTTGGATGCTGAATTTGTTCAGAGGGAGGAGGATGCATGGCAACGCCCCAGGGACAACTCCACCCTTGTTGACCGTGAGCAGGAGATGCAGCTTTCACTACAACCGTTGAGGGCGCAACCTTCGCTGCCGGTTCCAGGCGCTGAAGGGGGTAGCTCGGCTGCTATAACGCCGGCTGCCATTAATGCCCAACGGGCGTTAGGGGAGAGTCAAAGTCAAAGTATCCCCCCTGGATTTGAATCAATCATTAATCCCCAGTCAAAGGCATTAATGAGGCGAGGAGTTACGGGGGCTATTAATAGTCTTTATGCCAATGACAAAGGGACAATTAATACTTTTTCGAATAAAGGGGAAAACACGCATGCTCAATCAAAGGCATTAATGATGGAAGGAGTGACGGGGGCTATTAATAGCCTTTATACCAATGACTCATTTGAACATGAATTGAATCAGGAGGTGGTTGATGAACCTGTCCAACCCCCTTTGGGCCAGGATAAGGGTAAAAATATTATCACACCTTTTATCCCAGATTTTGATGAGGGCGGCAATGCCCATGGACTTTTACAGACACTGAAATTCTTTGATTTCTCATCCGTCAGGCCCTCTTCGCAGGGGATCCAAATAAAGGAGAGAGAGCCTACGCCTGGCCGCAGCCCTTCCAATAAACTGAAGAGTATAAAGGCTGCAGTTGCTAAAAAACGGCAACACCCATATGAGAAAAATGCAGGGGATTCGGCTACTAGAAAGAAAACATCTCTTTCCGACGAAGGATTGGATGTTTCCTCCCACAACAATGGATCGGCTGAGGCTGCGGAGCAGTCCAGCCGGGCAGAATGAGTTGTTTAATTTGGAACTGCCGGGGATTGGGTAATCCGCGGGCAGTTCGATCACTGGTGGGGTTGATTAAATCCCATAAACCTGGGCTTGTGTTTCTAATAGAAACCAAGTTGAAGTCGGTTGAGTTTGAGTACATCAAGAATAAAAGCAAGTTCGCGAATGGTTTATGCGTGGATTCCAAAGGGAGACGTGGAGGTTTGGCCCTACTGTGGAATCGTGACCTTCAAGTAGATATCAAGACCTACTCTACTCATCATATCGAAGCTCTTATTGGCGTTAGTGGGGTAGAGCAGTGGCGCTTCGTGGGATTCTACGGTCACCACGAAACTGTTAAGCGGAAGTTATCTTGGGATCTCATGCGTTTTATTTCTAGTTTTTCTAATCTACCTACTGTATTTGCTGGGGATTTTAATGAAGTTTGTATTGATTCTGAATTTCTGTCTTATAGAAGGAGTCGACCGAATTGGCAAATGGCCCAATTCGGTCAAGTAATTCATGACTGTGATTTAATAGACATTGGCTTTTCTGGTTATCCTTTTACTTGGTGTAACAATTTCATCTCACCTTATTCCACTAGAGCAAGATTGGATAGAGCTCTGGTTAGTTCAAATTTCCACAGCCTATTCCCAACTGCGGCTCTCATTCATTTGTCCACTAATACTTCCGACCATTTACCTCTCCTACTCACCTTAGGAGTTACCTCGAGTGCGCAACCAACTGTTAAACCGAGATTTCGCTTTGAGGAGGGTTGGTGTTTGTATGAGAGTACTCGGCAAATGGTGGAAGATGCTTGGACAAGGAGCGGAGCCGCGGATCCGGCTGTCAAAGTATTCGAAAGCATCCGGAATACTCGATTGGGCTTCCTCCAGTGGAAAAGAGAGGTGCTGGGAAGTGTTCCGAAAGCACTAAATGCAAAACAAGAGGAGCTGGACAGCCTACAACAGGGAACTATTACAGCAGTTACCAAAGGACAAGCTTGCGTCCTTGCTAAGGACATTGATCGCCTTCGGGAAACAAATGATATTTACTGGTGCCAGCGATCTCGTAATCTTTGGCGAGTAAAGGGAGATCGGAACACGGCATATTTTCACGCCCTGTCCAACCAGAGGAGGAAGACGAACTGGGTTTCTGAACTCCAGGATTCCCAGGGCAACTGGGTTCGGACTTTTGAAGGGATCAAATCATTAGCAGAATCCTTCTACACCCAACTGTTCACATCTCAACAGTCCACTGGGTGGCCGAATCTGGGCCCACTGCCAGTTCAGGTTCTTTCTGATTCTGCTAAAGAATGGCTGGCCAAGCCGTTTTCGGAGGAGGAGGTCAAAGAAAGCATATTTTCTATGAAGGGATCCAAACCCCCGGCCCGGATGGGATGTCAGCAACCTTTTTCAAGCATTACTGGGGGACTGTGGGAGATGATATCACCACCATGGGACTCCGGGCTCTCAACCAGGGTATTTTTCTAAACAAATTAAATTTCACTCTTATTACCTTGGTCCCTAAAGTTCCAAAGCCGATCTCTATGGCTCAGTTTAGACCTATTGCCTTGTGTAATACAAGTGTAAAGATTATTGCCAAGGCCCTTGCTAACCGACTGCAAAAGATCTTGCCCTCAATTGTCTCGGAATCACAAAGTGCATTCTTGCCCAATCGGCTGATTACGGACAATATTCTTCTGGCATATGAATTACATCATACGATAAAGAAGAAAAAGTCTGGTAAGGAGGGCCTCATGTCCATTAAGCTCGACATGGTCAAAGCTTATGACAGAATTGAATGGAAATTCCTTAAATTCATGTTGTGTCAAGTTGGTTTTAATGAGCATTGGATTAGTATTATTATGCGGCATGTTGAGTCAGTTACGTATGCCTTATTAGTAAATGGGGAGCAAACTGGTTACATTAAACCAGGACGTGGGCTTCGTCAGGGAGATCCCCTGTCTCCCTATTTATTCATTTTGTGTACTGAGGGGCTCATAGCTATGTTAAAAGAGGCATGTGAAAGTGATAGATTACATGGCATTCGGTATCCTGGTGTGGAGCCTATCTCCCATCTCATGTTTGCGGATGATACCTTACTGGTAGGTAGAGCATCTATGGAGGAGGCTTCCACCTTTAAACATATTTTGAAGAAATACGAAGATCTCTCGGGTCAACTGGTTAGTACCGAGAAATCGTCCATCCTATTCAGTCCATGTGTTACTGAGGATGATAGGAGGAGGATTTTGGGAGTGTTAGGCATCCCCGAAGTCTCCAGCCATGGTAACTATCTAGGTCTCCCGTCCACTGTCGGCACCTCCAAAAAGGAGGTTTTTACCTATATCCTTGATAAGGTAAAAGCCAAGGTGGACAATTGGAAACCTAGAATGTTATCTACTGCAGGAAAAGAAATATTTATTACATCCGTTTTACAGGCCATCCCCACCTTTACAATGAGTTGTTTCCGGCTTCCGAAAACTCTATGTAATGCTATCAATTCTATCCTATCTAATTACTGGTGGGGATCGAATGAGAATGGTAAAAATAAAATACACTGGGTTGCTTGGGATACATTATGTAAAAATAAAGACGAAGGGGGTTTGGGGTTTCGAGACACACAGCGCTTCAACGAAGCACTCCTCATGAAACAAGTCTGGCGTATTGCTAATAATCCAGACTCCCTGCTGGCTCGGGTCTTTAAGGCGCGCTACTTCCCTCAGCAGAGTTTCTGGGTAGCATCATTGGGAAGGTCTCCGAGTTACACCTGGCGAAGCATCCTCTCGGTCCGGGACCTCGTCAACAAAGGTACAGAGTGGGTATTAGCAAACGGTGAAAATATAAACATTTGGCATCAAAACTGGGTACCGCATACTCAGTCAAATCAATTGATTACCACATTGGATCCAGATTTAGCACACTTACAGGTAGCAGATTTTATAGATTCAGAGATTGGGGTGTGGAAAGTAGACAGATTAGTATCCACTTTCTTCCCCGTGGACATTCAAGGAATTCTTAACATGCCTCTAAATAATCTCAATGGTCAAGATAGTCCAAGGTGGAAACATAGTAAGAATGGCCTTTTTTCAGTACGGTCAGCTTACGAATTTCTCACAGACAATCAACAATCTAGCAGTCAGGCATCAAGCAGCAATTCAGGCACGGATTTTTCATTCAAACATATTTGGCATTTAACTATTCCGAGGAAAATTAAACATTTTCTCTACAAGGCGTGTCTCAACAGGTTACCAACAAAACACAATTTACACATAAAGCATGTAGAGTTGGACCAACAATGTCCATTTTGTAAACATTCCAGAGAGGATGAGGAGCACCTTTTTATTAAGTGTGAATACAGTAAAGAAATACACAGCTTGCTCAAGATGCCTTACATAGATTCACAGAACCACACATTCAAAGATCTTTTCAGATCCATGAAACAAAGAGTTCCCCCTGATAAATTCAAACTTTGGGTGACATGCATGTGGGATTTATGGTACCAAAGGAATAGATCAATACACGAAGGCAAGTATAGATCACCAATGGAAACTGTACAGTTTGGAACTTACTTTTTATCCGCGGAGGAAGCAGCCCCAGACCTTCTCAAAGCTCCATGCCCCACCGTGTGAACCATTTCCTTTCCTAGCTGCTCGTCCGAAGGGAAATCGCTCAGATCGAGCACGTTTGGGCATTGTCTTCATAGGGTTCTCCGGCGTCGGAGGTAGCAGCAAAGGGAGTGTCCAAATCGGGTTAGGAAGGAACTTTGGAAGATAACCAGGGGGTTTCTTTTAGCTAGGGGGTGTGGGATCTCATCTCTACAAAGCTGTCAAGTTTCGAGTATGACAGCATCGGAGAAGGCAAACAATGAGGAGAAAGATTTTTATGCAGACGATTGATTAGTAGAAAGGGACGCTTCAAGTTCCCTGCCAAGAATCAAGAGTTCCATGGTTAAGGAACATAGAAGGAGTAAATGAACTAATGAGTTCTATCTGCTTAGGTGTAGAATTTATAGCTAGGGTTGGGTTTTAGGTTTTGGCTTAGGGCTTCGGATGTGGGCTTGGTCTTCAAGGGCAGTAGTGGTTCTTTTTTGGGCCAGCTTTAGCTTATAGACGCCCAGTTAATGCATCGGCCCACTTTTTGTATTTCTCAGGCGTTTTTTGCCCGGTTTTTTCTAATAATAATCATCGCTAATTATCAAAAAAAAAAAAAATTAAAAGGGAGAAAAATACGGAAACAAATGTTGCAAAACGGTTGCATTAATTGGATATGAAATGGGGCGTGTATTTCACACCACTATTAGGAGAGTGGGGCTTAATTTTCTCACTTAAAAATCAGATTTTGCCTTCCATATTTAGGGTTTGTTTGTTAAATCTGAATGACTGAATACTGAATGTCTGAATCTGAATGAAAACTAAATCTGAATAGTGAAAATTTTAAGTGTTTGATAATAGTTCACTAAAAATTACTCAAGTTATGTTATATTGACAAATTTGCCCCCACCACACTTCCTCATGTATAAATATTATAAATTACATTGTAATAACTATAAATTTAATATTATTATTCATATAATATTATGATTCATTAATTAATAAAATTAAAACAAAATAATTAATGTCATTTAGTAAACTACAAAAAGTCAACGAGCATACATAATATTAAAACTCAAATATTAAACAAATAAATAATAATAAATAAATATTAATAATTAAATTATAAATATTATAGAAAATAAATGAATTAAAAGTATTAATAATTAAATTATAATATTATAAATATGACTAATAAATGAGAATAATCATAATAATATTAACATTAATAACACGAATATTAATAATATGAAAAAGAATAACATTAAGAATCAAAATAACAATAATATAAGAATAATAATAAAATTAGTAATAATGTTAATGATAATAATAATAATAATAATAATAATCTTGATAAACGTAACAAGAGTAGCAATATTATTATTATTATTAATAATAATAGTAATGAAGATAATAAAATATTAATATTTATGATAATAATAATAATAATAATAATGAGAATAATAATAATAATAATAATAATAATAATAATAATAATAATAATAATAATGAAAATGAAAATAATAATAATAATAATAGTAATGAGAATAATAAAATATTAATAATGATATTAATAATAATAATAAAGTGATAATAATAATAATTAATAAAAATAATGGCAATAATAATCAAAATTATAATAATATATTAATAATGATACATAAAGTAATAATAATAATAACAATAGTGAGAATAATAATGATTATAATAATAATAATAATAATAGTAACAATAATAATAATTTAAGTAATAGTAATAGTAATAATAATAATAATAATAATAATATTATCAAATAAATAATAATAATAAAATAGTGAGAATAATGATGATTATAACAATAATAATAGTAACAATAATAATAATTATGGTAATAGTAATAATAATAACAATAATTATGATAATAATTATTATTATTAATATTTAATAATAATAATAATAGTAATCTTAATAATAATAAGAATAAGAATATAAAGAATTAAATTAATATTAACAACAACAATAATAATAATAATAATAATATAATAACAATGACAATAATTGAATTTGATTTGAATAAGAATGTATGAGTTTGGAATAATAAAGGAAGGACAAACTGGGGTTTTTAAAAAATTGTGGGATTAAGTCATTAAGAGGAAAAAAATAAGTAGCAAATTTTGACTTAATTTTTTGTTAAGGATTTCATTCACATCTGATTATGTTCAGTACTTAATTTTTCTATTAACAAACAGACTTAATTAAATAAGTACTGAAAACATTAATTTTAAGTGCTGAAAAAGTTTAACAAACAGGCCCTTACCCTCATTCAATCTCAATCACAAAATCAAAAAAAAATATAAAACACACTAATTCAACGGTAACAATAGAGTTATCACATAACAAAAAACTCTCTCAAACCCTATTTAAAGCCTTCATGATACCTAACATTCTTTACCCGCTAGATTTCATCTTCATTTGATAAACACAAGCAACACAATAATATTACTACAACACGAACAAATAACCTTCACATATACATACTCTTCTCTCCCATACACACTATCTCCTCAAATATGCTATACCACATCCATAAAATCCAAAGAATCTAAATCCCATTTTATTTGTCCTATTTACTCTATAAAGTATACTCAACCATCCATCCCCACCTCCTTACTTTTTCTTGCAATCTTTTTTGTCATTTCCATACCAAAATGATAGCCTACTTGGAACATTTCGTCCAAGGAAACGACGTCGAATCGATATCCTCCCCGGAAAATCAAGAATACCACGACTTCGCCGCTCTTTTGGACGGCCTTGAAATCCAAGGCGCCATTGATTACCGCTCCACCACCACCAACTCAGCCGGGAAAGACTTTGGTGGCATGCAGTTTGTTCCGCCCTTAGCAGTCATCAAACCGGCTAGCTCCGACGATATAGCCAGTGTCGTGAAGCTAGCCGCACGCTCACAGCAGCTGACAGTGGCCGCTAGAGGCAACGGCCACTCTATCAATGGCCAGGCCATGGCTCACCGTGGCCTGGTCATTGACATGAACTCAATGGACAAAAGACACAATACCAACAACGGTAAAATCGTGGTTTATCATCTCCCCGGTGGGGATTTCGTGGGCGCCACCGCGTGTGTAGACGTGTGCGGTGGCGCATTATGGGGGGATGTGTTAAGGAGGTGTGTTAAGGGGTATGGTTTATCACCAAGGTCATGGACGGATTATCTTGATCTAACGGTGGGGGGGACGTTATCTAACGCCGGAGTGAGTGGGCAGGCTTTCCGGTACGGTCCGCAGACGGAAAATGTGACGGAGTTGGAAATTGTTACCGGAAAAGGGGAAACTATTGTTTGCTCACATACTCAAAATTCAAATCTGTTCTTTGGTGCTCTTGGTGGTCTTGGGCAGTTTGGTATCATTACTAGAGCTCGAGTATTGCTTCAACCTGCCCCTCAAATGGTAATGATCCGTGTCTTTTGTCCTACTAATTAATTCATCGCCCCTCGTCTAAGATTCTTGGTTTGCCGATTCTAAATTTTGAACTCGAGTATTTAATGTATTTTTCGTTGAAATATATCAACATATCATAATTTCAGGATAATTTACTATTAGTATCAGTGGCGGATATACTAGTTTTGGTTTTGATCTCGTAATACTCGTTAAAGTGAACATAATATATATTTTGAAAAAGGTTATGTAAAAGTTGGTCAAACGTACGTCGAGTTATGAGAACGAAAAATAATAAAAGTAAACCATCTCCCCGGAATATTAAGATTTGAAATTTGACTATATATTTATTTCAACTAATGAATCCTAATTACTATTTTTAGGAATTAAAATGTTTGTCACGTTTTTGGAGGAGTCAATAAAAAAATATTTGATGGTGAATAATAATTGAAGTGTGAATTATTAGGTAAGGTGGATAAGAGTGGTGTACAGTGAGTTCAGTGACTTCACTCAAGATGCTGAGTTCTTGGTGAGTACTGGAGAAGAGGATGACTCATTTGATTATGTCGAAGGATTCATGTTTGTGAATAGTGATGACCCGGTAAACGGGTGGGCATCGATCCCGTTGGACCCGGAACAAGAATTCGACCCGTGTTTCGTGCCTTCTTCCTCTGGCCCTGTCATGTATTGCTTGGAGCTCGCTTTGCATTACAATCATGGGCATTCGCCTACACTGGATATGGTAAGTTAAATTACTCTCTTTTATAATACGGGCACTGGGTCTGGGTCGACTAGGAAGTTCTAAGATTATTTGTAATAAAACCATCACTAGTGTCAATATTATGGTTTGTATACATCTTAAACCTTGACAATTATTATTGATTGGTTACATCCTAAAAGAAAGAAACATGGTTAATATTATTTGTTTGGTGGTAGGGTTTGAAAGTTTTATGATTTAGAATGTGACATATTCTTTTGGAGTTATTATATCATATGCCCTTTTTGGAGCTACTTTTTGTTCTTCTATTGAACACTTATTTAACCCAATGATGGTTTGTACGTTTTTGCCCGAATAAAAATTGTGAGATATTATGAGCACTTATGACCAAATATTTGAAGGGCATCTTGAGCAATAATAATGGTGTAAAATTTATTTTGGTGGGCTTGGATGTTGGAAATTGATAGGCAAAAAGAATGGTTCAAACATTATCAAATTATTTTTGAACAATTTCCAAAATAAAAACATCATATTTTATGGACATTGCAAAATATTTTCTTGTCGTTTTGTTCATCAAAGTAAAACATCCATTGATGCATCTTCATTTGGTCCCCACATTTTCAGCAAATTCCATTTTCCTCCCCTCTCTTTTTTTTGTCCTCTAGAATATTTATTTTATTTTTCTTGTTTTAGGTGGTGGAGAAATTGTTGGGGGAATTGAATTTTTGCGAGGGATTGAGATTTGAAGTCGACTTGGGCTACATCGATTTTTTATCGCGTGTGAAGCGAGCGGAACATGAAGCAAGGAAGAATGAGATATGGGATGCACCACATCCGTGGCTCAATATGTTCATTTCTAAAGGCGACATTGTCGAATTTGATCGTCTTGTGTTCAAGAAAATATTGAGACATGGTGTTGGAGGGCCAATATTAGTGTACCCTCTTCTACGCAATAAGTAAGCACACTCACTCTAGCTATTCCGACATTATCTCAAAGCTTTTTCGTTTATCAATTTTATCAAATAATTATTCCAGATTATCGAATAGTCTAATAGTTGAGCCTCATATTATTCACAAGTCGATCAAAGAAGGTGGTAGTTTCTTGCTAGAACTTGCCATTTGCCAATATGGTCATTTGTTTGTGGTCCATTTGGTTCATTATTAGTCATTATTCTCTTAATTAGTGAATAGTGATTGGTGAATGAAATTGGGCCATATGGAAAATAATTTTTTCGTCATCATATCCTTGTTGCCATGTTAACCAAGTAATTGATAGATGTTATACTTATATAGATGCATTATTCGGATACTTATTTTCTACCTCTCCATTCGAATTTCAAATTTGAATGTCCAATTTTAATTGCAAAATTTTTTTTTATATATATATAAAACCATTGTGTTCGTTTTCTCACCCTTAATTAATTATGTAATTAAGCACTAATTTTTCGTTGCAAGGCAATTTATTATTTGAACGTCCAATTTTTGTTGCATATCTTTCAAAAGTCATTGTGTTCATACTTTTCACCCTTATTTAATTCTGTAATTAATATGCATTAATTTTTCTTTCCAAGTAAATAAGTAACCTATATGTAATGAAAGATAAGATTGAACATACATGAAAAATCAAATTAATTTTTAAACAATCAAAAGTCAAGCTGTCCAAAACAATAAAAAGTCAAGTTGTCCCACTAAAATTGAACAAACAGAGTAAATTATTAATTTTATCAAGTAAGTATGAATGTCATCGAGTAATTTTGGAGTATTAAGAACAGAGTATATATACTTTCTCCATTTTTTTATTATTTATCTTTTTAGGCTTAATTTTTTATTTCTAAATATTTATATTTCTATCATAATTAATTAAAAATTTATATTTTAATATACTTTTGATTATTTTTCTTTATAGTCATCGATCAATCAATAATATAATTTTAGTTAATTGTCGTTTTATATTTACATTGTATTTTTTCACTATCTTTTATTTTTTTTAATTTACATATAGATAATAAAATAAACAAATAAAAAAGAATGAAAATAATATAATATGATTGCACTCCCCTAGTTGTCCCTTCTAATCCTAAATACTCCCTTATTTGGACAGAGAATAGGTAATCAATCTTTTCTTTTTTCCCACACTAATTAATGTTCCTTCTTTACATGACAATATAGCACATAAATTAAGGAGATTATCTCATTGGGGTCATATAAAACTGAATCTATTGTAAAAAATTAAATTAGGAAGGAAAAATAGATCAAATATGATAAAAAGTCGAAAACTATTTTTACGATTCAGATATAGATGACATGTTTTTATTAACGGAATCGCACACATAAAAATAATTCTCGTTACACACTAAAGAAATTGAGCACACCATCGAAATATATTTACTCCAATGACATACACCTCTAGTTGTCACTGTCTCCATGAACTCTTTTGGCACTAATGAAACCAATATCTTCTGGTGGTTAAGATCTTAGAAGATAGGTTGTTCATATTTTTTTGGAAAATCATATTGATGGTCCCTATCAATAGCGAATTTTGTTATTTTAAAGTGTTTGTTCGAAATTAACATAATTTGAAGTGGTTGTTCAGAACATTCAAATATATTTAAACATAAATTTAAATACTAACTTTTACATTAACTTTTTCTTTATACATATATATTTTTCTTCCCAAAAAACGTGCATATTAGACTAAACAAGCACGAATATGAAGCGGTCCGCTACTGGTTCCTCTAATACATTAATATAAACTTTCTTTTTGTAAATTAGCGGTGAATTATGAATACCAAGGTATTACAAATAATGAAACAGAAATTCCTAACTAATAGAGAATTAAAGTATAATATAGTACAAATTTGTCTCGAATAAGCTTCGAACCCATGACCTCTTACATAAAAAGTTAGGTCGGATGTCACTAAACTGTTAAGCTATCGAAGATGAATTAGTATAAAGTGATGGGACCGAATAACTTGATTAATCGAAGTTTAGTGATGTATCCACTAGTCTTCCGTTTGGATTACTGCAAATTTTGGATACGTAATCTATGTTGTCGTTTTAAGGAGTTTATAATATGTGTTTTGGTGAACTTTAGTAGTGATTTTTGTAACTCATTGATTGCGTATAAGTGAACGTATCGAACTGTACTTTAGGCCAAAGATACGGTGGACCACAAACAACGCAATCTTCTGTGCGGTACTTTCCTTTTTGTCCGCAAAAGATTTTATTTTACCAATAAAAAACTACTGAACCAGTTACGGTTTTATTAAAAATTGATCTATATTAGACAGGCAATGAGATTAAGTTTGAGTGAAATGCTCGTGGAGTTGGACTCAAAGAACCAATTTTAAGTTTGCTTGAGTTCGTGTTGAACCCTTGATCAGGTTGATATACGTTGAGTCTTGAATCTTGAATGCTTGACGGGAGTTTAGGTTGAGTACTCGAGAGTGCAAGTTAATATTGATTCGAGTATTTGTTATGTTATTATTAAGTTTCTCTTATAACTGAATTTCGAGTTGAGTTGAATCAATATAAATTTAAGACTGAGTCGAGTTGAACTTGTTAGATTCGTAAGAGCTCGACTCGGTTATACACCTATATTTAGGAACTAGGTACAAGAGTACGAGGGAAGGTTTCCCCTCAGTGATGAATATGTTCTCTTTTACCCCCACGATTCGTCAAGTGGTCCTAACTTAATTGTTCATTGCAGATGGGACAATCGGACATCGGTGGTACTACCCGAAGGCGACGACGATGTCTTCTATTTGGTGGCATTGCTGAGATTCAGTCCAAAAGGCACTCAAGTTGAAGAATCGATTGCCCAGAATCGAGAAATTATCAAGTGTTGCATTCGAAATGGATTTGATTTCAAATTGTATCTTCCACATTATGAATCCAAAGAAGAATGGAAGAGACATTTTGGAGACAAATGGGCAACTTTTGTTGAAAGAAAGGACAAGTTTGATCCCTTGGCAATCCTAGCCCCTGGACAAAAGATTTTCACTAGAAATTCCCGTTTCTAATATTTTCCCTACTTTATACTTTATATATCAATAGTTTTGTTCTCTTTTTGTTTGTTTATTAGAGGGTAGGAATTTCATTATCCAAGAAACATTTCTAAGCAATGTAAATGAATATTTTGAGTAAAGTTAGTGGTCCCTTTAGTAATACATCATTACCGCTTAATATGGATTATCCACTGGTGTAGAGTAGTGTTGGAAACGAGTCGAGTCGGTTCGGGTAGTGGAGTAACTCACCTTACTCCTTAAGATAACGAGCCGGGTAGTCACGAGTCGGGTAATTTTGCGAGCATAACTTTAGTACCCCTACTCGACTCCTTATGATAATGAGTCGGGTAGTAACGAGTCAGGTAGTGTAATTATCTGGCTCTACTCCTTTATTACACGGCTCCTTAAGGCAAAATGAAAAAAGAAAAACTTATTTTTAATATAAATGAATATATTGTTATATTTGGCACATTAATAAATTACATAAACCTTAATTATTTGAAATATTGATAATAAAGTTTACAAAACTTAATTATAAATAATATTTGAACACACATATTAAATTAATTAATTAATTTGGTAGTTTTTTAAGGAGCCTGCCAGCCTGGTAATTATCGAGCGAGTTGGGTACTTCAAACGAGCACAACCTGGTACCCTTACCCTACTCCTTAACTAACGAGCGGTCTATCGAGTTGAGTACTCGAGGCGGGTGCTCGAGCGGGTAACGGGTTACCCGACTTGTTTCCAGCACTAGTCAAGAGATCACCATACTATTACTTAAATATCCACAATGGCTTAGACGTCGATCAAGTCATATATACCTCGATTACTAACGTGTTATAACTTAAGCATCGGAGTTCCTTCCGGTGCACACCCTTGGTTGGCGTTTGCAGGTTGTTGGGAGACGTAATTGGGGAGTTGAAGAAGACCCGGTGGCCCCGTCATAGATGGGTGTTTTATATAATCTAAATATATACATAAACAACATATCGTTTCTAGATATGTAAATACAATAATTTAAAGTGAGTTTGATATATACGTCCTCCAAAATTTGCAGCCGGATGCAAATGAACGATTGTCCTTGTTGCTTGAAACCCATCACCTCCAAGATGAAATCCATATAAATATATTATTTGTTGTACAACTCGTATATATTCACTTTTGAACTTAATTCTTAAATGAACTGAGTGGGTGTACAATGTAATTGTTCAACGGATTCATTTATGAGGTTACTATTAACTCATATTTCCGACAATCCCACTTGTCTTTGGACGATTAATTACATAAGACGATCTCTTCGCAACACGATTTCTAACAGTCAAGCTATGATAAGATTTATGTCATCACACTCTTGCAACTATACTTTTCTTGAATAAATGAGTCGGTGCAATTTCCAGTCTACTACTGGAGGTGGCATCATAATCACCATCAAGTCTTCAAGAGGCCAGACACAGTTATACTATACTCAACACATGTCGGATCCCCGTGTTACCGGAGACGCTTGACAAGGTCAAAGCATATTACTCCCACAAGATGAAATCCTACCTTGTAGGTCTAAGAACCGTCATTTAACGTAAGTTTTATGAGAAACACTAAAAACTAGTGGCGGATCTAGGGGTGGTCCTCGTGTGCACAGGACCACCCCAAATTTTTGGGAATAATGGGAGAACCGATAATAGTAACAAATACATGTTTGTCCTAGTAGTTTTGTCCTAGTAGTTAGGCCTTATCACTTTCAGTTTGTTGCTTGGGTTTGATTCCCAGGGCTCCCTTTTTATGAAACAATATTATTTTGCTCCTTTAAAAGTTTTGAATTGACTATCTTAACTCAATTCAATAATATCTTTATAATTTTATTAGGAGTTTTAAAAGATTTTTCAATTAAACTTTTACAAGTAATATTTGTACCTTTTACCTATTTTTATATGATTGAACTTTTATTATTAGTTTGTTTATAATTTTATTATTAAATCTTTGTTGTTTGGCTCCTTTAAAATGGCCATCCATAACTAAATTATTTGTGTAGTGTCTCACTTAATTTTATTTATAGTCATTTAATTATATATCTTTATAATTTTATTAGTAGAAGATTGAACAATTAATGTTTATAAATATAATTTGGACTTTCACCTATCTTCTATATGATTGAACTTTTATTTTTCTTTTTCTATAATTTCATTATTTAAAGATTGCACATTTAGCTTTTCTTATTTTTTATAATTTAATTATTTAGACGAAAGTACAATCAACTTCTATATTCAACTAAGTTCTATGTGACTTAACTTTTCTACAATTTTATTATTTAAATAATTTCACATTCAAGATTAGTTATTAAATAATTTTTTGTTGTTTTATTCCTAAATTGTTTTAGTTAGTTATTGTCGAATGTCCTAGATAATTTTTTATTGTTTTATTTTAGTGACTTAATAAAATTTTGTTCTAGATTGGGGACCACCCTGAAAAAATTTCATGTATTCGCCCCTGCCAAGGACAGATCCACATTATAACAAGACGTATGGCCTTAAATTACTATATTATACCCTTACTCTAAGATTACTATTTTGTCTTTTATGTGAGAATTATTATTATATCCTTCTTAAATTGCTAGTAATCTAAAATTACAGACTATAGTTGGATATATTAGTACAGTAGAGTTTATTCGAAAGACATATATTGGTTTATTTCATTATTTTGCCGATCATATTCCATGTTAATTTGGAAGACATACATGATACATTAGTACATTAGATAAAAAACATACAACTTATTTATTTTATCTTATTTATCACTAGATTAAATACTGTGTTCATTGAATTTATTAGCCTACTAACAATAACTTGATGTTCGGGAAACAGTGATGGAATTAGAAAAAAATGTTCAATTTTACTTGTTAAGCATTGAATTTTGTGTTGTGTAGTTTAGTTATATTGATGCTATATTTTCTTTACTTTTACCTTATTCATCCAATATTATAATAAGTCGTCTTCCCAACCGAATGTGTGATGATGAACGATAACTTGGTGGTTTATATTGAAAAAGATATATTCAATTGTGTGTCAAATGAAGCTATCATACAAAGGTTTCAAGGAATGACAAATCGTCGTGGTCAATTGTAATTTGAATTTTTTAATACCCGTATTGTACTTTTTTTGTATTGGCTTTTAGCTTTTTTTTAAATGGTTTCACATTTTAACAATTGTGCTACCTCTTACATTATTTTCTGTGTCCGTCCCTGAGCTCACCTTCAAAACCTGCACCTTAACAATGAAAGCAATCTATGTATGAGACATCGAACCAGAGTCTTAGTAATAATTTTAAGGGCAAATGACTTTTGACATCACTCACGTTTGGAAAAAAAGCCAGTTAGATCACTCGTGTTTCAAAAACGCCAGTTAGATCACTAATGTTCAAACACATTTTTTTCTCTCATAAGCAAACAATTTAACTCTTATTAACACATTGACCCCAATCCTAAGATTACAACTTTTTCCGATTTCTATTTTGATATTTTCTTCGATTTTTTCTCGATTTCTTTTTTATTTCTTTTTTGATTTTTCTCGATTTCTTTCCTCGATTTCTTTTTCGATTTTTTACAATGTGTTAATGGTTTCTTTTTTTTCATTTCAAACACTTAACAGAAGCCACATTTGCATTTATATATATTTGACCTTTAGACCATAAAATATAAATAATTTGAGCATTTAATGGCTATGATTAATTTAGTATCAAATACCAAAAAAAAAAACTTAATACTCTAAGTCAAAACTCATTCTAGATGATCCTATATGTGTATGCTAAATTGCTAATATGCTACTATAATTGAGTGCAATGCCTAAAAAATGTTACAAATCTCCTCATTTTGAGGAGTTCTCATTGTGAACGATAAATCCGATCACAAATATTTTATCATCATCCAATTTACGCACATATATCAATTTAATGTAGAAATTTAGAGAAAGCTAAACATCTATACTTTTAGATGTTGGCAAACATCATCCTATACAAATGAAGAAATTACTCGGATGGCCCAGAAAGTGGGTCAAGATTTTATTTGGTACTTAAAAGCTTAAAAGTTGTAATTAGTCCTCTAATTTGACAAAAATTGTAATATAGTCCACAAATTGGTGAGTTGTAACAATTTAACGAAACTTTCGTCCCCGTCAGTGGAATCAAGTCGTGTAATTAGGCGCAACTTTTGTCCAACACTACTACAAAATATCACTTGGCCAACCCCAGAAAATTCACTTAGACGACACATTTAAGGGTTGAGATTAGAGGGGTCGGCCAAGTGGAACCCCTTTTCTGAAGGGTTGTCCAAGTGGGTGTCGTCTAAGTGTCTTTTTGTAGTAGTGCAATTTTGAGAACTCATTTGCAACTTTTGAACTTCCGATGAACAAATGACAATTATCTGAAGGCATTTTCAAGTACCATTTCAACCGATTTCTCCTATATAATTCTTTGCTTTAGCAAGCGAACCCTCTTTTCCGGCCAAATATACTCCCATTGTGATTAATTGTTGGACGAATAGATTAGAACCGCTCTTAATGTCCCGATCGTTGTTACACGAAATTGGGGCCAAATCCTGGATACATGGTTCAAAATTTTGGTACGAAAAAGACAGAAACAATCAAAATTTCTCCTTTTTTCAAATTACCTAACCGAACTACAAGTGAACTTCAAAAAGTGATGATTTCGTGGAAACCATTCCATGTTTCCGCCATTACTCGTATTTTCCGCCCTATGTCACGAAACGAATTTTCGATGCTTGCCTGCATGAAATCCAACAGAATCAACAAGAAATCAGTCAAAAGATCACAAAAATCAGTGAGCATACACAATTCAATACCCCATAACTTTTACAATAAGAAAGATCGAGCCCAATTTAACATCTATTCAAAGCAGTATCAGATTCCCTTTTTCATCCAAAACTTACAAAAACTTTTGCTTTATACAAACCCATTTTTACGGCTTTTCTTTAGGACCTCCTCGAGGTACTCCCAATAATGTTCCATGCAAAAGAACCAAATCTACTTGGTTATTTACACCTCTCCTTCAAAATCAAATAGTTCCCCTTTTCTTTTTCCAACCCTCCCTCTTTTTTTTTTTTTCTTTTTTGCTTTTTCATGAAAAGTAGAGAAAAATAATCAGATAAATGTTGTGGGGTCCATTTGTAAAGTTGGTTTTTATTAGAATGTAATAATAAGATGATGATTTCTTGTAAGAAGGAAACAGCCAATGAGTTGGGTTTTTTCATTGAGTCCCATGCAAATTAAAGTATCGGATACGTTCATTGAAGTGTGTGTCATGCAATTAATGTATTACAAATAATTAATCATAATCTTTTATTATAGTAGTAGTTAAAATAAAAAAAGTATATTTTCCACCAAAAGTTGAACCCAACCTAGCTCTTAATGGAAGCGTTGGATCAAATATCATTACGTTATTGAATCATTGATTATTGGAATAATTATTTACTTTGTATTTCAAATAAATTTTGTCTCAAAATTAATGAATTAAAAATTAGTATTTAAATATCGATATGACTATAAGTTATCTGGTAAAGTACCCGATAAAATGTCCAATGACATATTCGATGTTAATTTTTAAATATTATATTATTGATTTTGAATTTTTTTGAAGGGTTTTTTCGATTGTTAACGGTTTTTTATCCGATATACCCGCAACCGGTCCGGACCGGTATCAACTCGATAAGTTATCGAAACGGTGCGGGTCCAAAACATATATCCGATATGGTTCACGGTCCGGACCGGGTAAGACCGGTAACCTACGGTCCGGTTCCCGGGAGAGTGGATACCCGGACCGGACCGATAACAACTGGACTCTTAGGATATAATCTTTCATACAATTGATGTACGTACCCCGGACACATGCCAAATGATGAAGAGCTTGGGGTGAGTAGCACCACGCATTAAATCATTGCACCGCGCGCTTGAGGAAAGTCTCCTATGAGGCAATTTGGTGTAGAAGGGGTTAACAAGCAATCTCTAATTCCCTGACCATCTAATGCATGCATCTATCTCTCAATTTACCTCCTCGGGACTTTTAGAACAGGGGACGGTGGAACGGTTAAGGTTACACTTTTTTTTATAGTACGTAAAAGTCGTAGACCCTTAACGGACCATGCAAATCAACCAAATCTAATTGGTTACAACACCCCCTTTAAAAACTAAAATACACCCTCTTTTTCTTTTCTCATTTTTACCCTTTTCCTTTTACTTGTACATGAAAATTTGAGAAAAGTTCTCCTATAAATCTCATATGGTTACTTTTTACATGGTAATAATAAGATCATGATTTCTTGTAAGAAGCAAACAGCCAATGGTTTGAGGTTTTTTGTTGGTCCCATGCAAAGTTCTGGATACGTACATAGGTTTGTGTGTCACACAATGAAAACGTCGTCGTATTGTGGACGGATATTGAGTTTGTAAGAACCTGGCACGTGGGATTCAAAAGAATTAAAGGGTCTTTTCGTCACGTGATGTATGAAAGCTGAGTATATAGAAGAAATATGGCTTTTTTTTATAGTATACGCTTTCACGTTTAACGACAAAATGGATAGATGATGAGTTTGAAGAAGAATCAAATGTTTGAATGTTTCCAAAAATATATAAAAGCATATATAGGGAGGAATAATTCATGATAATACAACGAATTGAAGATCATTAATGAGAGAAAATTGTCGCTTTCGTCTCAAATTACACTTTGGTCTCACTTAACGCGGATATAATTAATGTTGTTACCTGTCCGGTTTGGATCAGTTTTCATCCAATCCGCGATCGGACCGATCCCAGTTCCGATCCATCAGGAACCGGACCGAAACTCTGTTTCGGATAGCAATCCAAAACCGGACCGAAACCAGTTGGAATCGGTCCGGTTACCGGTTTATCCAGAACCGGTCCGCTCTGATTATATCTGAAATTGTATCCAAGATACGAAATTGTATCAGAATCCAAAATTGTTTCGGAATTAGTAATTATTTAGTTTGATTTCATTTTTATAACCAAAAAACAAAATCTATCACAATCAATTAATTTGTATTTTTAAATCAAGAAATAAAATAACGGTAATTATTTTGACCATTAATTTATTGTTATTATAAATATCAAAAAACAAAAAATATAAAGAAAACGGTTGGATGAATTTCCGGATCGGATAAACCGGATCCTTACCGGTTCTCTGACCGGATCCGATTTCGGATTTCGGATCAAAGTTTGGAACCGGACGGGATCCGGTTTACTATCGGATGGATTTTTTAATCGGTTCTGGACTAGTTTCCGATTTACCCGATCTATTAACAACACTTCCTGTAATTGTAACATATGGTGCACTTTAGTCCTTCGACGTTAAAAGTTGATAGAAAATTATAACTTTTGGCCAAAATTGAAGTTTTAGCATTAGTTCAAGTTAAAATGCAAATTGGATACAATGTAGGCTTGTATAATTTTTCCGGCGCACTTTAGTCCCCATAATTATTTTTTTTCAGATTTCTTTTCGATTCTTTTGGATTTTTTCAATTTCTTTTGTTTTCCTTTTCTTTTTTTATTTCCTTTCGATTTTTTCCCTACTAAAAATGGTTTGATTTTTTGGTTTCGTACTTTTTTGACAAAAATGTTCGGTTTCGATAAATTTTTTGGCAAAAAATGTTCGATTTCGGTAGTTGTTACATAAAAAGTTTTGATTTTGGTAGTTATTTCAATTTTTTTCGATTTCTTTTCGATTTTTTTCTCGATTTCTTTTTAAATCTTTTTCTCGATTCCTTCTCTTTTTTTGATTTTTTTTTCCTAGTAAAAATGGTTCAATTTTTCGGTTTCGTACTTCTTTAGCAAAAATGTTCGATCTTTGACTTTTTTTAAACAACTACCAAAATCAATACTTTTTGCGAAACAACTACCATAATCGAACATTTTTTGCCAAAACAATTACTAAAATTGAACATTTTTGTCAAAAAAGTACGAAACCAAATAATCCAACCATTTTCACTAGGAAAAAAAGCAAACAGAAATAAAATAAAAAAGGAATGGAAAAAATCGAAAAGAAATTGATAAAAACACACAAAAATTGAAAAAATCGAAAAGAAATCAAAAAAGAATCGAAAAAAAAAATTGAAAAGAAATCGGAAAAAATTAATTACGGGGACTAAAGTTCACCAACAAAATTATACAAAAATACATTGTATACAAGACTACATTGTATCCAATTTGCGTTTAACGTCGAGGGACTAAAGTACATAAAATACATTGTAACCTTGAATTAATGCTCAAACTTTAATTTTGGCCCAAAGATACAATTTTCCTTCAACTTTTAACGTCGAGGGACTAAAGTACATAAAATATAACAATTAGTGGGACCATATGTGCAGTCTAACCATTAAATGGGACCAAAGTACAACTTGCACATATTTACAGGGACCAAACCAGCAACTTTTTCTTATTAATTATATATAAGAGTAATGATTTAAATTATAAGATGAACATTTTCAAAAAACTTCTCAAGTTTTATTTTGAAATGATCTAAATACGAACTTTTTCCGTACTAGTTAGAATATACTCCCTTCATTTCTTTTTAATTGACGTTTTCGTTTTTGCGTGTCCAAATTTGACCGTCAATTATTTTTTATTCTTTAGTTCAAAAATATAAAATTTATATCGATTAATTTATATTGAAGAGTGTTTTCATAAAAGTAACTTTTTATAATTTTTATATTGTACTTAATTAGTTATTGTGACGAAGAAAGTCTTGTATTGTGAAATGGAGAAGTATAATAGTAGTTTAAATCAAAATTATGAAGTTGTTTCCGAACTTCCAATTTGTGGTTTTTAGCAGATTTCATGCACTTGTTTGAATATTGCATATGTGTATTGTTGGGTATTAATGCGGAATTCAATTCTCTCCACCTCCAAAAAACTTATATGATGATGAAAGTAAATATGAAAAGTAAACATCATTAAAGTTTATACAGGTTCGACCTCAGAATGAGTGATTATGACATGTTGCTTGCCGCTTCAGATCTTATTAATGAAGAACGAGATTGTTTACAGAGTATTTCTCTCTAACTCTATATGTTGTATTATATGACAATCTAACCCTAGGCTAATGTCTTATATTTATAGTAAATGAAATTGACTTCACAACCCAACATATTTGAGTCGCGCCTGATGATTTAGGGCCCTGGGCGAAACTTTGAAATGAGACTGTTATAATTTTTCTCATTTCCTTTTTAATATAACACTTACATTTTTTAACATCTAAATTTTATGAAATTTGAAAATTGATATTTTTTGAAGTTGTGAACACAAAACATAGTTAAATTCGTCTTGAAAACATCAAAAAAGATTCATCTAAAAACATATTCGTTATATTATTATCTTGTTGGTTTGCTTGATGTTTACGCCCTCAATGTTAGTGTAGCACGGTACTCTAATCTACCCATTTAACCTTAAATGAATTGTATTACTTAGTTTGATAGTCAACAATGAATTTTGATTGCATTCCCTAGTTAATTGAATTACCTCATTTGAGGTAATAACCATTCCGCCCAAATTGGGGGTAATGGATGATTACCTCCTACTAGGTAATCAAATTAGAAAAATTGGGGGACAATGTAATAATTTAATCACATTACTACTCACATACCAAACAAATTAATAAAATTCATTAATTCATTCCTTTCCTTTGTCTATTCCATTACTTTGTCTATTCCATTCCTACACCACTTGTTCCACTAGGCTTGAACTCTTTTTTGTTCAACTTATATGTACATATAATGTATATATACATGTATTTCAAAAATTGGGGGCCCCTAAAATTTCCGGACCCAGTTGATCCCCTCAAAGTCCCTTTAAAATGAGACAAAGTAGTGCAATTTCATCTCTCGTTCAAGTTCGAAAAATCATCACTAACCGCTCAAAAGTTGTACATGTGGAACAACCCCGTCTATACCAGAGAGGAGATTTATAGAGATTTTCCGGGCCAACTTCAACACGTGTGGAAGGCAAATGAAAACCCATTAGCTATTCAGCGGCAGGAGTATGAACACCCCGCCGGGTCCTTATCATCTACACAACCAAGCACATACATGCAAATGTTAGAGTACCTCTACACAAACATGGAATCGATGAAACTCAACATGAGATGATGCAAGGACATATGCAGTCCTTGGTGAATGAGTAGAATGTCGTTTCACGGATAATCAATTGGGTGTCGACGGACATGGAAGAGATGCGCCAGCGCCGTCAAGAGGAAAGCGAAGATGATGACATGGACGATTAGTTTCGAATGATATGCTTGCTTGTTGGAACTTTTATCCTTTAATATTTTACGTTTTCAAATTTGTGTTTTCTGTCTTATATTTTTTATGTTATAAGTTTGTAGGTTGGAATTTCGAACTTATGTTTTATTCTATGTTTCTGTTGATGTTTAGGAACAAATTCAAATGTTATGTTTGGTTGTTATGTTGTTTATTGTATTTAGGAACAAACTAAAATTTGTTTATTGTGTTCAGGAACACAAATAGCAAACCGAGCTTAATATCGCGTGGTTCACGAAATACCGTGAGTACCTGGCTGACAGGCTTTTGGGCTAGGCCAAATATTCGGGGGCTTTCCTGGGAGTTAGGGCTTATTTTTGGGGCCCTGTTTGGCTCACTATTTTTGGGCCGGGCTGGGGGCTAGAGCCGCACTACCAAGCCTGGCCCATGGATGGCTCACCCGGCCTTATTCGTTTGACATCACTATTTGCGTTGGTTAGCCAAGTAGGATTGTGTATTTGTCATTTGTTATATAAGATGAGCCAACCTTTATGGTCCGTTTGGATTGGGGTGAATCAGGGGAGGAGAATTTTAAAAAATTCTCCTAGGGGAAGAGAATTAAGGGGAATCAGGGAGAATATATTTTATTGTTGTTTGGGTACCATGATTTTGAACTAGGAGAATCAGGGGGAATCAGGGAGAATAGTATATTTTAATGCTTAATATTGTATTCTCCTTGATTACCCTTGGATTTGGAGGGTAGAGATTTTGAGGGGAATGAGGGGTAATGGGGGTGAATCAAGGGGAATAGTTTCTCCTAGGGTAGAAAATTATTAGGTTCCCAAACACATAAAAAAACTAAATTCTCCCTGATTCCCCTTGATTCACCCCAATCCAAACAGACCATTAAATTGGGACCACATAGCTCGCTCACCTCTCAAGTCTCAAGATGCAATTTTTTTCAAGTTTCAATTGAACCATGAAATGGACTCAATCGGTTAGTGTGTGGGCTTTTAACGGTCCATTTTTAGTATTGGATAACCAAATATGAAATAAGTGAACCACAATGTCTATTTCTTAGATTAGATAGTTAAACACCATGTTTAACCGCATGTTTACAACAAATTATTATCTCCACAATAATCTGAACCTACTATGTCAGCAGGGGCGGATCTAAAGATTTTCGTGTGGTGATTCAAAATATACATTAAGATTTTTATTCATTGTTTATACTATATTAAGATAATATTTATGACAAATTTCTAGTATATGCAAAACTTCTTCAAAATATGTTAAATATTTATTGAATTTTATCCTTAAAATACTAAGTAAATTGTTAATTCCATCAAAATTAACTATAAAAAATATATATGACATGTCTAAAAAAAAATTTATAACTAATGAATAGTTAAAGACTTCATAGGTGCTATAAGCTAATATATGAAAAATTGTATCTAGGAAGTCTTGAACCCCTAACCTCATGGACAGGGGCGGATCTACATCATTCGTAGTGGTGGTTCGAAATATACATAGAAAACCTTTTAGCAATACCAATAAAATATTCTTAATGATTTTTCTACCTTAATATTTTTTTTTAACTTCAAACCTGTAACTTCATGTTAAAATTGTAAAAAAAAAAAGTTTAAAAAAACGTTAAAAGAAAGATAAAAAGTTTAGAGCTATACTATGTTACCATTAGATTATTTGGAAGATTATTGAACTTGATCATAGCTAGATTTATAGTAATTCATTAACATATATTAATATGAATAATATGGGCTTAATTGTTCGCTTTCAATATCAATTTGGAACTTTTATAAGCAACTTGAATCTTTTGTAGATCATGCTGATTCTCGTTTAATATTATTTTGAAGATTATTGAACTTGATTATAGCTAAACTTATAGTAATTCATTAATATATATTTGATTTGAATAATATATGCTTAATTGTTCGCTTCCAATAATAATTTGGAACTTTTATAAGCAACTTGAAACTTTTGTAGTTTTTGGTGATTCTTGGTATAATTTATGAACTTTTTTGCCTAACATTTCTTGCAATACCCAAGGAGTGAAAAAATATGTAGCTGCTAGGACTTGAACTCCTGTCTCTAGCTTTTTTCTTATACCTACTTACCAATTCATCTAATAAGACTTTTGGTGGTTTAAGTGAACTACTTCAGGTCCGCCCCTGCTCATGAATTCACATATACATACTTACCAACTAAATTACATACACATACTTATGGTACCAGGTCCGCCCCTCATTGTGGGGATATCACCATCTTAATAACTTTCTCGCTTGCCAGTAAACTATGCATGTCAAGTCTTTAAAAATTATGTTCATAATAATAATATGATATATTGAAATCATAGTTTAGACACCATTAGCTTAGGCATAATTATGTCTGAAGTTTAGGCACCATTTACGTGTACTTGTACATGAGCCAACCGACACTCGAGGTGATGAACTTTTTGTGCGCCTCGGAACGTTTTCACCAAGCATAGCCCAAATTGCTCATTTTAATAAAAATGCAAAGTCAATTCAAACTTTATTTTGAGGCATGGCCGATAGAGTTTTGAAAATAAAAGAAAAATTAGATTTGGCATAAAAAATAGCAAATAATATCATTATGATTTTTTATACAAAAAAGTAGGAATTAATAATGGAAAGAAGTTTTATAGCCATGAAATTAGTGAATTGATTTCATCTATAGGCATGAAACAAGTGATTGAATTTGCATTTAATATGATGCACAATGACTAAAATAGCCATATCAGTTTATGGTCATTTGATGAGAAATAAATTGAGAAAAATTTATTTAATGGTTAACAACAATTTTAGTATGAGTTACCAAATTTTAGCCTTAGTACCGCAAGTCTAAACTCTCATAACACAATAGTAATAAAAAAATGGGTTAATTGCTGGAGACATCACTTACTTTTTCCAATATCACCAGTTGATCACTTACGTTGTAAAGGGTCTCAGTTGATCACTCACCTTTTCCAATTGTCTCAGTTGACCTATAAGTCATTTTTCCGGCTGGTCGACATACGATCAACACACGTGATGACCACTATTAAGCGCTTTCTTGCCTTTTCATATCAAAATTAAGCAAAAGAAATTGAAAATTAGAAATAAACTCAAAATCAACCCTTAATTTAGACATAAAAAGGCAAAAAAAAAACCCTTAATAATGGTCATCACAGACACTGATGAGCCGAAAAAATGGTCAATAGACCAACTGAGACAAATTTTAAAGGCTGGTGATATTGCCAGAGTAATTTTCATTCTGCTAGAGCAAAATTGGAGTATGTACCTATTTTAACCTTTCAAGTCAACTATTGCATTATGTCATTAATATTTACTATTTAATATTTTCTTGCAATTAGAATAATTTTGAAAATCAACAATAAATGAACACATTTCATATTTTAAATATATATCCTTAATGTTAGTTAATCATCATTATTGCTCTCTTAGTCAATTACTAGTATAAATTAATTATTACTAAAGGAAACAATTTACAAAATATGTTCTATTTCAATTGAAAATAAAAGGCAATAGACATTAGTATGTAAGCTCTTCAATATCAATTAAAAAGAAATGAATGTAGAAATTAGTTGTCTATAACGTTTTTTGCACGGAGTTAGCAATGAAAGAAGAAAATGTAATCTTAAACAATGAATTTTGTTAGGTAAGTTTATGCAACACAATCTCCACAAGAACTAATACTCAGTATTAAACAATGAAAAGATGAACATAAGACAAATAAATTAAAATAAAAACTACTACGTTTGAATTAACATTTTCTCAACTATGAGGATGAGAACATTTGTCGAGCTTTTCTATGATTTCAAATTGTAAAGGATTTCTTTTGGTTGAACTTTTGTTTTTTTTCTTCGGTCGCCCTTTGATCCGTTGAATATTGGATTCATAAACCATAGGATTTGACTCGTCAACAATCTCGTATAATTTATCTTGAGCACATTACCTTTCCGATGATGATAATTATCATTCAACTTAGATATTAATTTTCCAAATTCGTTACCTTCAAAAATAGTGTCAAATAGTGATGATCTTGAGTCTATACGCCATTGAGAATGAATAATCTCAAGATGAATCGTCTTTCACTCTTTCTTATCCAATGTTTCATCTCATTAATGATGATTTACTAACAATAAGAATGCATTTATTTAAAATATTGAATGTGTTCATTTATTGCTGATTTTCAAAATTAACTCTAATTGCAAAAAGATATTAAATAATGATAAACTATAATAGTTGACTTGAAGGTTAAAATAGGTACATACTCAAACTTTGCTCTGGCAGAATGAAAATTGTTCTGGCAATATCGCTAGCCAATTTTAAAAGATGAGTGATCAACTGGTGATGTCGGGGAAGGTAAGTGATATCCACAACCATTAACTCTATAAAATTGAAATCATAAGAGATTGTAACAAAGTCTTCATAAATAACGAAGTATGTGGTGACGAACAACCGAGTTGGCTCGTCGAGGAGCTTGGAAGCCAACTCGAAGCTCAATTCAATTTGAACTAAAACCGATATTCGATCCTTTGCTCACCGAAAGGCAAGCTCCTCTAGTTCTCTTGGTCTGGAAGAAGATAACTAGGCAGACCATAACGGACTCCTGAAGCAGCCCACCTTGCTCATTACCTTCCGCAAGACAATTTACCATTATGTCGTCAAATATTTTCCACTATCTTTTATGCTCCTTAATAAATAATTCTTTATTTATTTTAAGTTAATGTCACTAAAGCAAGAACTTAAATTATTAAAATCTAATTCTTAGAAAGTAATTTAGAATTATCTCCATTATTGTAAGATATTTTCCAGATAAATGACAATATCTCTCTTTGCAAGTAATTTTGAAAGTAAATATATTTGTTGGAAGGCACAAAGAAAAATAACATTGTATTTATTTAGGCTTTTACGTTTGCCCCTGAACTATCGTTATTATTTCTATGTGCCTCTGAACTAATTATCTTGTTTGTGTGTTCCCGAATCACTTTTTTCAGTTATAAACAATAGAATGATTATTGTACCCATGACACTATGACAAAGAATTAAGACACAGTTTAAAATATTTTATAAAACTAAAATTAAATCTCACCGCTTCTTCTTCAACACATCTCATCCCACTTCTACCCCTTTCCTAACCCCATTAATTTTTATCAACGTCCTTTCCCTTCTCACTACCCTGTAACCCCCTATAGAACTAGAAAAATGATTGATTTTATATATTATAAGGTTTGTCTCGATGATTATTGTTAGGTATTATTAGTAGTTGTCTACTGTACAAGTCCACTATTGTATAGGCCCATTAGGTTTATGTCACTTAACCTAATTTATTCTATATATACTCATGTAATGTTACATTGTAAATGACTCAATCAATATATTCTTTCATGATAATCAGAGCCAAAAAGATTCTAATTTAAAATTTTCTCCTATATTTCTTTTTACTCCACCGAAACTCCCTCAAGATCATACAATAGCCCACTATTTTTTTTCCTTATTTTTTTTCAATTATTTCACGCAGCCGCCGAAATCAACCAATCGGGCAACCGCTGTAAGCATTGGTGTTTGTACGTTCCGGAGTAATTTTTACAATTCTTCTACTTCTGTTTTCCAGCCGCCATTCTTTTTCTTCTCTTTTTTTCCAGTGCCTTTTATTTTTCATTTTTTCACAACAATAAACAAAGAGCCAAATATGTATTCACCAGACCCCAACTGGTACATGGACACCGGGGCCACATTTCACCTAACGTTCAATCGAGATACGCTCCACACTTATTCTAATTCTAGCAATCATAATGTCGTCGTTGGGAATGGTCATTCGGTTCCGGTTCATGGTCATGGTCATACCACTCTATCAGCACCACATCCCCTTTCACTTATATAACGTCCTCCACGTCCCTCACATAATCAAGAACCTCTATCAGCACCACGTCCCCCTTCACTTATATAACGTCCCACCCCACATCACCACCTCATTGGCCAGTTATGTATATTTTATTTTTTCTCGAATCTTTACATATAATTCTTGAATTGAACCTTTGATATGATTTGGGATCTGTAGTATGAAATACATATATGAAGTTTTGCAATTTCATTGACGTGACAGCTATACGTGCCAAGTTTAGCTTTGGCGGACACATTTTATAATCTTTTGCAATCCTCATAGTTATTATGATCGTACCTAAAATCCTTTCAAAGATTTGTTCAAGTTTATTTTTCTTTGAGAGTTAATCGAATAGCCTAGTGGAAAAGGCTCATACTAGTGATCAGAAGGTCCTAGGTTCGATACTCACCTCATCGCTAATTTACAAAATAAAAAATTTCTTTTTCTATGAAGAACAAGGGAGTGGGGGTGGGTTATAGGGTTGGGGAGGAGATGTATGTTATTGTAAGTTTAATGGGGAAGGGTAGGAGCTGATCTGTTATACACACAACTAGAATAATAAAAATTTTGTATGAAATAACTATTATGCCCCCTTATTTGGAAGTGCAGTAGGATAGATAGTTAAGTCTGGGACAAAATAGTCATTTCTCACCAATCAAAACACTATTCTAGTGTGTGTTTGTGTGCGCGCGCGTAGTGTTGCCGGGGTAGGAGTAATGAGTGGGTTGTGGTGTATTTTAGAAGAAGGGGTGGGGTTTTATTTTAATTATTCAGAATATTTTAAATTGTGTTTTAATTCTTTGTCATAGTGACAAAGTACAATACTCATTTTATTACTTAAAACTGAAAAAAATAATTCAAGAACACATAGACAAGATAAATAGTTCAAATGTATATAGAAAGATAATTATAATTCAGGGATAACGATTAAAAAACCATTTATTAATTGATTATTAAATTGGAGGATATTGCTTTTGGAATTTTGAACATACAATTTGATCCGTTTGAAATGGACCTACCAAATGCTAACAAAATTATTATCATTAAATTGGCATGTGATATGGAACAAATGTTGTTGTGCATTATCATGTACAAACAATTGGCATGTGATTGTCGGGTCCTCATTTCGTCATCCTTCTCCTGAAACCATTTATATGAAAAGTCTTCTATAAAATTATTGGAATTTTGATTTATACCATAGCTATTTTCTCTTTTTGAGTTCATAATTTTATAGCACTTTTTAATCTGTTGGCTAAGGCTTTGGCTATGATCTTCACCCCCGTATTATAAAATACAATTGGTCGGAATTGTGTCATAAAGATCGGCTTAAGCACTTTAGGCATGAGGGTAATCAAAGTGAAGTTCATTTTCGGAAGGAACTTCTCTTGATTAAGAATCTGTAGTCCCATAGCAACTAAGCCTGGTCTAACAGACTCCCAATAATGCTTGAAAAAAGAGGTTGACATGCTATCTGGTCCAGGTGCTTTCGAGCCCTTCATAAAAAAAGACTTTTTAAAATATCTTCTTCAGAGAATGCCAAGTCCAGCCATGCCTTATCAGAATTGGTAAGTGTGTTGGTATGTAAGACACCCCTTAGATCACACTTTGTAGCACTCTGAGAAGAAAAAAGGTCTACATAAAAATCAGTAGATATTTTTTGAAACGCCACTTTGTTTCTATGAATAACCCCATTAGAATCTTGCAACTCCACCACATGGTTGGATTTCCCCCTGTTGACTGACAGAGAGTGAAAGTAGGTCGTATTGCGATCACCTTTGACCCTCCAAAGGCTACGGGAGCGTTGACACCAGTAAATGTCATCCACCTCGCGTAACTTATCTATTTCTCTAACCAACACGCACGCATGTCCTTTAATGTTGACAGTAATGGTACCCCTACTGGAGAGCATTTTAAAAAAGTAATATTATAATAGATTAATTATAAATTAGTATCATCTTTTGAAAATCAAAGTAATTTATATTAAAATGTTAAATATATATCATATATATTGATTAAATTACTAAATTAAAAGATTTTATAATATAAAAGTATATTTAATAAAAATTAATATTAATAGAGTTGATATAAACAATAAATTTAATGATTATGTATAAAATAGTTTAATGCTATAAGTACTGTATTTATAATATTAATAAATTATCTGAATTTCAATACCTTGTAGTAATGTACAAGGTAATGAGTTATTAACTTATTTTCCCATTTTGGTGGTAGGAATTAAGATCCCAATAAATAAGGTAATCAGATTAAATAATGATACAAAAAGGAACTCGTCTATTTATTAATAATTTTTTTATTTTATAGGATTGAATAAAAACGGAATCGGTAGTCAATCCTATTTCCAATAAGGGCAGTTGATAATTGAATCCAATCAATTTTGATCTCATTCTTATTTATTTCATTTTAATTCTGGCTACCAAATACTGGTAACGTACAGATTTGTTGGCAAAAAACTAAGTGCATTGAAACATTGACAATAGAAGTGTGACAAAATCTAAGGACTGAAATGTTTGGAAGAATGGAACATGTGGTTGAAATTTAGAAATTTAACAAATTAAAATTGTAACTTGATTTTCGACAATGTAATTTATAGAAACATTATTTTGTTATTATTAAAATATTATATGATACACATATAATGTATTAGTACATGATACATATATATTGCTCAATTGTACATTGTTTATTTTAATATTACTTGGTCCTTAATGCAACATTATTAATTCTCAAACATCTATCGAAATACCTCCACATAGAAAATTATATACATGAGCTCATATTGGATGATAATGTATCACACTGCATTGAAATATTGTTGGAATATGCTTTGAATCAGAAGACGATTGGTACTCAGGTCGGAACTTGGCCAGTTTCGATCCCAACATCCGAAATTATGTACGAGGCTGATCGAAACTTCACCAAGTACCGAAATTGGGTACAAGACACATTGGAACTTCATCGGGACTTGGTCGGTACTTGCCAAGTCCCGATCAGATCTGAGGACGCGTGGGCTTGGCGTAAATCTAAATGGACCTAGGGTTTTCTCTCCTAGTTTAGTTAGGTTTTGTCTGCTTACCCATAAATAGGAGGCTGATCATACATTGTTAGTATGAGACTAAAATAAGACTTAGAGAATAAGTTTCCTGGTTCCTATTGCTCTGAGGTCTATGAGATTTCATGTTTTCTATTCCTCTGAGATCATATCGATCATCTGAATCTGAGATATGATTGATCATCTGAATCTGTAATCTGTTCCAAACCCATTATAGTGAAATTTCTGAGGCTCTGCCCGTGGATTAGTCCTAACACATTGTTAGGGATACCACGTAAATCTGGTGTTATTTACTTTCAGGTGCTTTACTTAATTCATTTATCTTCGATTTTCACCAAATTAGTCGGTCACAATTCGCTTCCGTTATAACAAATTGGTATTAGAGCTAGTGTTGGTGATTCTGTTTCTTGAAAATGGGTGGTGAAAGCATGAAGGTTGAGAAGTTTAATGGGAGAATAATTTCATTCTCTAGCAACTGAAGGCAAGGGCGTTGTTGATCTAAGAAGGTCTTTAGGCACCTATAAAACCACCAGTGCCTCCACCGGAGAACTTAGCGGTTCTAGAAGAAAAGACTCGACGCTTTCACTATTATTGGAGGATCATGTCCTGATTGGGGTAGCCGAGGAGAAGACTGAAGTAGGGATGTGGTTAAAACTCGAAAGTCTATACATGATTAAGAGTTTGACCAACAAGTTGCTTCTAAAACAACGCTTGTTCGGGTTGCACATGAAACAAGGTACATCTATAGAGGAATATCTTGAACATTTTAATTCATATCTACTTGATTTGAGGGGTATTGATGTTGCCGTTGATGATGAGGATGCTGCCTTAATTCTGTTAGTGTCTTTACCTAACTCATATGAAAACTTTCATGAGAATATGAGAATGGTAAAGATACTATATCCCGGGAGGAAATCATAATTGCACTTCAGAACAGGGAGTTGAGACATAGACGTAGTGGTACATTGGACAATCAAGCTGTGGGGCTAGTAGCCAGCAGCAATCAGAAATTTGTTAAGACATGGAAGAAAAAGTTTCAGAAGAAACAAATCAGTAAGGGTTCGAAACCATATGACGTCTGCAACTATAATTTGATAACACTTCCGATAATCCGTGCATTTTTTATTTAGCATCCGTGCCACTTTATTTGACGAATAACACAAAACGTGGCATTTCGTCTTATTTTCTCATTTAGGGTTTTAAGGTTCTCATATTCGTCTTTTTTTTGTCTTTGGATACTGTAAGAGAAAGGGACATTGGAAGACTAATTGTCCTAAGAAGATGTAGGGACAACAAGGTGCATCGGGTACAGCCCTTGTTGCCGAGGGAAGTACGAGATCTGAGGAGGATATTGCACTTGTTGCCAACACCCATACCTGCAACACCGATGTATGAATTATGGATTCCGGGGCTTCCTATCATATTTGTCTTAATAGAGAATAGTTCACTACTTATGAGCAAATGGATGGAGGTAACATTTCTATGGCCAACAGTTCAGTTTGCAAAGTAGTATGAATGGGTTCTGTTAAGGATATGAATCATGATGGTAGGTTCTGTACTTTGGATGAAGTGAGACATGTTCCATAGATGACTAAAAATCTTATATCTCTGAGTCTACTTGACAAGCGGGAATGTAGTTTCAAAGGATAAGGTGGAGTGATAAATGTCTACAGAGGGTCTGAGGTAATTTTGAAAGGTGTTAAGCGTGGAACCTTGTATTTACTACAAGGGACTTCGCTTCTGGATTTTGTAGTTGTAGCATCTGCCCAAGTAAATCAAGAAAATATGATTAAGTTGTGGCACTTGAGGCTTGGTCACATGAATGAAAGGGGGATGCAAATTCTGGCTAAGGACAATCTTCTAGATGGGCACAAGGTTGAAGGTCTGAATTTCTGTGAGCATTGTGTGTTTGGAAAACTATATCGCAACAAGTTTACCAAAGCAATTCATAAAACAAAAGGTGCACAAGATTACATCCACTCTGATTATTGGGAACCTTCGCGAGTGGAGTCTATGGGAGGTCACAGATATTTTTTGTCGTTGATGGATGATTACTCTAGGATGACTTGAGTTTTCTTTATGAGGCAGAAAAGTGAAGCTTTCGATAACTTCAAGCAATGGAAGTTCCTAGTGGAGAATCAGGCAGGGAAAAGAGTCAAGCGGTTGAGTACAAATAATAGTCTAGAGTTCTGCTCATCTGAGTTTGATGAGTTTTGCACGATGGAGGGGATTGCTAGACATCATACAGTTCGACATACACCACAGCAGAATAGGGTAGCAGAACGTATGAATCAGACACTTCTGGAGAGAGTTCGTTGTATGCTCTCACATGCGGGGCTGGCTAGAAAGTTCTGGACAGAGGCGGTCAGCACAACATGCTACTCAATCAATCGTGGTCCTCACACAGGGATTGATCCGAAAACTCCTACTGAGTTATGGTCTGGTAAGTCTGCTGTTACACGAACTTGAGGATTTTTTATTGTACTGGTTACTATCATGTAAATGAAGGGAAGTTGGAACCGAGGGCTAGAAAAGATGTATTTATGTGATATCGTGATGGTGTTAAAGGATACAAGATTTGGTCACCTTCTGAAAATTGGGTTATTATTAGTAGAAATGTTGTCTTTGATGAAAAATTCATACTAAAGATCTACATTGAAGCCATAACATCTGAAGAAGACAGTGTAGAGAAATAGGTGGAACAGAGAGACTGATGATATTTGTGATGGTGAGGGTACCTTTCTTCAATCACAGAGACAGAAACATCAATAGAAAGATTTTTGAAATAATATTTTTATGTCTTATTAATCTATATAATTTTTTTAAAATGGCACTAATTTTGAGTTAGAGTGAGTATTAATTATTAATGGAGCAAGTGATAACTTGATGATGCACATGTCGATCGGAGTGCCATTCTTGGATCCCACTTTGGATCCGATTGAAAAATGTGTGATCATGTAATTAGTGAAAATTTGAGAAGTTAATAAATAAAGAGTTTTTGTAATAACAATCACCTATGTTTACAAAATATTTTTAATTTATTATTTGTGTTTTAAAATGTTCTTATCCATTATTTATATTTAAAAATATTTCAATCTATCACCCCTTCTATAAATATGTCATTAAATACTTCCTCCGTCCCTAAATGATTGTCACATTTGACTTTTGGTGGTCAATAAAATACGATTTAAAATACAAATATCTCTTATTCTAAATACAAAAAAATTATAATAAGTTGATATTTCAAAAATATATATTGAGACGAATCTAACGAGGTCCCACAAGACTATATTATTTCTTTTCGTTTAGTAAGAATTCGTGATCAAATTTTGTTGTAATTGACCACAAAAGTCAAAATGTGACAATCTTTTAGGGACGGAGGGAGTATAACATATAGTGAATTCGAATTTGGGATGCAGTATAACAAATTTTGTTTTTTTGTTTGTTTTTTGCCTCGAATTATTTTTTATGACATAACATTGACGTTATATTCTTATTAAAACTCATGTGTGTCTTACACTTGTCATTTCAACAAATATATAGATAAAATGGGGTAATGAACGGAAACTTTTCGAAATATAAATAATTAAATATAATATTTTGAAACATAGATAATGAACTGATAATATTTTGTAAATATAAATAATTATTATTGACATTAACCCTAAAATAGAATTCATCTTAACATTACCCAAAAAGTTATCCACATTGATCTTTGACTTGACTTTGACCTATAATAGTAATTTAATTCCCAATACTTGATAATTTATGAGTAGTAATTTATTGGTGGTATTGAAATAGTACAAGTATAGCAGCCTATAAACCTGTCAGGAAAAGGACGGAAAGGAAGTTGTACCCTTGTAGGGTAAGCTAGTAAGCTACCTTAACGGCGTTAGAGTCCCGTCAAACTGATGCTATGTGATGTATATACAGGCTTTTAAGAAAGAGTGGGTCCCGTTTGTAGGACGAAGATTGTCAGATAAAGGGCCATGTGCCCTTCCCGAGGAGGGTAATTTTTTTCGACGGCAGGTTAAAAAAGACGTTGGATGAAAATGACCACTTCAATATACAACGGATTGGGATGGACTTTGTGGAGGTCTTAATTGTTTGGATTTTTAGACGTTTGACCTTTATACTATCGTTTTACTATTTTTTATGTGGTTCTTGAACTATTATTTCTTTTCAGCTTGCCCTTTAATGGCGTTTTTTTCAACTTTAAATGACAAAATGAATATTATACCCTACTAATAATCTAAAGTACATGAGGCATATTTCACGGGTATATATAATTCCAAGGCCCTACTTTCCAAGGCCCCAACCGAACCAGTGAATTCAAGGTTGGAATGAATATCCAACCTTAGATTCACTGGTTCGGCTATATAATAATGAAAAATTGAATTGTTATTTAGAACCGAACCAATGAATCTGAGGTTGAGTATTCCTTCCAACATTGAATCCACTGGTTCGGTAAGGGTATTTTCGGAAAAAATTCAGGCATTGGAAAGTAGGGACTTGAAATTAGTTTTTACCATATTTCACATAATTAAAATTAAACCCCACCCCTTACTACTACCTCTAAACTTTTGATAACATACCTACCCCTACCCCACCCTACCCTACCCCCCCCCCTCACACACCAAAAAAAAGGAAATTATTTGTACGTGTTTATCTTAAGAGTGATAAAAATTTTGGTCGATGAGATTTTTGGTGACCTTGAATCAGTTGGTTCATTTTGTTTTGTTGAATCATCAAGAGCTTCAATTCTGCAGCTCCTACATTTTGGTGAAACCATAACACATCCCATCAACCAGAAAAGTTGATTCGCATTCTTGACATGTATGAGGTGCTTGAGGAACTCATATCAACATTGAAGTTCTATATTTTGATGTGAGTTGATTACCACACACCCCCTATCCTCAAACCCGGCGGTCTACATCCCCCCAAACCCAATCCCAATTTCTAGATTTTTTTTTCAATTTACTTCAACGTATTATATTTTGTGAATTGTTGTTATTGTTAATTGTTTTAGACGGGGTTATCGAAGACGCAAGCATCACCCAAGCGTAGTTCCAGATAGGATTATCGAGTCATCATCGATGTTCGGTGTTGAGGGAGAAACCATCATTTCTATTGAAGCTTGGGTGGAAACAGAGGAACAAGAGCATCGGCATAACATATGCATTGGTTATGGGGTATAGTAGGGAGGAGATAGGGGTGGGTTATGGGGTAGGGTAGGGTGGGGTAGGTATGTTATTGAAAGTTTAGGGCTAGAGGTGGAGTGAAGTTGGATGTGTTAAAGAAGAAATTGGTGGGGTTTAATATTAATTATGTGAGATATGTCCATATATTTTAGATTATTATTAGGGCATAACAGTCATCTTGTCCTTTAAAGTTGAAAAAAAACAGTTAGGGGGCAAGCTGAAAATAACTAATAGTTCAGGGACCACATAGAAAATTAAACAATAATATAAGGGACAAACGGCTAAAAATTAAAGCCTAATTGTTTTTATGTTATCGAAAAATAATCTCATAACGAATATTTAATGATATTATTTGAAAAATTTGACCGTGCATATACTTTTTTTCGAAATATTTGATTGTTTTGAAAAAATTTATTTTTAATAATATTTGACTGTTTATAGAATATGTACTTTTGTAATTATATTTTTCCTTTTCACCCTTACTTTAGAGGTTACTTTTTATTTTTGAAAACATTATATAAGGTATATTGTTAAATTTTCTTAACCCCTTAATAAAATACTTTTTGGCTAAATAATCAAATATTTTGAAACAGAGGGAGTAAAAATTAATAAAGTCATCTAAGATATTGATATATTTGATTTGATGTGTATTTTTTCTCCAAATAATCAAACATATCGAAACGGAAGGAGTACTTCTTATGATTGTAGAATTATATATATTTACGTTTGAACTCGTGTTTCGAAGATCGTGAAATGTCAAATATGACAAACAATTTGGGGTAGAAGGAGTAGTAATTTAATCATAATATACAAATTTACGTTTGAACTCGTGTTTCGATTTCAATGTAGATGACGTTTTTTTTTATGTACAACTTTGACTGTCAATCATTCATAGCTATATGATATCACCCAATTTTCCGATTTATTCTTCAATTCAAAAAATATATAATTAAAATAGTTAAATTTATATTTAAGGCTATGTTTATAAAAGTAACATTTCATAATTTTTTATATTGTAGCTAATTAGTTTTTGCTAGCGAAAATTGTATCAACTAGTGAAAATGTAGCTAATTAGTTATAGGCTTGTAGCTAACCAAAGTTGTATCACTTTACTCTTGCCAAATTGTCAACAAAAGTCAAGTTTAACAGTCAATATAATCGAAGTACTAAGTAAGATTATTTTTGAAACATGTGTGATTGATAATGTAATTTTAAAATATGTATAATCAAACGATAAATGTTTTGAAACATATTAATCAAGTATGTCATTAATTGTATACTAATAATTGAAGTTTATAAATATTGTGAATATATACTCCTTATTATATATTATATCTTCAAGTATATATATTAATCAAAACAATATTACTTAATGCATCTATTTACGTAGATTGTTAGAATTGTTTGATATAATAGTTTTTCTATATTGACGTTAATTTATGCATATAATGAAATATGATTAATAAAAATGTGTTAGAAGATCATGAGGAAGACTATGTAATCACATATAAACTTTAGTATCTTTATGTTTAATATGACATGTTAGTCTATATGATAACCTTAGAGGTGAATAAGGGTGAAGAAGATGACCGATATTCGATTTTTTAAAATTTTATAACAATTTGTACCAATAAAGATACTTTAGTAATTTGTAAAACAAATGTGGAATGGCTAAAGTATATTTAAAATCCTCTTTAAATAATTGATTGTTTTTTATATGATAGAAAAACACAAAACACTTATAAGTCAATCAAATACTAATCGATTCAATGTTTGCGGTAAATAAGCAATTTAGGTTCATTGATCAAATCAAATATAAATATATAAACTTATATACTTTACCTATAGCAATGATATGCAATCAAGTATATAACACAATTTTCGCATATAAATAACTATAGACAAAAAAGTAAGAGTATGGATGGAGATGCAAACTCGACAAGCCATGTACCGAAGTTCCCTAATCTACATCTTCGACCCAAGGCTTCTCACCTTAGGCTTTTCTCTAGAAATCCACTAGACGATACTTCTTCAAAAGTCCGTGAAGTCCAAATCAACATACAACTCTTAACTTCTCGCTAAAAATCCTAGGATTTGACCCTATCAAGTCGGAGATGCAACTCTACTACCTCTTGCAGTCTATTTCCTATTGTTTGATTTTTGTCCTCAATACTATGGCAATCTCTCGATTTCTAGTTTGAGTAAGATGCACAACACCTCGGACCCTCAAACTTCTAGTATGAAAGAACAAATTATAACTTAATGAGATATCTCTTTATCTAGGAAATTGATTGTTTTTATCCCAATCCAGAATGCTCCTTAATGAGCTACAATAAAATTACAATGATTTAGACAATTATTAACTCCTTAATTGAATGTCATTTTGTTATTATACAATCAGCTATTATAAAACATTAATTTTTTCTAGACATCATTTACTTATGTAACAAAGGGCATGGGTGAGTATAGGTTTGAGTTGGGCGGGTTTCGACTAAACCCGAACCCGAACATATTCCGGTTTAAAAATAATAGACTCAAACCGACCCAAGAATCATGTGACCCATTCAGTGGCGGATGTATCTGGGTTCAAGTCCGTTCACTCGAACATGTACTTTTCTTCAAAAAGAAAAAATTATATATATTTAAAGAAAAATTAATGTAAAAATTAGCATTTAACTTATTCAGTTATTTACATATATTTAAGTATTTTGAACAGACACTTTAAAAATTATGTCAATCTCAAACAGTCACTTTGATATTTCTGGATCTGCCACTAGATCCGTTGCTTCGGGTTATTCGATATTGAGGTTAAGTTGGACGGTTACTCTAGTCATACATCAATCGCTGAGTTGCTTATCCATCCTGTATTCCTGTTCACCGAACTCAAAATGGTTTGAATCAGCTAGGTTTACTGTATTTTTCTCTTGGAAGTAATTATACTTGAAACCTAAACCTGTTTAGTTGAAGAGTTTATCTTGTTGTAGAGGACAATAAATTTGAGAATCTCAACTATCTTATCACCCAACTTTTGATATACTATTACTATGTTAAAAGCTAGTACAAGAGAATAAATCCATCTCACCTAACTAATATCATAATGTCTCATAAATAATTATGGAGTGTTAAGATAGTGAGATATCATGGGTACTTACATTGTACATTATATTAGTGCGTGATGATAAATAATTATGGTCGGGAGATGACATGTGATAAATTGCAATTGATTCGATAGATGGGCGTATCCAACGACTTTGGCGTGATATTGTGGTGGTTTAAAATATACATTATGATTTATTTATTTATTTTTTTTACTATAATAACAAAAGATTTACGAAAATTTTCTATTACATGCAAGATTTTTTCTGAAATATATTAAATATATTTTTTGAATTTTATCCTTAAAATACTAAGTAAATTATTAATTCCATCATAATGAACTATATAAAATATATATGAAATGTCTAAAGATTATTTTTATAACTAATGAATGATTAAAATTGAATTCACAGGTGTTACAAGCTAATATAAAAAGAATCGTATTAAGAGGGAATCGAACCTATAACATCATACACACATATATATATACTTATAAACTAAACTACACATATTCACCTTCAACAATACTAGATCCGTCCCTGATTAGATACACATATTTAACTTATTCTTATCGCACTAATCAAGGGATTATAGTTTAACTTTAAACCACTTCTACATATGCATTTCATAAGGGAATTGACCTCATCCTTCCTAAAATGTGAGACCTGAGGTATTTATCATCAACTCTCTATTTGTCGAATTACTTACCAGTTGAGTTATACTCGAATACATATTACATACTCTCAATTAGTTATTATTTGGTTATGTAGTTGTATTATTTTAAATTCCTCTTTGAGCATGTTATACTAACAAGTAATAAAGGATTACATTAGCCCACGGAGTACAAATCGAATGGTCACGAGATTCACTATAATAGTGTGTTTTAAATTCCTCGAATGGTCACGAGATTCACTATAAGTACGTGGGTCCAATTCACGACAGATGCATGAATATTTCTACATTTATTTAAAGAAAGACTTCTATTAGACGATGTGCTAACAGAGTAGAGACAATTAAAATAATCATATCATCTTTTTTTAAGTAATAAAGGGTTACACATACCCACCTAACCAAATATGCAAAGAGATAAATAGTTTCCACATTTACATGGAGCTAGAGAAAGTGATATCTAAATTTACATACATATAGATGAAGCTCAGTTGTACTTACTCTAGAGTAGTAATAAAGTCCTTATTAATTATAAAGCAGTATCTGCAATTTTGCAGAAATCTCTTTTAACTTTTTCTTCTCTAATAATTCTACTCTCTCTCTCTCTCTATACCTAGACATTATTGTACATTTCCTCCCTTTATGCTTCTCCTTCATTTTAAACTACTCACAACACAATTATTTCGAAATGCAAATATTCTATTTCATGTCAAATTATTTTTTCACCACATCATTAAATATTTTCAATTATTTTTATATTTTACATAATAATTTAATTATTTTTCCTTCAATATCATCAATTATATCACCGACATACCTTCCATTATATTATTTTTTATTGTCCAAATAAAAAATAAATCAAATATATATGTATAAGTCTTGCAAAATAAACTAAATTGATATAATTATTATTTTATTTATATATTTTATTATAGTCTAAAATAATAAATTATTTTTATCTCAACACACAATTTCTCCAAAAATGGCTCCACCCTATATTTTTTTCATGCAATTACATGCGATAGTTCGATTATTCCAAATTACTTTTGACATGACATTGTTTCTCGATTGCCCTCTATTGAGGTTAAACTTGAGAACAATATACTCCCATTATCAAATGTTTGCATAATTGAAAGACCCCCCCCTCCCCCCCACCCACCCCCCCCCCCCCCCCCCCCTCCTCTTCCTCCCCTTATTGCAGTATGATGTGACATGACAAAGAGCCTTGGCCAGTGTTCCTGCATACTCTCTGCAAATCTTCACATTTTCTCACATTTCATAGTAATTGTTCTCTCACACATAGAAACACCCATTGAGATACTAGTACTAGTTTCCTCTCCTATCAATGTTTATAATTCCAACTGGAAACAACCCATTTTTCTCTTTTATTGCTTGCTTTGATTCTTGTTGATGAAAAAATGGATGCAAATTTACTAGAATATGTTCTTATCTTTAACCAGTAGGCTACACTTTTCAGAGGTGTTGGGTTTTTTTGTTTGCAAAAAAGATTGCATTTTTTGTTCAATAACATTATGGTTTCAAGAATGGGGAGAATTTTTCATGCGTTTTCATTTCTGGGGTTTTTGAGCTTTGCATTTGTGGCTTCAGATGAAGGTGAGTGGCTTATAGCAAATTCTTAAAGTGATACAATTTGGTCATTTGTTTAATCGGTTGTTTATTGTTTGGTCATTTGTTTAATGGGTTGTTTGTTGTTTTAGTACTCAAACCATTTTTTTGATTATTTTAATGATTACCAGTCTTACGTTGTTTTGCATACTAATGAATATATTATTCATTTAAACCTTACTTGTGACATGTCTTAAACTAACTAATATCATCATTGTCTTTATGGAAACTGCCCATGTTTTTGTCTTTTTATGATTTCACATCAAGATTCTGTTTATTACCTTTATTCAAACAGTCTCATGTTACTAATACAAAAATTCTATTTATTATTCTTGAATTTTGAAGTGGCCATTTTGCTGGAAATCAAGAAGTCATTTAGAGACATAGACAATGTTTTGTACGATTGGACAAATTCTCCAAATTCTGATTATTGCATTTGGAGAGGTGTTGCTTGTGATAATGTTACATTCAATGTTGCTGCCCTGTAAGAATTCATTTCTTGATTACCCTTTTTATGTTACATCGTTTTCGTAGTTCGTTATTAACAAAGTTGCTATATTGTTGCTGTTCCTAGTCTCTTAGTGAACAGAATTGTTGTAAAGGTTATAATTTGGTTGCTTCTTTTGGATTCCTGGGGTCAAATTGTGCAGAAATTTGTCAAACTTGAATCTTGGTGGGGAACTATCACCTGCAATTGGACAACTCAAGGGGCTGCTTACAATGTTCGACCTTCGAACTTAATTTGTTTTGGTTTTCTTGTTGTTGGTAATATAATTTAGTGTAAATAATATTCTAACTGTGTACAGCGATCTCAAAGGAAATGGACTTACTGGACAAATACCTGATGAAATTGGCGAATGCTCGGCATTGACTAGCTTGTAACCTCATGATCTTGAAACCTCTGTTTTAGTTTCTTACATTTTGTTGTCGTCTCCCCATAATTTTCTTTCGCTCGAATGAAGTTTTGGAATTTGACATTGTTTCTATTTTCCTGAACCTCCTTTAGGGACTTGTCCTACAATGATCTATATGGTGATATACCTTTCTCAATTTCCAAGCTTAAGCATCTTGACCATTTGTGAGTTTCTCGGTGAATTTTTGAAAAGTTCCTCGATATCTTCCAATTGGTGTTGTTGTTTTACTACCTTTCTGATGAAGATACTGAAGTTTCTATGTTTTTGTGATTTTGTTTGATATTTATTAGGATTTTGAAAAATAATCAGTTAATTGGTCCAGTCCCTTCTACTCTGTCCCAGATTCCAAATCTAAAAACCCTGTAAGTATTATTCCTTACTCTTTAGGTTGATAGCAAAGTGAACGGTTACTTAATGTCTACGTCTTAATATAATTGATCAGGGATCTTGCACAAAATAGGCTCAGTGGAGAAATACCAAGACTTATCTATTGGAATGAAGTTCTACAATATTTGTAAGCTGTCTCGACTATAATTTGTCCAGTCTATTGAGGTCCTTTTGAAGCTGCAATGAACTAATTTTGAGTGGCAGTCTATAAATATATGTTCTTCTTTAAAAGGAGTTACGTGGTCTTTTAATGTAGGGGTTTGCGTGGGAATAACTTGGTCGGTAATCTTTCGTCAGACATGTGTCAGCTAACTGGGTTGTGGTACTTGTAAGTGCTTTAACAAGAACTCAATGTCTTGTATTTCCTTGGATTCTTTCTGGTTATCTTGTTTATATCTGATACGTGTCTATGCTCCATATATTACCCAGTGATGTTCGGAACAATAGCTTGTCAGGGTCCATTCCTGAAAATATTGGAAATTGCACTGGGTTCCAGGTTTTGTATGTATCTCAACTAATTGAACAAAATGTTATCATCAATTGATTAGATGACAAGAACTGATCAAATGGTTTTATACTTCTTATAGGGATTTGTCTTACAACAAATTCACAGGTGAAATTCCATTCAATATTGGGTTTTTGCAAGTTGCTACTCTGTAAGTGTTTAATTGACTTTTTTCATACCTCAATGCTGTTTGGCTATCTAATTAGTATCTGGTATTGCGTCAGGTCGCTTCAAGGAAATCAATTAACGGGGGATATTCCATCTGTAATTGGCTTGATGCAGGCACTTGCCGTGTTGTAAGTTCAATTACTTTTATGTTTTGATTTAGTTTTAAGCTTATTGTTCCGTTTGGTCGTAATGACTTGGGCTATTTCATTACTTAAATGTAGAGATTTGAGCATCAACATGTTGAGTGGTTCTATTCCTCCTATTTTGGGAAACTTATCATTCACGGAGAAGCTGTAAGTCCCCTCTGAATTGCTTCCAGCTTCTGTAAATTGACATGAACTGTGGATTAATTCTGTGAACACTATCGTTTAGGTATTTGCATGGGAACAAGTTGACTGGCTCCATCCCGCCTGAGCTCGGAAATATGTCCAAACTCCACTATCTGTATATTGTGGTCCCCTATACATCATAATTATACATCATAATTATGCATATCTAAACGATAACTTGCCTATAAGAACAATCTGAAATCTGGTTTGTCAATCCCAGGGAATTGAATGACAATAAACTCAGTGGGCATATTCCTCCCGAACTAGGAAAGCTTACGGAGTTATATGATTTGTAAGTGCGACCTTCTTCATAGATTTGGTAGAATGGTGTTATAAATGATAATAATTTCTATTAATCTTCTCTTTGCAGAAATGTTGCCAACAACGATCTCTTTGGACCTATACCTGATAATCTTAGCTCTTGCACAAATCTAAACAGCCTGTAAGCTGCTCAACTTGTATGTGTTATTGCTAACTAGTTTTCTTTGACAGTTACTGATCCTTTGTTACTCATGTCAGAAACGTATATGGAAACAAACTGAACGGGTCAATCCCCTCCACTTTTGAAAAGCTGGAAAGCATGACATATCTGTAAGTAGCTCTATTTTTCAACATTGCCTGAGTTGGTTCATACCTTAAAACAATTGAAAATTTACAATATTTGTTGCGGCGTGCTTTTCGTTATTCTCTCCATCAATATATTACATGGTTGAATATGTACATGATTATATCTGTTCAAGAGCCTTGAATCTGTTAATGGTTTACAAAAGTTAGGAGTTATGTGACTAAGTGATTTGTTATAACATTTCAGGAACCTTTCATCTAATAGCATTATGGGACCCATCCCGATTCAGTTATCCCGCATTGGTAATTTGGACACCTTGTAAGTAAACGTTGTGCAAACCCCACATTTCCCCAATCACTAAGAGAAGTGTGATCAACTACTAATTTCTTTCCCTTTTCGATGGCACTTAAATTGATGCAGGGACCTCTCTAATAATAAAATCACAGGTCCGATTCCTTCATCTGTAGGTGACTTGGAACATCTTTTGAAACTGTAAGTAATACAGACTTGTTCTTAAATGCCTGCATAGCTCCACCGTTGGCTGACACTTTATTTTTATAGAAACTTGAGCATGAATGATTTAACTGGAGGAATTCCTGCTGAGTTCGGCAATCTGAGAAGCATCATGGAAATGTAAGCTTAATAGAATCTGTAATGACAATAAGGGACTCGCAAATAACTTTTGTGTCCATGTTCTTATTTTTAACCGTCTTTTAGAGATCTATCAAGAAACCACCTCTCAGGTCCAATACCCCGAGAACTTAGCCAGCTTCAAAATCTGTTCTCTCTGTAAGTCGTATATTTCTCTCCTATGCTGTTGTAGTAATACATGAAAAAATCTTGTTAAGTTATTATTGACAAGTTACATTCTCCATCTTGTCACAGACGAGTTCAAAACAACAATTTGACAGGAGATGTAATGGCATTGGCAAGCTGTATAAGTCTCACTGTATTGTAAGATTGAATCGTTCTTGTATCAATACTACGTAACATATGGTGGTCAGCCCTGAATTTTTATGGATCCGTGTCTTTGTAGAAATGTATCTTACAATGATCTGGCTGGAAATGTACCTTCCGGCAATAATTTCTCGAGGTTTTCTCCTGACAGGTGAAGCTACTTTCCAGTATAATTCCGATTTTAGATCTTTTGCAGAATAAAGCCCTGATTGCTGGTCTTATTGATCACATTTGGTGACCTATTGCTTTTTGCACACTTGCAGCTTTATTGGGAATCCTGCTCTTTGTGGATATTGGCTAAATTCTTGTCATTCGGCTCAATCAAATGAAAGAGCAGTGTCCCTTTCGAAGACAGCTATACTTGGAATAGCATTGGGTGCCCTCGTGATTCTGCTTTTGATTTTGGTGGCAGTATGTCGGCCACGCAAACCAGCACCATTTATCATAGGATCCTTGGAAAAGCCAGGTGCAAAGTTTTTCTTCTATGACGTTGAATTACCTGTTACATGAATTTTACGTTATGAACTAGTGTTGCAAGTATATATTTTAATTGTTTGGAAAGTTTATTACTCGTGTTTTTAATGGTTTTAAAAAATCGTGGTATACTAGATGCTGTGAATAAGTTGTTAAACTTCCGGGTCTAAATCTCTCTTTGCTTATCTCAGCTGTCAACTACTCGTCCCCAAAGCTTGTTATACTTAACATGAACATGGCTCTTCATATGTATGAAGACATAATGAGGATGACGGAGAACTTAAGCGAGAAGTACATTATTGGATATGGAGCATCTAGCACTGTGTACAAATGTGTCCTAAAAAATTGTAGACCTGTGGCTGTCAAGAAATTGTATGCTCATCCGCAATGCTTGAAGGAGTTCGAAACAGAGCTTGAGACAGTTGGGAGCATCAAGCATCGCAACCTTGTTAGTCTGCAGGGTTATTCCCTCTCCCCTTCTGGAAATCTGCTGTTTTATGACTACATGGACAACGGGAGCCTCTGGGATCTCCTTCATGGTATGTTTCATAGTTGGTCTAAAATCCTGTCTTCTTATTTTTTGGTTCAGATCGTCATTGTATATTTGCACTTATAGGGCGTTCTAAGAAGCAAAAGTTAGACTGGGAAACACGTCTTCAAATAGCACTCGGAGCAGCACAAGGACTTGCATATCTTCATCATGACTGTAGCCCCAAAATTATCCATAGGGATGTGAAGTCTTCCAACATATTACTTGACAAGGATTTCGAAGCTCACTTGACTGACTTCGGAATTGCAAAAAGCATATGCACATCAAAGAATTACACTTCGACTTACATAATGGGAACTATTGGCTACATCGATCCGGAGTATGCCAGAACATCCCGGCTTACTGAGAAGTCTGATGTGTATAGTTATGGGATTGTTTTGCTGGAGTTGCTTACTGGACGGAAAGCAGTTGACGATGAGTCTAATCTTCACAATCTGGTTAGTTATATAAATGTTCTCAAATTTTAGTTTTTTTGGTTCAGTTGATTCGACGTTAACTTCAAACTAAATGCCGTAATGGTTTGATTCTGATAGGTTTTGTCGAAGACAGCAAACAACACTGTCATGGAAACAGTGGATCCGGAGGTATCTGCCACATGCAAGGATCTAACCGAAGTAAAAAAGGTATTCCAGCTGGCGCTCTTATGCACCAAACGACAACCTTCAGAAAGGCCGACAATGCACGAAGTCGCTCGGGTTCTTGGCAGCCTTATGCCGCCACCACCCGAAACAAAGCAGCCAATGCAATCGCTACTCTTGCCAGTCTCATCAGCTAAAGTCCCCTGCTACATGGACGAATACTCCAATCTCAAGACTCCTCACTTGGTAAACTACCCTTCGATGAGCACTTCCGACGCCCAACTCTTCCTCAAATTTGGTGAAGTAATATCCCAGAACAGTCATTATAGCGATGTTTAAGCCCCCCCAACTATTTTAACTCAACAAAATCTCAACTTAGGCAACGTCGAGCGTAAACGGAAATTTTGTACAAAAATTCAAGAATGGAAAATATTGTAGGTAGGAAGATGGGAAGGAATTATGGCTGAGTCATAACTCAGACAGTACTTTTTCATGTAAGCCATGTTATAAATTTTTACTACTATGTTATCATTAGTAGTGTACCTGGGGTACTTTTATTTTGGGACCACTATGCATTGGATTGGTGTATGATTGGGGGGTGGGTGGGTGGGTGGGTAGGGGGGGGGGGGTACTGGAGGTTTGTCTAACAATAATGCACTGTGAAACTTGGCTTTCAGACAGGAGTGGTACCCATGATTTGGACATATCATTTGTCCTAAAAACCAGTTCTGGGCATACAACCTAATCTATTCATACAGTTATGGTGTTGCAGGCTCATTTGCATTACCATAGCTGTAAACTAACATCACACCATACCTTCCAGTTGTGACTTGTGACGCTTTCTGATGTTGAACATTTTTTTATAGGCTAAATTTATTATGGCCCCCTCGATTATCGAGAACCGGTCAAATGAGGGACCAACCTTTTGAGTAGGTCGAATTGTTCCCCGAACGATTTTTTAGGTCAATTTACCCCGAACACTTCTTCCAGGTCTAGTTGTCGACTTAAATTTGATCGAAATAGTCTTTTTAACATAGATAAAATAGGACTTTCACTGAAAAATGAAACTTTGGGATCAATTTGAATTATATACAAATAATTAGATTTTCTTAAAAATATTTATTACTCTTGTTATGATGTTATATTTATTTTTTGGATTATTTTATTGGTACTTCGTTTTTTTTTTTTTAATATTTCAAAATTTAGCAAAAAACATCATTTTTTGTGAAAATCTTGTTTTACCCTCGTGTACCAAAATGCAAGTGAAAGTCGCCTTTCTCTTCATTTACCTTCATTAGTGGATTTGTTTTATTTTTTTTTTATTAAATACTTGGAAAGAAATATCTAAGAAACCAAGGCTTACTTTGATTTAGTTTTGTCAAGAGGTATTTGTGAAAATGTTCATAATAAGTGGATCACTATTGCACTTTGGTTTTCATAAGTGGCACCGATATGCAATGATCCTGTGTAACGGGTCCGAAAAATAACCTCTAAATTAACGGTTTTGTTAATTGTTAACGGTTACAATTTACTTTTGGAACATTTTTATAATTCTGATAAATATTTGAGACAACTAATAACATTATGAACCTTATGTCATCTTCCTAGTTTCGTTCCCTCTCCCCTATTGGAGTTATCTCAAATACTACAATTTAAAATAGGAGATTAAATTTGTGTTTTTGGCTCAAATTTCTTTAAATTGGTAATTTTTTTTTTAATAAATTTTCTTTTTCTGTCAAAAAGTAACAGAACTATTAATTCAGATACCATTTGCACATCGATGCAACTTATCGGGATCAAACAACAACAATAATATAGAACCATTTCGACAATTACCTCGCTTCGTCAACGTACAAAAGTTGTCATTTACTACTAGAACATAAAAAAGGTAAAAAGTACTCTCATAGTTTGAATTTTCAAGACACATTCTTGACGCTTTTATCCTTACCTGAGGCACAAAACCATCATGCGTTCGTTTCTTTGTGCGTCTCCAGTTCTTCCAAACGAACACAACCAAAATGCATGGAATTATCAGTCAACCAACCAACCAACCAACGCATGAAATCATCATATAATCTACCAACGTTCGAGGGATAAAACGATGAAAAATTTCTGCATGGTAAGTGGAAATATATATTCCCCATAAAAAGGAAGGGTTCAATGGTTTTAGACATTATTGACGTTTAGACAAAAGCCACAAATGCAACCAAAGAGCCATTACATATACTATAATCTGGTTTGATGTTCATTACCACTTTGTGTTGTTACCGATCCGATGCGGGTTAAACAAAATGGTCAATCCATCCCAATTTGCAAGTCCATGTTTCATAAAACTTTATACAACAATAAAGTGGTCAAATAAAATGAAACAAAATATCTCTCGCTTTCGCTCAGCTCCAATGAGTGATTTCTTTCGGGCTTCTTGTAGACAACGAACACTAGTATCGCTTTCGCTCCAACGAGTGAATTCCTCGTGAACAATAAACACTAAACCTCAGGCTACATGCATAAATCTATCGCCAATGCATTAAAATAAGAATATATAATAAGTAAAATAATGTTTTAATCATAAGCTCAACATTGAATTCAATACCATAAACATATACTTCCATGACAGATGGAATACATTTGTAGTTGAATGTTTAGAATCAATTAAAATATATCTAAGTTAAGAGAAAATCAATTTGTGTCTTTTCTTCCAAAATAGAAGCTTACTTCGACCTGTGCAATGAGATATGCAAGCAGCCTGCTAGATTCGAATTCGATTACCTCTGCCAAAAACTTGTTTGCTTGTTTAAAATCTTGACAAATCTCTCTATAATGTCGATATTACAACAAACCAGCCTCAAAGAGATTCCTCCTCCTCAGCGTTTCATCTACTAGTTTGAAAGTCTTCTTTACTACCTTTGGGTCGAGGGCAGTGGTCCTGTAGATCTTAAAGATCCGATCTACACGGTCTGGGGGAGTACATTGATAGTATAACTCCTCGAATTTCTTTTTGACAAACCTGCATATGTTTTGTGAAAAGCATACGTTAGCATCTGTGAGTTTCAGGATGAGGCTAAAGAAATAGCATCAAAGCACTAACTCGTATGCATGCTCCGTCTCTTCTTTTCCAGTTGAAGCGCGTTGGTAATCTTTGAACCAATTACAGACGTTCAAAGGCACCTAAACCATAAAGATCGAAGCTGAGATTATGATGAAAGTTGTGAGAAAGTGTAGTTTACATAAAACGTGTACTTACTTCTTTAACCTTCTTTTCAAATATATCAAACTTGTTTAGAAAGAGCATGAAGGATGTTTTCTGCACATAATTGTATCAATAAGATTCCACAAACGATCTAACAATCTTTAAGTGGAGATGTGATACTAACTTCAAAACACGGTTGCTTTAAGACCCACTCAAATAGTTCCTTTGCTTCCGACATTCGATTCTTGTTGCCATCCTCAAATAATGTTTGATCATATCTAAATTGCTTAAAAATGACAGTCAGACCACAGACAAAGCTCCCACAGCTAATAAAAGAAAATCTTTGGTTGTCGAACCAATACAACGAATGATAGAGATATTGTCAATCATGGTTACTAACAGTTTGTAAAAACTAATTAGAAGTATTGAAAATCAGAAAGCCTTACTCGCTCAAGGCTGCACAGAATATTACAGCAGTGACACCCTCAAATAAATGAATCCACTTTCTTCTCTCATTTCTCTGGCCCCCAACATCGAACAACCGATACACCTCGCCACTTTTTTTGTTTTCACCAACTGGACTGTACATGTTTGAGTGTCGGAACATTAAATATGTCGTGATAAAGTCAAGTAAATGCAAGTCTAATTTTCGATTTCATGCACCAAGGGTACTAACACAGTGACATGGTGAACAAAGAAGCAAAAAGCTGGATGAGTTGATTGACCAAACAAGCCATCTGAGAAATCATTATGCCCAAGGAAGACCAAACATAGAATAAGTAAGAACAAGTGTTCCTGCCTTCAGTCGAACAGAGGTTCTTGTTCGAGCTCTTTACCATCTTGATGAAATTCTTATATTGTTGCGTGAGTTTCCAGGAACACACCCTATAACCTCCACTGGTACTCACTTTCATGATCATTATGAGATTAAATTTCATGATTTAGGTTCCTTAAAGTACAAACCTTAGCAATCTCGTTCTTTTTTTCATCTCTTTGCATGAAATTTGGATATTATTTAGGGCAAATGGCACTAGACATCACTAACGTTTGATTTATTTACCACTAACGTTCACTTTCGTGCCAAAGACATCACTCATGTTCCAATACTACTCAACCCGTCTACTTTTCGCCAATTTTGCCGAAATGTCAATTTTAAGCACAATAGTTAGAAGGGCAATTTAGTCAGGACACTTAAAATTATACCTGTTTCGTTTTCAAAATTGTATCTTTTTAAGATTGTACTTGTTAAATTTGGGGCTTTTCATATTTTCACACTATAGTCGAAGCACCAATATGTTATGTTTAGTACTGCAAAATTAAATATATTGTCTTTGATTCACTACCTATGAAGAGTAATTCTGCATTTATAACAACTTTGGAAGTGAGTAAATTTTTTTAACGAGTGCATATCATAATACCCTATGATTCTTTTATAAAAGGAACATCACTTTTCTCTTTTATGAACGAAAAATCAAAGCAATTACTCCAATTATAAAATACTCGGTCATTAAAGGTTTATGGAACTTTTATGTTAACATATATTAATTCCAATTAATGTTATCAATTGAATAATTTATACTGTAAAAGATATTAAATCGCGGAACATCATCTTCAATATCAATTGTGTCCCTAAGTTTTTTTCAGATTCCCTCATTATGCCCATGACTTTTATATCTATTGTCAATTGAATCTCGTGAAATAAATTCAAACATCTTATAGATTCCTTTTATTTTAAACATTATTTAATATAATTAGATGTACAAATTATTAAATTTTACATAATAACATTATATATACATATATATATATATATATATATATATAAATTAAGAAAAGAACTTTCTATGACAATAAATTATTTAAACATAAGGACACAGTTTTAATTATGTTTGTTAATTATTAAAAAGTGTTAACTCAATAATATCAAATTTATTATCAATTGATATATCTTATAGTGCATACCATATAAGAGTATATATAATGTACTTCTAGAGAAGACAAAACTATTGGATAGTCTCGATTGTACAACTATAACGCGTCATAGTTATTTAAATAAATTGCAGAAAGTTAAAAATGCACGACGATTATTCTTCAACTTGGACAACTGTCACGTATGAATTGGCTACAAAAAAAATGAAAAATCATGGGCTTCAAGAATAACCTTCCCCACTTCGCATATTATATTAAAAAAATGGAGGGAGTAATAATTTGCATGTTTGAATATTGAATAGTCATAAAAGTCCTTGACTAAGATGTAGGAACTCAATTTTCTGCCAATAGAATTCGTCATTGGAAGATTAATTTAGAATTTCATAAAAAAAGGAACAAACATACTATAAGTGGAGGGGTTATGCTAATCAGTCTATATTAGAGTGTAGTTATGGTGAGCAATATATCACCTGAATTGGATTTCAACGACACCAGTTGTACGGACCCTAGCATGAAGAACATCATCCTACATAGTACAAATAAAAGAAAAACTGCAGCATCTTATTAAAACATCACTGGACTGTATCAATAATACAAGAACAATGATATAGTGGTAACAGTCTAATAACTTGTGTTAGGGGAAGAAGACGACATCAGTTACCGATGGAAAATGCTCAAGTATAACAAAAGTAAGTTTGCGTGGAGATAAGTGTGGGTGTGCAGAACTTGTCGAATTCCTTATTAATCGAAGATATATGTAATGCATGCATTTACAAGAGAAAGTGAAGAATAAAATCTGGCATGCATACCTTTGTTGGAATATAATTTTCATCGGCCAGTCTATGTAAGTTTTCCATAAAGTAGTTTGCACAATCTGGAACTTGAAGTTCATTACCACGGAGATATGTTATCTACAAGTGACAATCATAACCAGAGGAATTTCATTAATAGTTATCTAAAGACAAAAGGTTGCTGAAATTTTGACGGCAATGGAACTAAAATCATAATCAAATCATAACATGCCAGGAATAAACGAAACACCTGTATGGCAGGATCCCTCCAAAGAGTTTCAATCTCATTAGCTAGCTCACTTGTTAGCTGAGGAAAATCCAACCTACCTCCGATCTCCGACAATTTCTCCCCGATTTCCTGATACATCGAAACACATTTATTAGTTAGACATCTAAAAGATGAAGACTAAAAGGAGTTCAAAGCAAAGAAAGGTTCTACAAATTTCTGACTTTCCAACCTTAAAGTCCAGATTTTTAGGTCATCGTAGTCAAGTGAAGTAAGACAACTCCCAAAGAGATGTAAACCATATGGAATTTGAAGTATACCTTATTCGAATCAGATATGACATAACTTGATGAATCTGCTTCACTTTGAGCCAATTCCTTTGCACCATCATGTAATATCTGCCGATGATATCGACCCATCATGAATCAAGTTTTTATTTCGATACTATTCACTTCATAAATTTTATAAGCTGCAATATAACCAACATAACTTTTCAGGTATCACATACTTTTATTGTCTGAAACACATTGGCATAAATGACTGGTGTGTAATTTTTCAGCTCTCGTTCATCAAATCCAGTCTGAAACAGAAGTTTTATCTGCCCACATACCAAAGAGAACCAAGTTCAAGATGAAAACATGCAGAATAGAGAGGAGAGAGAGAAAAAGGAAATATTCTTGCCTGCTTAAAAATAGTGGACTTCCCAGACTCTCCGGCACCTTCACAGTGAACAGACATATCAGATATGTAACAGATGTCTAATGAGCCAACCAACCATTGAAAGCAGCACCAACTAAAATAGAAAGTTACACAACGTCTGGAAATGTATAAAATATCTTAACAGATAACGAGAAGAATGGGCCCCTAACAATTCACCATTTGATGCATTCTTTACATAAATCCTTAGTTGCTACATCTAATTAGTTGAAGAAAACAAAATAGAAACACAGGGTTCCCAAGAGTATAGGCAGAGATATAAAAGTCCTTAAGAATATTAAATGAGATCGATTACCATTTAGTATCTGAAAGACTTGAGCAATATTCTTTTTTGTTGTTTTATGCAGAATTGGACCTACTTTTTATCACAGGTGAAGTCACAAAGAATTTATGAGAGCATACGACGTTTACTCCATGACATCTTTTTCCATCCGCGTTGGTTTAGGATGGCTATTTCTAAGGGTTTCCATATGTTAACTTATTGTAGACAAATGTTTAAGTTAGTATAGCATAAAGATCTATATCAGGTGAATCAATAGATCAATAGGATACATTATAGTTTTGGCCTGTAAACTATTGACCAAACATGAAGTGATATTTCTGTCATAGGAGGCAGGCATGGGTCTGGCATTACTTTGTGGTGTGAAGAAGATAAGTGCATTTTTTCGAGAAGGGGGTTCAATTTTAATGACTGAAATTAAAAATAAACATGACAAATACACATTCTTTCGATCTTTTAACCATAAGAGGAAAGGACTATTTGTCGACAATTTTTTTTTTATGGTTAAGAGAGTGAATCAATGTACCTAGAGTTTATGGGCTTAACGGAAGAAATTATCCAACATTGAGCTGAATGACAACATTGCATTCATATATCCGGCCCAATATGACAGGTTAAGGGTCGGTTTTATTTGGTTTATGGTTGAGAGAGGGGCTTTCCGCTAGCGCGATGTCTTAGTTCACTAAGATATTTGTCAAAATTGAAACAGTTCAGATATCCTTGGCATAACACACCCATTTAGCAAAACGAAATCCTAAGGGATACAGTCTAATAGACTTTTCATAATCATCCGTACAGAGCAATGAAAGATTAGCTGTTTCACATATACCTGGAGGACATAACAGGTTTAAAACAAACAAAATTCCAGTCATCATAATCAAGTAACAACTCAGCCATAATGAACAACACGAACGAGTGAATCTTAACAAAATATATTACAATCCCTTCCAAATTAATTTAAAGATCGTGGTGATCCATGCAAAAAAGGTTGTCAGCATCTTCAGAAAATGGTTCATTTGTAAATATTCAAGACAATATTCTATGTTAAACACCACAATAAAGTCAAATAGAAAAGCATAACATTCATGGCACATGAGCAAATATACCAATCAGTATATCTTCCATTCTTTATTCATCTTTCTCGCCAGCAATAAAACTAGCACTGTTAAGAAGTGTCAATGACAAGAATCAGATAAATGTGAAGCATACCAAGTAGAAGAAGTTTCTGTATATGTTTTTCAGCCTTTGTTTCTTGTTCAATCCGCCTTTCTATTTCTGCAGTCTAACCATTTGATGGAAATTAGAGGAGCACTGTAATAAGACCTGTTATATGTCCGATTATAGCATAAAAGCACATCCAGTCACCAGACATGTAAATCATGTTGTATCAAAATTCCCCATGGATTTACCTGCTCGTTTTCCTCAGCATCAGCAGAATCACGCTGTGGTTTTTTACTGCAGGATAGGCCCATTGATCCAATCTTCAATCAGCATAGATGTATATTATCGTGAAACCACTCAGACATTATAATCTAGAACCCTCAAAAACGTTCAGAGCTATCAGTTAAAGGTGAACTCCTGCACAAATAAAGGATACAAAATTATACCACTCAAAGGGGACTCCAACTAAGTGCTATATACTATGTTCGAATGAGTTAATCAATGCATGATACTAGTAATTTAGGAAACCACTACTATCTCAGCCAACAAAGAAACCAAAATGACTCTTCCTCCCAAAATTGGCTCATTCTGCACTCCCATGAGACGCCTAGAATTCAAATAAATAATCACTAAAAACTAAACATTGAATAATCCTCAAATAATTAATGCATGATTCTCATTATAGTTTCTTCCCATCCATATTCATTAAGATCACCCCCTCGCCTTGATTTTTCAAATATGATCACTAGTAAACAAATTCATCTCTGAATAGACGATAGAACTGTTAGCCTATCCACAAACTTCGAGACTCAATTGCACCGGCCTTTATCAAACTAAACCAATCCCTTTCCAAATGAAACACAATATCCCTCACTGCTCACTAAATTCAGGAAGGGTGAAAGGAACTCTTTTCACTTTGAGCTGAATATTATCAGATATTCAGATACAACGATACAACACGCCTCAACATCCAACAAACAACAACTAATCACAAGAATATAGTATCGTGCACAAAAAGGGCAGCAAAGTAAGCCATCGTTCCAAATAAAAAACAACAAAATCTAAGATTAAACATGACAAGAACTTGTAAAGTAACCTCCTTGGCAATAATTAAAAACATGCTCTTTTTTCATTGTACAACAAATGATTTTACATATCAAACAACTGATGAACCAAAAACAACTCATTATTCAAGATAAAAAAACATTTACAAGAATATGTAAACCATCCAACTTGGCAATGCATTTAACACATTTGCCATCATTTAACATACCCATCAATCCAATTAACCCAAAACTTCAAAAACCCTCAAAGTTACCTTCAAATGGAAGTACAAAAAACAGAAAAAACAAATACCATTTTTATGCAAATATCAGTTAAACTAGGAAGGCAAAGATATCACCCAACTAGGCAATACATTTTATGTATCTTTTCCATATTCAACACATAACTTTACATACCCAACAACCTCCATTTAATTGATCATCTAGAAAAAACTTAATTGTTTTATTATAATAAATGGTTTATCTTATCAATGCAACTTTTGACACTGGAGTTAAAAATACTATCCTTTTCTCCTAATATCTTTATTTTCATTGATTATTACTTTTCTTTCGCTTCAAACATAGTAAAAAGGCAATAATTATCTTAATAAAATACTTCTAATTAGATGATAAATTAAATTGTAATGAAACAAGTACCAAATTTATTGCAAATAATGTAATAAAAGTAGGTATACAAAGATACTAACCAGATAAAATGGATGAAGTACGGATCTGTGTGAAAGAGAGACGAGGCAACAGTGATCTGAACAAAGACTGTCTCTATATATATGCAGACTCACTTGTTTTTCTTTCTTTTTTCTTCAAACCCCACAAAAACCCGTGACCTTTACTTGGTGATTATCGACCCTCTTTATAATTGAATATCCTGCGTTTGCCCTCGTTAACCGATGTCTTTGCACCTTTGTAATATAGATTGTCCCTCCCCGATAGTATAAGATTTACTCGTATGACAAAGAAACACCCCGATTTCGTTTTAATATTTAGCTAACCTTTTTATCTTTTTCGGTTTCACTAATACTAACGTCAATATATTTAGAATTCTATTCCGTCAATAAAATCCATCTAGCGTGACATAATAATTACTACTATATTTTTATTTTTCCTACCGAATATAACTTCAATATCACTCGAATTAAAGAACATAGCGTTGTTTAGACTATTTTATTTTATTAGTTTTTGTTGGAGTGTGAATAGTTAAAGAAGCTGACCATGGTTAGATAGATAGATTATAGATAGGATGTCGTGCACTGTCCATTGACTGAGAGCTGTAGGAATGGTAAACCTTTGACTGTCCACATGTGTGCTTTGACTAAGATAAGAACAAATTTAGGTATAGACCTTAAAATAAAATTAAAAAAATATTGGCAATCTCATAAATCATGATTTATGAACATGAGGATGTCTACAGGGGATTAGTGATATCACCAGAAGAAGTTGATAATAGTGTAACGTATTCTCTTCGATTTATTTTTAGTTATTACCCTAATTATTTGTATATAAATTAAAAAAATAAAAAGTATGTATATTGTATAATTATTTGAAATTATATAATTGATTAGTTGATAATTTTCATGTAAAAAGATAGTCAAAAAGTTCATTGATAATGTAAGAATATAACTTCGCATGCTAAAACGAGTAAGTATTTTTTAACACAAACTTTGTACTAAAACGACAAATAAAAATGATCTAGAGACTAGAGAGTATATTTATCATCTTCAATTATGAACTCCATGTTGAAAGTCTACTTTTTTTAATAGATAGGAAAACTGTACTATAACAATGGAATAAGTGCTCTTCTATTGTGTCTATGATAAAAAAGAAAAAACGGCAAATGGTCGGAACCATCACCCATGTTTATAGGATATTTTCCAGTCAATCACCTGTGTTTTAAAGTGTTCCATTCCATCACCTATGTTTAAAAATTAGTCCCACTTGGTCACTCCGTTAACATTTCCATTGAAGCTCCGTTAAATTGGTCACGTATATGGCACATGGCATTTAGGGGAGGGCATTTTAGTAATTTCAAATGCTACAATGTTTAGAATGCATCACCCATGTTTATAGGATGTTTCCAGTCAATCACTTGTGTTTTAAAGTGTTCCACTCCATCACATGTGTTTTAAAGTGTTCCATTTCATCACTTATATTAAATATAATTATATATATCGATATTAAATATAATTATATATATTAAATTATATCTTAAATATATATGATATATAATATGTATACGTATAATTATATATTAACGATAATTAACTATAATTAAATATAATTATATATTAACTATAATTATATACATATATTTATATATATTAACTACAATTATATATATTTATATATATATTTAATATAATATATGTATATATATACTTCTATATTAAAATGATTATATATTAGGTATATATATCTATATTAAATATAATTGTATATATTAAATATGTAAATAATATATATTTAATATATAATTATATTTATATATTAAGTTTAAGTCCGAATATATTATGCTCATTTTATAACTAATCAATAAAAATTAATGTAACAGTACATATTGAAATTAAATAAAATTAAATAGAATCAAAATAAAATTAAATAAAATTAAAAAATCAGTTAAAGTAATAGTAAATATTCAAAATGAAATGAAACGAAATAAAAAATATACGTCTGATAATGTCTAATATTAAATTAGGCATCATGTAAACAATATGAGCTTGCAACTTAATTAGTAAAGGATCCATGGTCAATGGGGAGGTTGGGGGTTCGAATCCCATACCTCTCACATAATTTTATTAGTTCAAACTTGTTGTCAAATCCCAAAAAAAGCCTTAAATGTTGGTGTGAAATTTCGAAAATTCCCTTGACAAAATTATGTAAACATAGTAGCGTGAAATTCCGAAAATGCCCCCTAATATTGATGTAAAATAACTACAATACCCCCGTAACAAGTCACATGCAAGGCACATGACACACTTAACGGTAAGTTAACGGAATGGGTGATGGACTGGAAAGTTTTGAAACATAGGTGATGGAACGGAACACTTTAAAACACAGGTGATTGACTGGAAACATTCAGCAAACATAGGTGATGGTTCTAGTCATTTGCCGAAAAAAAAACATAAGAGACAAGGTCTAAAATATAAGTATTCGAAGTTCTAAGGCTTATTTTCTTTTGGCCCCGTGAACTGTTGAGACGCTTTCGTTCCGCCCCTGAAGTATTTTAGTTTTCAAATAAGGAACCGAACTATCCTTCTTTTCAATTTACCCCCTAAAATGTCAAATTCAATATAAATTTCATTTGAAGGAAGGGCAAGCTTGGAATAACACACTTATTAGTTTTTGGGGCACTCTTTAAAAATAAAAAATACTTCAGGTGGCGGAACGAAAAAAATAGGGGGTAAATTGAAAAGAAGGATAGTTCGGTTCCTTCTTTAAAAACTAAAATACTTTAGGGGGCGGAACGAAAACGTCTCGATTGTGTAGGAGGCCAAAAGAAAATAAGCCAAGTTCTAAAACAAAAGTTGGAGAAGTGCAATCCCTCCATAGTGTAGGCTTTATGCTAATGTCATGAATTTGGTTATTCTCTCAAAAAAACTTCCATGCACTATTCCTACTAAAGCTTTTCCAACATCTAACAAATACATGAGAGAAGAACAAATCAGTAATAAGTGAATAGTCGATGCAACAAAAATTCCCATGAGCAAGGCTTGCATAATGGATTCATCAAAGTTGGAGGAAATGGAATAGCTTGGTCGAGGATCACAACTAATGTTAAGTGAGCTTCCTGGCGAGGAGGTGAGTAGAACATTATCATGACTAAAATTCTATTCTGCTTGTTTATAGATGAGTCAAAATTAGCAAACAAATTCTTACGATATATAATAAGTTAATCTGTTACTTCGATGCAATTTTTATGGTTTATTAATTAAAAGGACAAGGAAAATGTTCAATTAATTCGGGTGGTTCGAAAGAATATTATGCAAGTGAGGGGGTCAAAGTGACTAAATTTTTGGACACAAACTAAAGAGGCGATAAATTTCCTCTTGGTTGTTGAGTTGTGAAGCCATATTTGCTGAGCTGAGCCAATGGGAGCAGAATTATGGCAGCTGGCAAAAATAGGTTTCGGACGGGCTTTTAGGAAATAATTGGAGTGCAAGAAAAGAAAGGTCTTTTCTTGACGGAGAAGTTATTTCCTAATAGCATTAGGTCTAGTATCTCATTGTAGCCTATAAATAGGTCTCTAACTCATTGTTGTATTGTGTGCTCAAATAGAGAATCATAAACAAAGAGTCTAGAGAGAGATTTGTGAGGCTTGTCATTAGGGTTCTTCATTGTATAAGAAGAACACCTAATAGAGAGATATAGGAATAGGTCAGGAGTCCTTGTAACAATTCTTCCGGTGATTATTAGTGGAATCTGCAGCAGCAACAGGACGTACCTTACACGTTGTGGGGGAACCTGTATAAAATCCTTGTGTCGTTTCTTGTTTCCGCAAGTTATTTCTTCTGTTTATTATAGTCTGATTAGTGGGGCGTCATCCTGGGCGGGATCTAGTTGTTAGATTAGTTTTGGGACGCTTTAATTAATCTTACAACGGGTACAGATTCCTAACAATTGGTATCAGAGCGAGGTTTGATGTAACGACCCGCCCCAGGTGGGCCCCCCTTGAGATTAGGCTCGCTATCAAATCAGTAACAGAGTCACCACTCGATGGATGACTCGATGAATACATACGTTTTTAAATGACTAAAAGAATTAAAATACATCAGCAAAATAATAAAAATCTGGTTTACTAAAAAGGGTTAAAACATATCCATCAGGGTGTGACAATCTATGACCCCACAATACAAAAGACGAAACCAACATACTTCCAATACAACAACTACGAAGGGGTAAAACATGAAATACAACATGTGAACACAGAGACACTAAAATGACTAAAGGAGATCTTAATGCCACCATCGCCACTCACCATCGTAGGGTCAACGCACACTGCAACGCAACTAACCTGCTAAAAGAATAAGTCCCCGAAGGGGTCAGCTCGACAGCTGGTGAATTCTAACTCACGGGTGGCTATCAACCCACACACATGATATGAACGCGATACATGAGTGCAGAAGACAACAACAAGGAAAAGGAATAATATACACAATATCGATAAGCAGTTCGACAAACCATCACCATCAATGACAGTAAAACAACCAATCAAGTACAATATCCTCACATACCACACATGCAGATATTCTATATGCATCAGATCCGGACTTCCACACTGTACAGTGCTCTACCTAACTCGCCTGCAGGGAGACCGACTCATCCACGCCACCTCTCCAACCACGCACTGACATCACCGCAGTGACCGGCTAGAACCATCCTACTATCCATCGTCATTCATACCATCACACCAACCACGCACTGACATCACCAAAGTGACCGGCTAGAACCATTCAATCCTCTATCATCACCCACACCGTCACACCAACCACGCACTGACATCACCGAAGTGACCGGCTAGAACCGCCCTAAGTTGCCGAATCAGGACCACATATAACCCCATAATTATCTCACATATCATACAGTCTCATCAATGTCAACATGCTCATACCTCATCATATTACTCCACAACAGTCACAAAAATAAAAATATACATGCATCACATATTCGCAATTTAACACAATCTCATTCAAACCCTTAGGTCCACATCTATCCTCATATCCATATTCAACATAAAAAAATAATCTTAACATGCTACTAATTTCACACACCACACACGCAATTACACATAACACATGCATAAGAAAGTAAACAGACGTGAGTAAGAACTCACCTCAAGCCAACATCATAGATAGCAATCACTCCCGAGGCAACAATGCGTATTCGATCAAGTACCAAGACCTCCTATAGTTATAGTTGGTTATAGTTTATTCAAATTGCATAAACACATCACTTGAAGCACGATAGGAGGAGAATTGAAAATTTTGGTGAAGAAAGTCACGATCTTTCTTTGTTGGTGGAGGCCGATTGGCTATGGGGTTTGGGGGAGGGTTTTGGTCTTATATCTCATGTTATTTGGGCTTAATGGACTATATATGTGGAGGCCCAAACTCGATTATTGCTCACTCGTTGACTCGAAACGATAATAACAAGCTTTTAACAAGTCCCGGAAGAAACACAAATAGTTTTAACAAGTTTTCAATGTTACTAATTATAACTATAATGTTTTGTAATATTAACTTGGGCCATAATATTACATTTGACGATCAATCAGACAGGATAATATGGGTGAAGAAGGGGTTTCGATACTGCAAGGGATGAAGCTGTTCGATGGGACTAATTTTCGGTTATGGAAGATGCAGATTGAGGATTATCTGTACACGAAGGATCTGGCTGAGCCTTTATCTGGGAAGCCGAAAGAGATGAGTGAGGAGAAGTGGAAGAAACTAGACAGGAAGGTTCTAGGGGCGATTCGATTGAAGCTTTCATCAAACGTGTCTCATAATGTGGAGAACGAGACCACGACTATGGGAGCGATGAAAGTTTTGTCGGAATTGTATGAGAAGCCTTCTACTCACAACAAGATATCTCTTATGAAAAATCTCTTCAATATGCGCATGGTTGAGAATACTTCTGTGAACACACACTTGAATAATATGAACAACTTGATCAATCAACTAGCAACGGTGGGGTTTGTGGTTGATGATGAATGGAAGGCCTTGATTATTTTGGCATCTTTGCCAGATAGTTGGGAATCCATGAGGGCTGCAGTGACTCATTCCGCTGGGAAAGAACCACTGACTACCAGTGAAGTTGTGAGTAAAATTCTGGATGAAGAAATCCGGAGGAAGGAATCAGGTGTGGTGATTTCAGGGCCTGCATTATTTGCAGGGGATAGAAGTAGGAGGAACAACCATGGAGGTAAGACTGTGAAGGGTAGATTCGAACGGACAGTTGAGTGCTGGAATTGTGGCAAGAATGGTCACATTAAGAAGAATTGCACTGAGAAGGAGATCAATGTTGTAAACATGGATGATGCTCTTCTGGCAACTGAGGTGAGTTCGATTGACTCTTGGGTGTTGGATTCTGGTGCATCATATCATATCACTGGTGATTGTGGCATAATGAAAAATTATGTTGCTGGAGATCTCGGGAAGGTTCATCTTGCAGATGGAAGGATCCTGGATGTTTGTGGTATGGGTGATGTAGATTTGAGGTTATCAAACAGTTCTATATGGAAGATTACGAAGGTCAGACATGTGCCCAAGCTGACAGGTAATCTTATTTCAGTAAGTCAACTGGATGCTGAGGGGTATAGAATTGCGTTTGGTGGTGAGTCCTGGAAGGTGACAAGAGGAGCACGAGTCGTTGCTCAGGGTCAGAAGTCAGGTACTCTGTATAAGGTGGCAACCAAAGGCGTGTTGCAGGTATCATCCGGGGTTAGCGGACGCAGGAAAAGGCGTGGTAACAGGGTCTCCCATCCTTTTAAAAGTATGCTAACTGAAGGGAGGTGTTCTGATCAAACACCGAATGTCGATGAATCTGATCAAGTGGGAGTTGTTGGCCAACAAGGAAAAAGGGAGAAGAGATATTCATCGATGACTGATCCGGCTTGGAGGTGTTCCAAGGTGCCTGGGAAGAAGACGAAGAAGGTCTGGCAGGTAAAGAAAGAACATGTTAATGGTTTGAATGTGGGAAAAGTCCAACAGGGCAATGGGTTTGGCTATGTCTCTTCGATAGCCAAGTTGGTGACATTCATGGATGTTCTGGGATCGGTAAGAAGGACATTGAAGTCGGTCTCGGCTTCAGTGGGAGTTCGGGGATGATGAACTCAAGGGGAGCTGCTGCAGATAGAGATTCAAGACTAATGGTGAAGACGGGATAATGAAATATGTCTTCAAGTGGGAGATTGTTGAGTTGTGAAGCCATATTTGCTGAGCTGAGCCAATGGGAGCAGAATTATGGCAGTTGGCAAAAATTTGTTCCGGACGGCCTTATAGGAAATAATTGGAGTGCAAGAAAAGAAAGGTCTTTTCTTGACGGAGAAGTTATTTCCTAATAGCATTAGGTCTAGTATCTCATTGTAGCCTATAAATAGGTCTCTAACTCATTGTTGTATTGTGTGCTCAAATAGAGAATCATAAACAAAGAGTCTAGAGAGAGATTTGTGAGGCTTGTCATTAGGGTTCTTCATTGTATAAGAAGAACACCTAATAGAGAGATATAGGAATAGGTCAGGAGTCCTTGTAACAATTCTTCCGGTGATTATTAGTGGAATCTGCAGCAGCAACAGGACGTACCTTACACGTTGTGGGGGAACCTGTATAAAATCCTTGTGTCGTTTCTTGTTTCCGCAAGTTATTTCTTCTGTTTATTATAGTCTGATTAGTGGGGCGTCATCCTGGGCGGGATCTAGTTGTTAGATTAGTTTTGGGACACTTTAATTAATCTTACAACGGGTACAGATTCCTAACATTGGTCATGTTTACGAAAACAACATTTAGTATTGGCAGAATTCTTAGTGTGTTTTAATTAATTTGCTACTTTGCTGGAGGTAGGTAATCTATTGAGAAAGAATTTTCACAAAAACAGTTCTATTTTGTGTGAAACCAGGAAATTCCAAAGGTTTTTCCAAATTTTACTTGGTATTTGTGTGTAATTTTTTAGCTTGGATATGTCTGATGAGTGACCGAGAGAGAGATCAATGTAAATGCTTTTGCTGGATACTACTTTATTGTTTAGCATAGGAATGTCATTATTACTATTTGTAGGTTCAACATCTAGGATGCAATTTATAATTTTCGATGGAAATAAATGGTTAACTAGGCCGATATTCCAAATTTCGTTATTAATCGAATAGTCTAGTGGAAAAGACTCTTGCTAGTGACCAAAAGGTCCTGGTTCGAAACTCAGCTCATCGTTAATTTACGAAAAAAATAATACTCTCTCCGTCCTTAAAAGATTGTCACATTTTGACTTTTTTTGGTTAATAAAACACGATTTAAAATATAAATATCTATTATTTTACATGTGAAAAAATTATAAAAAGTTAATATTTCAAAAATATTGAGATGAATCTAACAAGAACGGAGGAAGTAATAATTAGATGTGAAAACTAGAAGGGGCTGACGGGGATTGGAATTTTTGTTGTGAAAAGGAGCAAGTAATTCATTAACATATAAGGGGAGCCATCTATCTTCCATATATTTATAGGATATCTAAACCCCACGGGTTGCCTCAGTGGTTAGGGTGTATGCAGATTGCTCCAATTGGCATGGGTTCGAACCACGCCAGCGGCAGTTTGAGAGTTTTATCCCAGGCTAAGTGCGCAGCGTGGACAGGCCTCCATACACTATGGTCTTGGGGATCATACCGTGATTACTCTCTTTCAAGCTGTGGGTTTGGCGTGACGGGCGCTTAATGTGAGCGAGATCACATTTTGCTCCAACTTATAGGATATCTAGAATTAACTTTCCAATGCAAATGAGGTTGGATTGATTTAATCCAAAAGAAATATTTTGCCAAACCCATGAAGAGTTAGGCTTCTTACTTAAGTATAATGGTGAGGAATGAGGATAATATTTAAATTTTAAAATGTTACCACAAAAAGAATTATTATAAACTATCTTAAAATGGTGAGGAATGAGGATAATATTTAGATTTTGCCAAACCCATGAAGAGTTAGGCTTCTTCTCTTGTTAATTGATCATTTTAATTATTTTCATACTTTATTTTTGTTCATTACTTAATTTTATAATTTTGTTATTTATATTCTATTGGTTACTTGTTTGTTAATTTTTGTTTATCTATTTTATAATATGTTGTCTCGCAAATATTTATCAGGAAACGATAAAATAAAATAAAAAACTTGAAAACGAATTGGTTAAATCACAAAGAAGAGCTCTTAAGAAATTCTTTTCTAAAAGTGTTCCTATAGCTAGTGATCAATTAAATGAAAATTTTGCATCGAACAATGCTCGAAGATATCGTTTTGTGTAATCTTGTAATTTTAATGTTTCATTTCAATGAATAAAGATGAGTTCTCAAAAATCTAAATTTTTATTATATATATCAAGGGTCCCATTTTTATTTTTCGCACTAGGCCTCGAAAATCTATAGGCCGACCCTGGGTGTTGTTCCTTAACATGCATCATTCGTATGCTAATCTTTTACTTATTTATCGTGTTTTTTGTTGTTCTTTGATCGTGCTCTTTACTTAGATTTAGGATCCAAGGGAGTGTTTTGTTTAATTAAGGCTTGTGTTAAACATCAATAGTGAGACTGACTTACTTGAAGAAATGCTTGCAGGGCTGTAGCAGTATACAAATTTGGTGGAAGATTTTTAAGATGTACCTCTCACATCGGAAGTCGGTGTCCTCACGAATCGATATATAAGATACCTATGCTCAGGGACGAAACCAGGATGAAATTGCAGGGGGGCACAATATAATTAAAAATACACATAACTTGTAAAAATGAAATATTCATTAATAAAAATTAAAAAGTTCATCTTAAAGGTACTTTACGACCTTGTACTCTATCATAATCATCAATAATGCTATAGGTAGAGATGCTTTCAGCTATTTCTTTTTCCGTATAAATAACTAAAGAATCTGAAAGAAATCTATCAGCCATCTTGTTTCGCTCGTCGGTCTTGATATGGTTCATGGCGGAAAATAATCGTTCAACGGTTGCTGTAGATACCGGAAGAGTTAAAACAAGCCGAATCAGTCTATCAACAAGAGGGTAAATAGTAGATTTTCCTGTTCTAAAAAGTCTTTGGCATAACTCAGATATCGTCGAGATACTCTGGAACTCTTGATGACTAGTAATGTCTTCCTTGTAGTGTCTTAATTGAATCTTTAGAGAGTCCTTTTCATTATCACTGAAATCTTCTGGGTAGAACCTCTCAACAAGTTGACAAATACTTTCCAAATTAAACATTTTATAGTTATCTCTAGGATCCAAAGCCACAGAAAGAACCATTAACTCATTAGTTGTTTCATTGAACCTGTTGTTCAACTCTGCCAAATTAAAATCTATAGTTGCATTAAATAAATCAAAGTGGTAATGATGCTCCATAGTCATAGGATTAGAAGTTTGTTGTTTCTGACGATTCCAAGCACGCCCAACATAATAAGGAGCACTCATTTCAGGAATTATTATACCTTCTTTCTCACAAAATAATTTCACCTTTTCCATGAATTGTTCCCATCCAACATCTCTAAATTGTTGAATTAGCATCTTAGTACTTCTCAAAAGATCCATCGCGTTTAGAATATCTTGAGATTTTCTTTGAAGTAATTGACAAAGATCATGGCTGATTTCCAAGATCTCCTTCATCATATGCAAGACAAAAATGAATTCGAAAGATGTTAGTATTTTGTAAGCTCCATCGGCATCGCCTCGTTGAGAAGACGTCCCAGTTCTGTCATGTATATCCTCCAATACGGTGCAAGTTGGAGAGAACAATTTTAGTAAACTACAGACAGAGTTATAATGTGACCCCCACCGAGTATCACCTGCCCTTTGCAAACATTGACTCTGATTCAAACCTTTTCCAGTCTCCAAATCATCATGGGCTACCAACACTGCTATTTCATTAGCTTGAGCATGCTTCAATTCCTGAATTCTTTTGCAAGAACTACCAACACAATTTATAATGAATGGTAGTTTATTCTAAAAAAAATCATGGACAGAACTGACTTCTTTAGCAGCTGCGACAAGTGCCAATTGAAGTTGATGGGCAAAACAATGAACAAAATATGCAAATCGACATTCATTAGAAACTAATGCTCTTAATCCATTTAATCTACCACTCATATTACTAGCACCATCATAACCTTGGCCACGGATATTATGTACACTTAATTCATGCTCTTTCAGAAGAAAAAATATAGCATCTTTAATGTTGTGCTTGGTATGTAGGAATGGAATGAGATAGGAAGGAATGAAATTAAATTAGTTTGTATTACTTAGTTTGGTAGATAACATTGAATTTTGATTGCATTACCTAGTTAATTGAATTACCTCATTTGAGGTAATAACCATTCCGCCCAAATTGGGGTAATGGATGATTACCTCCTACTAGGTAATCAAATTAGAAAAATTGGGGGTAATGTGATAATTCAATCACATTACTACTCACATACCAAACAAAGTAATAAAATTCATTAATCCATTCATTTCCTTTGTCTATTCCATTCCTACACAATTCCATTCCACTATACCAGACGCAACCTAAGTGTTTCAGTTGTGGTATTACGAACATGAATTAAGTCGAGAATCCTTTCTTGAATATAACCACCCTCATTCAGATATCTCAGGACAACCACCATTTGTTCTTTGTAAGATTTATCTGCAGACTCATCAACTAGAATACAATATTTAGCATTTCCAATTTCCTGTCGAATCACTTTGCGAACTCTTTTTGCCAAAAGTTCTAAAATTTCTTTTTGAACCTTAGGAGATGTGTATATAGCATTTCCTGGAGCATTTTTCAAAGTTACAGCAGCTACTCCATCATTGTAAGACCCCAAAAAATGAAATGCAAGAAAATTACCTCGACGAAGAGAATTCTCTTTCTCATTACGTCCTCGAAAAGGTAGACCTTGATTAGTGAGAAATCGAACACTATCAATTGAAGCCTGAAGTCGTAAGCCATTTTCAGCAATTTCTTGTCTAGTATACTTATTAATCACTCTATCAATGTGTTGAGAGGTATTCCTCAAATCAATCATACTTTTTACGGCATGATCAATAAAGAGTATTCAAGAACCTCGAGAGCCATGACCATTTGGCAGAAAGGCCATGAGAATTTTGGCAGCCATCAGAAACTTATGCCTACGATGTCTATGCATTTTGTGAACACTAAACCAATATGCATGTCAGATTGATGACATTGCTGTATTTCCACTGCAGCAATTGAAAAGACCTTTGTTATAGTATATTCTTGATTTACCCTTTATATTGCCTTAATTTAGTTGTCATAATAAATCGAAAGAAGCTGTTTGAGCCTTTCAACCTAAAGTAGCAATGATGATTTATGATTAGTAATACAGTAAAACGTCTATAAATTAATATTCTATAAATTAATAATCTCGTTAAGATAATAAATTTGTCCGGTTTTAATTTGGGCTAGTTAAAAGAATTAACGAAATCGATAAAATAATAAGATAATATTTTTTTTTGTAAATTTTTGTATAATATACGGTCCCACGAAAATTATAAATTAATAATCCTTAGAGATTGAAATAATATAGTTACAATTGTTTAAAATATGACTTTATAGTAGTTTGTTTTTTTCTTAAAGTTCAAAATCACATTGGAGTTCATCTCTAATTTTTCTTATTGCATCCATTAGTTTCGGTGTTGTGTTTTTGAATTGTAACATAAATTTGTGAAGAGTTCTAGACGCCAACAGTGCTTTATTTCGGGTAACAGGTTCCGAAGACACGGTATCATCTTCATCATCAACATTGTTCTCAATGATAGTAGTAATATCATTTAACTCTAAATATACTTATGCAAAAACTCTTCATCTCATGCAAAAACTCTTTAAATTAATAAATGATTAATTTATAGATAAATTAATAACTGTCTAAATTAATAAATTTGGCCGGTAACATTGGACATATTTGTATATATTATTATTCACTACATTTTTTGAAGAAAGTAAAGAGATAGCTGCTTCAAACTAGTATTTACATCTAAAGAAAATAAGGTATAGTTTGCTTTTAAATTATAAATAAAAATAATAATAATTTTATGAATTATTCATTGTTTTTAGTTTTTTACTCTTTTCATCATCAGTGTCACACTGAGCTTGGGATGCAGCAAGCTAGCTTGCTCGGTGCACCACCATCGTCTGCCGTGAAGTAAGTGGTTGAAAGTCCATTTGATTTTTATCTATTCATAACAATAGGTGACATATTTCAATAAGCATGGATATAGTTGGAGTATTTAGAGTGATCGTATTTTAAAAGTTTTGATATTGCTGTTTAATTTCACACTTCACTCTATCTATTAATGTATAGAAACATAAATTTAGTTAGCGACTCTAGCTAATTTGGGACACATAAATAACTCGTCATCTTCAATTCTTCAGGTAATTTCATTTTCATTTTCCTTTTCTTATGTATCGTCTAATTTAAGTTTCATGATGAAAGTTAACGAATTTGATACATTAACTATCACACATAACTTCTATTTTAACAGTAAAAAGCATTTTTGACTACTGTTTAAAGAAATAAAAGTTAGACGATAATTTTGAAATGTGATGAATGCCGGTGGTAGTGTGGTTTTGCTCATTTTTTTGGCAGTTTATCTGAATATTTCAGTATCATATTTATTTGTGTAAGCTGGGGTGGGGGTAATGGTGGGTTGAAGAAGAAGGGTTAGGGTCTGAATGTAAAATATTTTATTATTGCCTCTATACTTTGTAATAATGACAAGGCTTCAATAGTCATTTCATCGTTTAATATTGTAAAAAATGTTAGAAAATACCATTGTCTTCTAGAAGCTTGGCTATTAATGCTAGTAAGAAAAATCTAGGAAACTTGTCTGAGGAGTCTAGTATAAATAATATTAAAATAATATAAAATATCTAGCATAGTAAAAGCTCATGAATCTAGCACCTTCTTGTAAGTCGGTGAAATAACCGACATTAGTGCACTATATATATGTGTGAGTTGTGTAACTTTGAAGCATGGAAATGAAAACTCAAGAATTTGGTTGGTAAGAGCTCCTCTTTCTTAATTCTTGAATATTAATAAGTCTGCTTCTTTTCTAATAGTTGTGTCAAAAGTTAGTGTCAATTAAAGTGTCTAGTTCCAGATAATATTATTTGAATATTATAGTCGAATAATATACGAGTGAACTTTCTTTGTTTCACTTATTTCGAGTATAATTCGCCCGTTATATTGGCCCCGATTTCTCAACAATTGGTATCAGAGCCTAGTTCGTTGAGTAAAAAGTTTACAGGGTAGTGTAAAATCATGGCGGATTTTACTAGCTCCATTGCCACTATTGAGAAGCTCAATGACAGTAATTGGGGATCATGGAGTGCTCGCATGAGGTTTCATTTGCTCGGACAGGAGTTATGGGACATCGTTAATGGAAACGATGTGACACCACCAAGGGAGACAAGAAGCACTGACACAACAGCAGAGGGGACGCCTTCAACCCAACAAGGAGCTGATCCCTAAACAGTCAAGAAATGGAAGATTAAGGCAGGTAAAACTATGTATGCCTTAACTATAGCAGTAGAAGATGAATTTCCACAGAGAATTAAAGACGCCCGAACGCCGAAAGAGGCATGGGACACTTTGGCTACAATATTCAATAAAAAGAATGATGCAAGTTACAACGACTCGAAAATGAGTTGTTATCGATTTCCCAGAGAAATATGACCGTGAGTCAATATTTCTCAAAAGTGAAATCTCTAAGTGATGAGATTTCAAAGTTAGACCCAGACAATGCCATTACTGAGACGCGAATGAAGATGATTATCATTCATGGACTCAGGCCAGAGTACAAGGGCATTGTCACGGCAACTCGGGGCTGGGCCACCGAGCCAACGTTAGCAGACTTGGAGAATATGCTAATTAATGAGGAGGATCTCGACAAACCAACTAACCAGTCAGTTAGAGAGGAGGAGAAAGCTCTCTTTCTAAACAGGAGGGATACTCGAGGCCGAGGACGTGGACGAGGAGTCGGGAGGTCATACAATCAAGGACGAAGCCAAAGTAGGGGCGTTCAACCAGGAGGAGCACAAGGAGCTCGTGATGAGAATAACGCTCAACAAAGATGGCAATCGAAGGGTCGTCAAAATGTGGAGTGTTACAATTGCGGCAAAAAGGGACATTTTGCTCGAGACTGTTGGTCGAAGAAAGTTGAAGGCAACAGTGTTACTTCTTTAAAGAAGGAGGATTGTGCAGAAAAAGACTGGGACTTTGTGATGTCATCTATGGCAGTAGAAAAGCCCAAGAAGGAGACTATGGAGAAGTCGGCACTTAGAACGGTAAGTGAAAAAGTGTAAAATTATAACAGTGATTGGATCGTTGATTCAGGTTGCTCCAATCACATGACCGGAGATGATACGAAGTTGATGAACAAGACCGAGTACAATGGTAATCGAGTTGTCGTGACAGCGAACAACTCAGAGATGCCAATAACCCAAATTGGCAAGGCGATGTTACCATCACGTTACGGTCATCGGCAAGTCCAGCTCCAGAATGTGTATCATGTCCCAGGTATGAAGAAGAACTTACTATCTGTATCTCAAATGACAGATAGAGGAAAAGTTATAGTGTTTGGACCAGGCGATGTCAAGGTATATCGAGGCTTGAAGATTACAGATCAACCGATCATGGAAGGTCAAAGGATCGATTCCGTATATGTGATGTCAGCTCAAGAAGCCTTTGTAGACAGGGCAAGGCGAAACGATACTGGTGATTTGTGGCACTCGCGACTTGGACACGTGAGTTATAGCAAATTGAAGATCATGATGCAAAAAGGAACGCTGAAGGGATAACCACAGCTTGAGATCCGAGAAGATACGGTCTGTCCTGGATGTCAGTATGGTAAGGCACACCAATTACCATACCATGAGTCGAAGTTAAGGGCGAAGACGCCATTGGACTTAGTTCATTCAGACGTACTCGGAAAAATCAAGCAACAATCGAATACTGGCTACCAGTATCTAATCACTTTCATTGATGATTATTCGAGGTATGTGTGGGTATACTTTATGAAAAATAAAGATGAAGCCTTATCGAAGTTTAGGGAATTTAAAGAAACGGTGGAGTGAGAGCTGAGAAGGAAGATCAAGTGTCTGCGTACAGATAACAGGGGAGAATACACCTCTAGAGAGTTTAACAATTATCTCAAGGTGTGTAACAATTGGAGACAGCTCACTTGTGCAAACACACCACAACAGAACGGAGTCTCGGAAAGAAAGAATCGGCATCTGGAGGAGATATGTAGAAGTCTGCTTCACGCCAAGAATGTTAAACCAAGATTTTGGGCTGAATGTATGAGGACGGTTGTCTATATCACTAACAGGTTGCCTCAACCAAGATTGGGATTTGTTTCCGCGTTCGAGAAGTTATATAAGATAAAACCAACAGTTAACTACTTTCGAGTATTTGGTTGTGTGTGTTATGTATTTGTTGCAGATCAACATCGAAGCAAGCTTGATAAGAAGGCAGTCCAATGCATCTTCGTGGGATATGATGCACAAAAGAAAGGATGGAGGTGTTGTGATCCTAACACAAACAGGACATATACCTCACGAAACGTAGTCTTCGATGAAGCATCATCATGGTGGGCAGATGATGCAGTATTACCGGATACGGAAGAGTTAAAAGAAAAAATTACAAGACAAGTTGCAGGAGGAGCCTGAAGATAGTGGTGATCAAACACAACCGGAGGAACCGAGATCTATAGCAGATCAACAACTGCAAGACGAAACTCCTGAAGAAGTGCAAGCTATTCCACTAGAAGCACAACAACAAGAGTTGTTACAGCCTCAACTACGGAGGTCTACAAGGGAGAAGAAGCCAAACAAGAAATACATAAATGCTGCTTATGCGGAGATTAGAGAACCAACAACCTTCGAAGAAGCATCAAAGAGCCCAGAATGGAGGAAAGCCATGGAGGACGAGATTCTGGCACTTAAACAAAATCAAACATGGGACTTAGTGCCAAAACCCAAAGATGTAAAACCCATATCGTGTAAATGGATTTACAAGTTAAAGGTCAAACCAGACGGTACCATTGAACGGTACAAGGCTCTATTGGTGGCTCGAGGATTCTCTCAGGAATATAGCATAGACTATGACGAGACGTTTAGTCCAATAGCGAAGATTACTACTGGTCGTGTTCTACTGGCCTTAGCAGCAAGCAAGTTGTGGACCTTGTGGCAGATGGATGTCAAAAACGCATTTCTACATGGAGAACTTGATCACGACATCTACATGGCTCAACCTCAAGGATTCGTGAATCAAGCCAGATCAGAGTATGTTTGTAAGCTGAAGAAGGCACTTTATGGTTTGAAGCAAGCACCAAGAGCCTGGTGTGGAAAGATAGCTGAATTCTTGGTCCAGAGTGGTTTCAAAATTGCTCCAGCAGACTCGAGTTTATTCGTGAAGGCTCAAGAAGGGAAGCTGGCAATTGTTCTTGTATATGTAGATGATTTAATCATCACAGGTGATGACACAAGGGAGATTCAGCGCACAAGGGAGAACCTGTCAATACGATTTCAGATGAAGGAGCTTGGAGAGTTAAGGCACTTTCTCGGCTTGGAGGTCGAAAGAACTGATGAAGGCATATTTCTTTGTCAACGAAAATATGCGAAAGATCTACTACATAAATTTCGGATGCTCGACTGCAAGCCGGTGTCTACGCCAATGGAGGCAAACTTGAAGCTATGCACTAACGAAGGAAAGGAGTTAGATGATACGACAATGTATCGTCAAATAATAGGTAGTCTTATCTACCTAACTCTGTCAAGACGTGATATTGCATTCGCGGTTGGAGTCGTCAGCAGGTTCATGGAAACCCCAAGAAAGCCACTTCTAGAAGCAGTTAGAAGAATTCTAAGATACATCAAAGGCACGATGGATTGGGGATTATTCTACGAAAAAGACAAGCAATGTAAGATCACAGGATATTGTGATACAGAGTATGCTGGAGATCATGATACTCGACGCTCAACTATTGGTTATCTATTCAGTATTGGTTCAGTAGCCATTTCATGGTGCAGCAAGAGACAACCAACTGTGTCTCTATCAACAGCAGAAGCGGAGTATCTAGCAGGAGCGATGGCAGCACAAGAATGTGCATGGCTTACTCAACTAATGAAAGACTTGGCGCAACATATAGAAGATGCAGCTGAACTTTACTGCGACAATCTATCAGCAATCAAGTTAGCAGAGAACCCGGTATTCCACGCTCGAACCAAACACATTGAGGTACAATATCACTTCTTACGAGAGAAGGTACTACAAGGAGAAATCAAGATGAAGCCGGTGAAAACAGAAGACCAAGTTGCAGACATTTTCACTAAAAGCTTACAATCAACAAAATTCTCGTAATTTCAGAGCTCTTTTGGAATGATTAAACAATCAAGAGAAGTCGGCAATGAGGGAGATTGTTAGAAAATATCATTGCCTTCTAGAAGCTTGGCTATTAATGCTAGTAAGAAAAATCTAGGAAACTTGTCTGAGAAGCCTAGTATAAATAATATTAAAATAATATAAAATATCTAGCATAGTAAAAGCTCATGAATCTAGCACCTTCTTGTAAGTCGGTGAAATAACCAACATTAGTGCACTATATATGTGTGTGAGTTGTGTAACTTTGAAGCATGGAAATGAAAGCTCAAGAATTTGGTTGGTAAGAGCTCCTCTTTCTTAATTCTTGATATTAATAAGTCTGCTTCTTTTCTAATAGTTGTGTCAAGAGTTAGTGTCAATTAAAGTGCCTAGTTCCAGATAATATTATTTGAATATTATAGTCAAATAATATACGAGTAAACTTTCTTTGTTTCACTTATTTCGAGTATAATTCTCCCGTTATAATGGCCCCGATTTCTCAACAAAAAAGGGTTCATGGGGCACCTCAGAAACGACCAAAAGAATATAGGGCACATAGAAACAAACTTCATAGTATAGGGGGCATCCAACAAATTAGCCTAATATATTAATAGTAATGATTCTTTTCCTATTCAAATTGGCAACTTGAGCAATCAAATTGGGGCACCTTCATACTACAGTAGCATGATTCTCTAAGAGAAAGAATAACGTGTATCTGATAGAGTGATAGTGATATTAATGGATCGGATAAATTGGAAATCGGTCTGGAATCAGCCCGATTTACCCAATCCGATATCCATCCAATAGAAAATCGGGTCGGGTCCGATTCCAAATTTTGATCCAAAACCCGATCCGGTCCAAGAACTGATAGTGATCCGATACTATTAGGCCCATAAGCCCATTATGATTACTTTAATATAAAACTCCCCCTTCCCTTCCCCATTGTCAAGCACATTTCATTTTGAGTTAATCGAATAGCTTAGTGGAAAAGGCTCTTGCTAGTGACCTAGAAGGTCCTGGGTTCGAAACTCACATCTATCGCTAACTTACAAAAAAAAAGCATATTTCATTCTGCAAGATTCTAAGGCGCCCCCATAGGCGGATTTAGACCGAAAATCTTCTGGTTGCCAAATTTATCAAAAAGAATTACAAAAAGAGACATAATTGTTTTTTACAAAATATAACTAGATATTGATATCCATACAATCTAAGTGGCACTATATTACATTTTGTTTCGTCTAGACTTCAAACTCTGAAAATGAGATAATACATCATCATCATCTACAATACTAAATACATCTCGCTCTATAAAAGTAACAAGACAATCATTTAACCATTGATCACCTAATCTACTTTTTAACTCACTTTTGACATAATTCATAGCTGATAACACTTCGCAGATACAATAAGAGATAATTGAAGTTGATGCGCGAAACAATGAACATAATGAGCACATGGATATTCTTTCTAAATTAAAATTTTCAAGTCACCCAAAACGACCACGCATATTACTTGCCCCATCATATCCTTGTCCTCGAATCCGAGATAGGCATAAACTATATGGAAATCTTCAAGAACATTTTAGAGTGATTGTGCACTTGTTTCTTTGACATGTACAATACCAAGAAACTTCTCCAATAGGAATCCCCTATTATCAACATAACCTAAAACGACAACCATTTGTTCTAATTTAACTTTCCTTGCACAACTCCAGCCATATCTAAGTTAATCCTCTTCAAAACCTCTAAAATTCAAGAAAATGACCTTTATAGGAAGAGGTGTTTGACTCATCATGACCTCGAAATGCTAACCACATCGCAAAAGATACTTAACAGCTTCAAGTGTTGGAATCAAACGAATATGATAATCACTTTTTGACAAGCAGACTCCTTTTGTAATTGAGGCAACAACATTTTCATTTGGATTCATAGGAGCCTTGCATTTTCTCACAATATAACTATGTGCACTATTTATATCACCCTGATGTGCTAAAAGTCTGGACTTTCTACCCCAACCACGATAACCAGTCACAACAAAGTCACAATTAATTTTCACGACATCCTTAAACAAATAACATGGTAAACAGAATACTGCATCATTTTGTATACTATATTCTAACCACTCAAACTCATCAAATCAAGACTCAACACATCTACACAATCGTGAACCTTCTCCAGAAAAAGTAAAAAAATAACCACGACAACGATTTGCACCCTTTATTAGATAAGCCTTCCTTACCTAATCTTGTAAATTTGAAGGGAATTCTTTAACTTTTTCCTTCGACCTGTATCAGTTTGTAATATTTTCAATTCATTTTGAACAATTGATGGATTAACTTCCTTTTGGACTTCAATATAATTAGAAGTCTAGAAAGGGTAATATTCAAATTAATTAGTTGAGTTCTATAAGTGTGATTTAAATGATTAAAAAATAGCTAATCCCTCACTACTTCTCCGTAATCATAGAATAATTAATGCTTTCATGCTAATAAGCGCCATCACTACTTGTTTACAATATCTCCCACACTAGTTTCTACTTCTAATTGATTAGTTTTTAATTTGTTGGTATGAGTTTCGTATGAGTTGTTGGGAGGGAACCACAACACAACAGAATAATACAACAACGTCTCCCAAATACCAAGTGCGACTTAGAGACAATAACAACAAATAAAATACACATAGCCCAACATGAGTTTCGTATATAGTTGGCTTGCACTTATCATGCATGAAGCTAGAGTAGTGTATGTATATGTATTATTAGGAACACGTAAAATTATTACAGATCTTTACTACTCCATATAATCTCTATACCTATAACAAGTTATGATTATATATGAGGTCTTCAACTATTGATTATATTAATTTATTATTATTATATTTGCAAGATTGAAGATGTGGGCTATTTCATTTTTATTGTGGACTTGCACTGTGCTATCTGCTTATGGTATATAACTCTCCTTGAATTTTTACATATTCATTTTCTAATTGGTTTACGTTTATATAATGTGGTTATTTTGGTGTGACTTTTGACTTTTTTTATGTAGCTTATGATAATTCTCATGAGGTGGGAGACCTCACTTTCATCAAGGGAGCCGTTGCTAGAGGAGCCGGTATTTACCTTTTTATTTATACTTTTGTTTGTTAATTAAGAAATACAATATTAAGAGGGTTAATTGCTTACCTATAATAAGTTATATCAAAAATAATACTCTCTCCGTCCCTAAAAGATTGTCACATTTTGGCTTTTGGTGGTCAAACATTACAAAATTTGATAATTAATTTTCATCAAATGATAAGAAATAATATAATCTTGTGGGACCTTGTTAGATTCGTCTCAATATATATTTTTGAAATATCAAATTTTTATAATTTTTTCACATGTAGAATAAGAGATATTTATGTTTCAATTCTTGTTTTGTTGATCATGAAAAGTTAAAATGTGACAATCATTTAGGGATGAAGAGAGTAATATATATGCTCGATTTTGTGATAGTGTGCTTGGATGGATCACCCCCCGCATATTACTTTGACCGCGGGCATGGGAAGGGAGCAAATAGTTGGCTTATCGATTTCGATGTAAGTTTACAACTTCATTAGTATCATTTTTTTACTACTATACACTATGATATATGAAATACTTTATAAATAAACAAGTTTAAATATTTGGTGATAAAAAACGTTTAAATATTTAATGACATAATGCATACATATACTTACCATAACAACAAGAACACAAAATACCTACAATTCAGCCAAAATCTATATTATCTCAAAATTAAATAAGGATATATATTATGTTATACTATTTCCGTCCCCTAAAAGATTCGAAAATGCTATATACGGTCCCCTAAATACAGTCCCCTCACCAATTTACCAAAATTACCCTTACAATTTTTCACCCACAAAAAATATCAGTTCATTTCTATCACATCTCTATCTCTCTTCATTCATGAATGAGAATTTTCTCTCCACATAAACTATTTTTGAAACTCAACAAGATTATTTTAATGTGTAATTCTTTAACAATATATTTAGCATATGAATATAATACACCTCAAATATGAATTTAAGGATGGTTCTCATTTAATTTTACGGTTATTTTTCAGTGGACATTTTTGCAATTTTAATAACAGAGAAGCTAGAATTTTGAGGCGAATTGAAAAATGATGTTTATATTTATGGTTATGCAGGCAACAAGAGATCTGGAATTCTTTGTAGTCATGAGCAAGCCATATGCAGTACTTTCAAAGTCCCCTGTGTTTCTGCCAAAATTATATTATTGCAGTACTTTCAAAGTTGTCATATCAAAAAGTTGTCCAATCTATTCATTCAAACAAATTAGTTCTCAGTAGTTCATATCCATAAACTTCACTAGATTGTCCAATCTATTCATTCAAACAAATTATATTTGCAAATGCTTCAACCAGATCAAAATTGCCAATGAAAATCATCAACCAAATTAACTCAGTCATATGTCAAATTTTATTATGGAAAACGCTGGTATTTAGTAAAAAGATTTGAGCTTTATGAAAGATTAGTCAAATGAAACATATCCAAATTTCAAAATGAAGCGATACGTACGATGTGACAGTTTTTACTTAAAAATGAATCAATCATGTTTCTTCCAATCCCAAGTTTCTCGGTCCCCCATATATGTTAAAATGGACCATTTTAATCTTCAATTAACTAACTGTTTGTCTCTTTAATTATAGTAATAAGTGGGATCTTACATGAAACCACTAGATCTGAGAGGGGAAATAAATTAGATCTGAGAGAGAAAGAGAGAAATGTGTGATGAAGATATCAGAATTGTGAAAAATGAAATTAGTTTTTTTATGTGCTAATATTTAAATGGGTATTTTAGACATTTTTTATAGAGGGACTGTATTTAAAGGACTCTATATAGAATTACCCTAAAAGATTAGTACATTTTGACTTTTGTGGTCAAACTTTAAAAAATTTGATCAAGAATTCTTATTAAACGATAAGAAATAATACAGTCATGTGGCATCTTGTTAGATTCATCTCAATATATATTTTTGAAATATCAACTTTTTATAATCTTTTTGTATGTAGATAAGAAAATTATTTATGTTTCAAATTGTGTTTTGTTGACCATCAAAATCAAAATGTATCAATTATTTAGGGATGGACGATAAAAACAATAAATCTCTCGAAGTTGGATGTTATCTCGGTGTCTCCATTAAAGCTTTCATGAACAATTTATCGCAATAAATCTCCATTTCTTGCACATAAAAGATTCTCAAAACAATTCATTTTCCCTTTTATATAAGCACACACAATTTTCTCTATGTTTCAATACTAAACAAGAACATACATACATACACTTTAACGAAAATTAAATGGCTTCAAAATTTGTATATTTTAATTTATCTTTGAATTCTATTTTGAATGTTTATGCTATTTTAGACCCAACGGGTTTCTTAGCACAAGAAATTAAAAGAAGGCTAGATAATTTGCCTAATTCAAGCTTTTTAGCTTCATGGGAATTTATGCCTGGGATAAACAAAAGACGAAATTGTTTACTACCTGGTGGTTTGTGTTGTTGATAAGTTATTTATTATTGATATTTTTTAATTGTTTATATATGTAATGAATCACCAAAAATAAACATGAATTGACTATAATGTTAAAAATTAGATTCACATAGTCTTATTTGGAAATAAATAATGCATAGTGTTTATTTTGTTAATAAGTTATCCATTATTGATACTTTTGTTGTTTTTTTTTAAAAAAAAGACCCACCCACCATCCCCTTACAATGAGAATCAAACCCATGATTTCTAAGTCACTGGAAGACCTCCTAACCACTAGGTCATTCGATGTTCTCATTCATATTTTTGTTGTTGTTTATATATGCACTCAATTACCAAAACAAAATGAATTGACTAAATTTTTTTAAGAATCACACTCAAGATAGTTGAACTTAAGAATGAATAACATTATCGAGTCAATCGAATAACCTAACGGAAAAGGCTCTTGCTACTAACCAGAAGTTCTTGGGTTCGAAACTCACCTCATCGTTAATTTACAAAAAAGAAAAAAGAAAAAAAAAAGAATGAATAACATAGGGTAATGAGCTCATGCGTTATCGATTCTCGTCACTTATTGATAGTTAAATATGAATTGACTAAAATCTTTAATAATCAGACTTACATATAGTTGAACTTGAGAATAGAATAATATATAATATTAATGTTGTTCATACGCTATCCATTGTCGATACCTTTTGGTTGTTCATATGTGCATTGAATTATCAAAATAATGATGAATTGGCTAAAGTGTTAAAGAATAAGACTCACATATAGTTGAACTTGAGAAAGAATATATAATGGAGTATTAAAAATAGTGGTCGGGGAGGTTATAGTAGCCAAAGCCATTGAAATTTTAATTAGTTAGTTGGTGAGACAATAGCTTTTTAGCTTCGTGGGATTTTATGCCTGAGATAAACAAAAGATGAAATTAGAATTTTTTAAACGGAGCCTGGATACTACGCCAAAGAGTCCTGATAAATGATGATTTAGACGAGATTCAGCATTTTTGAACCACGAAACGCTCGGTTTCCATTTCGATTATAGGTGTAACCAACCCGCTAAGTTATCCGTTATCGATACTTTTTAATCATTTATATGTACACTGAATCCCAAAATAAACATAAATTAATAGCATTGAGTCCAATAAAAAAGTAACGTACATATATCGTATGGTAAAGATGATTAGCCTCAATTAGCTACTTTGATTCTCCCCAATCCTACTTCACTCAAAAATTTAAAGCACAATATATGTACCGAAGTTACCTAAAAAACTTACTGTATCCTACCAAATTATAAACTACTCCTTCCGTCCCTAAAAGATTGTCACATTTGTGGCAGGGTGGAGTATGGTGTCGCAACATTAGCGACTGTGCTGACAGGGCAAATACTAAACTTGGATCGTCGCATGATTGGACACCTTGAGCTAATTTTACTGGAAAGTTAAGCTTCAGAGCAAAAGAAAATCCAGGTTAGAAGAAAATTTCATCCCTCTTATATCTTTCACTTTTACCATAATACCCTTAAGTTTGATCACAATATTTAAAGGAGTGTGTATGTTAATTTTCTGCAGATTTCTTCAACTGGAACAAAGTTAAAGTTCCTTATTGCGACGGTGCTTCCTTCGCCGGGGAAGGTGAAGATAAGGTATATAGTGGGATTGATTTTTCTATTACATAATTTTACCAAATACATAAGTGATTAGAAAATAATAGTACCTTAAATATTTGAGAAAGCAACGATTGGAGCAAAATGTGACTTCACACAAATCCTTGTTAAGAACTCTACACTTAGTATGTGGACTGTTCATTTAGAACAACTTTCGTTGAAATAACAATAAATAAATTTGGACATGCGAAGTGTAATGTACCAAAACAATATTCCCTCTACAAATTCGACTGTATTAGATAAGATAGTGCAATATAAATATATTTAACATCACAAACATAATATAAACTTATGTGTTAAAAATCTGTGAGGTTTCACTCTAAAACCAATTGGCAATAGAGGGAGTAGCCCAAGATCTTATATATAGACAAGGGAGGACATCGACTTCCGCTGTGGGATGTGCATCTTAAAACTCCTCACGTGTAACCCAATCGTCGGCGGAACTTTCCTCGCCGCTATTATTTTCCTGAACAACATCGGCGGGGTTACACGTGCATCATTAACTCGGGTTGACTCATGATACCATGTTAATTTAGAATGAATGCCTCAAACTTTATTGATAGATAAGTGTACAATATATATTGGTAGGTTAAAATACAACACGGGCCAAGCCCACAAATATTACAGCTATACAAGTATAACCTAGCCCCTGATGGCAGCTCTCGTCAGTATGAGCGCCTTGGGGCAGACCTAGGGCAGCTCTCGTCAGTATGAGCCACTGGGGGCAGACCTAGGGCAAGTCATATTCCTAATATCCCCTCAAGTTGGAGCATGAAGATCAGAAATGTCCAACTTGGAGCGCAAAAACATGAACTGTTGTCGTCCGAGAGCTTTCGTAAAGATTTCAGCAAGCTGCTCTGAGGTGGGCAGATGAGACATGCGAATAGTACCAGCAAGAACCGCATCTCGAATAAAATGACAATCAATTTCAATGTGTTCAGTACGCTCATGAAAGACTGGATTGGCTGCTAAGTGGAGAGCTGGCTTGTTATCACAATAAAGAGGCATAGGCGTAGGATGCTTGATCCCAAGACTCAATAATAATCCTTTGAGCCAAATTAGTTCACAAATGAGTGAGGCCATAGACCTATATTCAGCTTTAGCGGAAGATCGTGACACCGTAACCTGCTTCTATGTCTTTCAAGAAATAGGCGAATCGCCAAGGAAGACCAACCATCCAGATAAAGAACGTCGAGTAATGGGGCAACTCGCCAAATCAGAATAACACCACCCAGATAAGGTTATGTAACGCCCCGCCCCCAACCGGGTCGGAACGTTATTTGATTTGATGAACTGGCCTCACAAACCACCAGAGGTCTTTCCAGCACGTTTTGTCCTCACTCACGTGCTCACCGGGACACTTCCCAGTGGGTCACCCATCCTAGAATTACCCCTAGTCAAGCACGCTTAACTTCGGAGTTCTTCTGAGTTGGGCTACCGAAAAGAAGATGCATCTTGATGGTATGAGTAGTACATATCAAATCATATCAAACATATCACATCACCCACTCTGCGCCGCGCATTACAATCTCCCCCACTTAAACACTCAACGTCCTCGTTGAGCCACATCCACTCCACATCCAAGACCGTACCATCCGTGTGAGACTCTAAAGGTGGCTCCTACGGCCTCAAGAGGTCACTCCCGTCCTCGACGTAGCACTTTGCGCCGCATAGCACTTAGTTCTCACATTTCGGACGGCCCCGCTCTGATACCATTGGTAACGCCCCGCCCCCAACCGGGTCGGAACGTTATTTGATTTGATGAACTGGCCTCACAAACCACCACGGGTCTTTCTAGCACGTTTTGTCCTCACTCACGTGCTCACCGGGACACTTCCCAGTGGGTCACCCATCCTAGAATTACCCTAGTCAAGCACGCTTAACTTTGGAGTTCTTCTGAGTTGGGCTACCGAAAAGAAGATGCATCTTGATGGTATGAGTAGTACATATCAAATCATATCAAACATATCACATCACCCACTCTGCGCCTCGTATTACAGGTTAAGTCACAATCATGACGAAGTAAGATACCTTGTCCTGAGCAACTCTTGAGATAACGAACTACTCGTAAGGCAGCATTCCAATGATCTTGTTTCGGTTCCTGAAGAAACTGAGACAAGATATGAACAGAGTAAGCCAAATCAGGATGAGTATAAGAGGAGATAAATCAAACGCCCAACTAAGTGACGATAGCTCTCCCCATTCACCAAAGTTGGACTCGTAGAGTTCGCCAATTGATAATTCTGTTCTATTGGAAAGGCTGCAGGCTTACACCCAAAAAGACCTGCTTCCATGATAACGTCAAGAGTGTATTTGCGTTGACAGAGATAGACACCCTCTTTGTTCCGAGCCACCTTTAAACTCACGAATAGCCCCCACATCATTATCAGATATAATCAAATCATCATCGACATGTATAAGAATATTAAGTTGTATAGAATGACGATGAAACACAAATAGTAAGTAATCAGAATAAGATTGGCGGAACCCATAATGCTTCAGTGCCGTGAGTTTAGCAAACCAACATCGAGGTGCGTGTTTTAGCCCATACAATGATTTCCGAAGGCGACATACTACACCAGGATTCTGACTGAGGAAACCCGGGGGAACTTCTTATACACCTCGTCATGTAAGTCACCATGAAAAAACGCATTGTGAACATCCATCTGATGAAGTTCCTAGTTATGAGCAGCAGCAACAACAAGAAACATGCGAATAGTAGTCATTTTAGCAACCGGGGAAAAAGTATCGGTGTAATCGATACCCTCTATCTGATGGTTGCCAAAAACAACTAATCGTGCCTTGAGTCTTCTAAACTCCCATCAGAATGATACTTGGCTTTGTAGACCCATCTGCTTCCAAGAGCCCTTTTCCAGGAGGAAGCGGCATCAAATCCCAAGTGTCATTTTCCTCAAGAGCTCGTATCTCTGCAAACATAGCTGCCCGCCAACCAGCATCTCTCAAGGCATCCCGGAAAGAGCGAGGTTCCTGATATGTTGTAGTAGGTGCAAGGAAAGTGCGATGTGCCAAAGAAAACCAATTACAATTTACAAAATGTGTTATAGGAAAAGATGTACCTGGGGTCTTAATCGAAGCAAATGAACAAGGTGTGCGAGAGGGACTCATATGATGCACTGCATTAGTAACATAGTCACGGAGCTTCGTCGAAGGCATCTTCGTTCTTCTCCCCCTTCCAACCTCCTCTGAGGCACTAACCGAAACGACAACTGCCCCCTCTACAACCACGGGGCCAGCAACAGGAGCGATAGCACCCCCTACGGCCCCTACATCCGCGGGACTACCTACAACAGGTGCACTGCTACAATAGGCGCAACATCAAGGGAAAGAGGGGTAGTAGACGATAAAGGCTCAATCGCAAACGGAAAATCACCTTCATAAAACTTGACATCTCGAGAAACAAAGAAATCACATGTATCAATGTCATATAACTTTCAACCCTTTTCGCCATGAGGATAACTCACAAAAACACATTTCCGACTTCGACTCACGAACTTATCGCCTTTAATTCTTTTTTATTGTGAGCATAACATAAACATCTAAACACCCGCAAATTATCAAGCTTAGGAGGAGAACCAAATAGTAGTTCATAAGGAGTTTTATTATTATTCAAAGGTGAAGGTGTCCTATTGATTAAATACGCCTCACCCAACACACATTCACCCCAAAATTTAATCGGTAAGTGTCATTGAAACCTTAAGGCCCTAGCAACATTCAAAATATGCCTATGTTTGCGTTCCACTATAGCATTTTGTTGAGGGGTACCCACACACGAAGTCTGAAAAATTATACCATGGTTGTCAAAATAAGTGCACATACCATTAAAATTTGTTCCATTATCACTACACACAATTTTAAAAGAAGCACCAAACTAACGTTCAATCAAAGCAAAGTACTTGGTAAACATAGAAGTAACCTCCATTTTATCAAGTAATAAGAAAACCCGCACAACACGAGAAAAAGCATCCATAATTGTTAAAAAATAACGAGCGCCACAAGAAGAAGTAGTATGATAAGGGCCAAAAAGATTACAATGTAACATCTCAAAACAACATGTAGTTTTATGCTCACTACGAGGAAAAGAATCTCTAGAGTGCTTAACTTGATGACACACCTCACAAGCTTTATTCAAAACATTTTTAGTAGTACGAATAAAAGGAAGAGACCTAACTACTTTCTCCGAAGGATGCCCCAACCTCCTGTGCCAAAGATCAACCATATGCGCTGCCTCGGGCACACACGCTCACAGTGGAGCAACATCTCGAAGATAATAGAGTCCCTCTTGTTGTTCACCCACTCCAATCAGGGTCCTCGAAGTGTGGTCTTGTATAACACATTTAAAATTAGTGAATTGCAACACATAATTGAAATCATCGACAAGGTGTATAACATAATTAAAATTTGGCACAAACAACAGATGATTAAGAGTAAGGCCACAACACAAATGACCAGGCAAAGTGAGTAGCCATCGAACGTTTACCATCCGGTAAACCAACAGAACAAGCAGGCATAGAATGAACATTAGATAAACAATGTAAATCACCAGTTACATGTGTCGAGGCTCCCGTATCAATAATCCAAACATCATTACGAGACTTACCCATTTGACGATTATCACTAGAGGTAGAAATAGCCTTAGAAAACAACCCAATCACCTGTTGCCATTGATCAGTAGTCATACCCGGCAGTGGAGCAGTGTCCAAGAACGAACCATCAGAATCAAAATGCAAAGGACCGGATCGGACAGCCCGAACCTCCGCACGTCCAGCCCCTGTTCGCGGTCCAGGTTGCTGCTCCACCCGTGCTCCAGTCTGCTCCTGACGAGGCCCAGAACGCGCAAGCCCATCAGGTTTAGCAGGGCGACCTGCTCCCTGTTGGTTACCAGCAACACCAACGCGACCACCTCCCCGTTTATTCCCTTTTGAGCGGTCATTCCACCATACCGGATAACCGTTCTTAGCAAAGCAGGAAGTTTCATCATGGCCATTGCGGGAACAAAAAGTACATGTCAATTTTGATTTGTCAAGAACCTCCAATCGACGAATGTGGTATGAAGAAGTACGTACGGCAAAAGCCATGGCGTCATCCGTACGTCCAACCCCCTTACTAGCCAATCTCATATCCTCCGCATCTAACATCGCACGATAAGCCCTATCCAATGTAGGTGGAGGGTCTTGAGCCAACAAAGTGGAGCGAAGATGACCATAGAATTCTTCATTAATCCCATATAGAAAATAATGAAAGCACTCCTCATCAAAACGATCCTGAAAAATATCACCAAGATTACATTCACATTTGCCACATTTACAACCCGTAATTGGATTATAAGTCGCCAAAGCATCCCATAGAGGCCGTAATAAGCCGAAGTAATCCGCAAAGGACATATCTTGTGGTTGACGACAAGCGGCGAAGGACTTTTTGATCTTTTGCTTGCGCTGACCACTAGGAACATCAAAACGTCGTTTAAGGGAATCCCATAAAGGATGTGTATCTTCAAAAGAAGGAATAGTTTTGCGGATAGAAACATCAACAGTGTTCAAAATCCATTGAACAAGCATCGCCTGAACACAATCCCTATCAATCAATTAGTCGGCTGAGGTTGGTTTCACAATCGAACCATCAATAAAACTCCACTTACGACGGAAAAAAAGAGATCGACGAAACGATCTTGACCATTCTTTATAGTTGCCTCCACTAAAGATCACATTATTGATGAGGCTACCCGGAGAATCATGAGAATTGAGATAATAAGGTGAAAACTCATCAATCACGTTAGGACCTATAGGTGGAACGGGTGGAACAGGGGGAGTAGCATCAGCTTCACTAGTCATGGTTTTTGTTTGTGTAAAGAAAAGTAAAAACAACAATAAAAAAACGGCTGGTATGCAGTGAAGAAGACGGCGGCAACCTTTTTTGTTTCTTTATTCCTCTTTTTTTATGTTTGAATAGGCTCTAATACCATGTTAAGAGTCTATGAGGTTCCACTCTAAAACCAATTGGCAATAGAGGGAGTAGCCCAAGATCTTATATATTGACCCAGGAGAACATCGACTTCCGATATGGGATGTGCATCTTAACATCATGAAAATAAAAGTTTGAAAATAATAATTTACTTTATTAATATTTTACCATGGACAATATCTTACAAGTGTATGTAAAATCATCTTATTCTCCAAGGTTGTCTTTTAGGCACTTCTTTTCGGTGGCTCTGCTGATGCCTTCGCTGCAATTATTCACTGCGACGAGTTCAATAGCTTATTCCCAGCTTCCACGAGAGTAAAGTGTATAAGTGATGCTGGGTTATTCTTAGACACGTAAGTTTCAAATCTATCATACTTTAGTTATAGCGAAGGACGTTTTGAGTTGTTTAGATAAATATAATGCTTATAGGACTGATCTAGATGGTGGGCATACAATGCGGAGCTTTGTTGAGGACGTTATTAGCTTGCATGTATGTCAACATAATACTTGAATATGACTGTTTAGATAATAAATCATAGAGACATTCTTATCGGATTGATTTATGGACAATTTTATAGGGAGTGCATGCGAGTCTCCCGCATAGATGTACGAACCACCTTGGTCCTGTTTCGGTAAGTCTTGCAACTATTTTACAGAAAGTAATTATTGTGTGATGATTATATCGCAAATGGTAGATTCTGAACTATGATGTTTGTAAGTGTTACTTCTCACATCTTATTATTTGCTTTTTCATTTTTCTACAGTGTTTCTTCCCTCAAAATCTGATAAATTACGTCAGGACTCCTCTCTTTCTGCTCAATGCCGCATAATATATAACTTCATTTCTATTAGTATTTTATGACGTGTGTGACAAGCGCACTTTCTTTTTCATTGTTTTATTATTTTTTTATACTCTTTTATATATATTGAAGTGTGAAACATATATTTGTTTATAGGAGAGTGAGTTATTTTAAATATTTTCAAATCTTTTTTCGTGTGAGCATTAATAATTTTGCTTGAAAAATAATTCATGCTTGGGGACATGGGCGGCCTAGGTTATAACTAGGGTATTTGCTTGACTTAGTACACAAGAGGTCTCAGGATTGAAACCTGTGCCTGTGATTTTTTTTTGATTTTTAACAAATTCACACTCCTTTGTCTCATACTACTATAATGTTCACAACAATAATGGTCATTCCCCCTTTGCTCATATAATGTTCACGGCAATATATAGTTATAAATAATGATTATATTAATTATTTATTCAATTATATAATTATATTTACTTCTTCAAATTACATGTCGTCTTTATTTTTGTATGTCCAACTTTGACCATCAAGTTTTTATTATTATGTAATTTAAAAAATATAAAATAAATATCGATAAATTTATATTTAAGAGTATTTTTATACAAGTAACTTTTATAAAAAAATTATAATGTAACTAATTAGCTATTGTTAATCAAAGTTAGATACGGAAAAATAAAAAAGTCTATTATTTAAAAATTGTAGGGAATATTTGATTACTCGCTCAATTAGTAAACCGTATAAGGTAGAAAAACCAATTTGGGATTCTATTATTCTAATATTAATCTCTTAATTATTTTATTAGATATATATTAATTATTTATTTAATTATCTTAATTTGTGGTTAGTTGTTAGTTATATATAGAGAGATAAAAGTCTTTAACATTGTTGATGATCGAAATATTATCAACCGGTTTTAAGTAATAAAAGAGAGAAAGATACCGATAATAAAGTTAAATTAGTTTCAGTTTTCATTGAGTTTGTTCATGTATTATTCATACCCTTCTAAAAATCATAAAACAATTTTATATATAGTCATTGATTATAATTTTTATATATGCATGATGAAATGAATACTCTTTGAAAAATCCTGGGTCCGCCCTTAGTTGGAGAACGTGACAATAAAGGTGGAACAAAAAAAAATTTATTATTTAAAATTTAACTCATATGTAGATTAAAAATATTAACAAAGACTTTGTTTCTTAGGATAACGGTATTTCAAAACATGTTTTTTCAGTTTGCGTAATCTATTACTCCTAATACATTACCAAAGAGTTTTGATTTGAACAAAATGAATAGTTGAAAAATACCTAGTCTACAGATCTGAACTTGCATAGCGCCTGTTTTTGGGCTTGCATAACGTTTTTAAGCGCTATCCTAGCAGCCGTTATTGTAGTTAAAATAGCGCTTCCCAAGTGCTATAGAAGTGTGGTGCTTCAATAGCGCTTGCTCTTGCATAACGCTTGTTTTGAGCTATCTTAGCGGCCGTTATTGTAGTTAAGATAACTCTACCAAAGTGTTATTGAAGAAACACACTTCTATAGCACTTTTCTTGCATAACGGTTATTATGTGATGTTCATCCATCGTCTTCCATAACGCTATGTTTGTGCTATTGAAGTTAAATCTTGTATAACGTTTTGAATGTGTTATTGAAGTTAACTCTTCTATAACACTTTATATGCGCAATTGAAGTGTATGTTTCTATAGCGCTTTTTATGAGCTATTGAAGCTTAACCTTGTATAACATATTATATGCGTTATTGAAGATAAATCTTGTATAGCACATTATATGCGATATTGTAGTGTATGCTTCTATAACGCTTGTTATGAGTTATTGGAGCTTAAGCTTGTATAACATTTTATATGTGTTATTAAAGTTAGATCTTGTATATCACTTTATATGCGATATTGAAGTGTATGCTTACATAACACATTTTATGAGTTATTGGAGTTAAACTTGTATAACACTTAATTATGCGCTTTGCAAAATGTACTTACATAACGTTTAATTAAGAGTTATATAACATAATTTATAATTTTGCAATTTTATATTAATATTCAAAATAATATTACCTACACCATGATCACATTTAAATCAACAAAAGAATCATACTTTCATATAAATTTATAAATTAAATATAAATGTTCGAATTCAAATCCAATATTCTGATTGAATTCAAAAGTTTTCAAATTAAATTAGTAGTCATTCGTATTTGTTTATCAATAGAATATGAAAATCGCATTCCAGTTCGATTCATATTGGTCAATGAAATTAATTATGGTTAAAGTATAACATATATATTATATAAATATAAAATATAAAAAATAAATGAGCGGGTAATCGAGCAGCCCAGGGTTTTCTAAATCGGGTATCGAGTAAAAAGAATTACTCGCGTATCGCTCGATAAGGATACGAGCGGGTAACGAACCCGGATTTTCCAAGTCGGGTAACGAAGTGGGTTCCGAATTACCCGGCCCTTTAACAACACTACGAGACACCAATATAAGAAACATAATTTTACAAAAAGTGTATTTTATTGTAATATTTTTAATAATGTTACTAAAAACACGGTGACTATTATGACCCTCACCAAAACATCTTGAAATATTACACTTCAAATTAGAGGAGAGATACAATCGTAATTTTCGCTTAGCATATATACGGCGATTTCACAAATAAATTAAATCAAACCTTCTCCTTCATTATTATTATAATAGTACTAGTATAATTTTGGGCGGGTATAGCAGACTAGCAGTTCATACTTAAATTCATATGACTAAATATTAGTAGGAATCACCTCCCGCCACAACCCTTTTGTTTCCCTCCCTCTGAAAAAACTTAAAAGCCCAAAATTTTCCAAATTCCTCTGCCCCTCAATGGCGCCGTTTTTATGAACAAAACTTATAATGGGCGCCGTTTCTCAATATTTGTCTATCTCAATGGCAGTGGCGTACCAACCTGAGAAGAGGACCGTGGGTAAGGGTGGAGGAGGATGAGCATCGAGTAGGGTTGCGTGGTCGATCAATTGTTCTGCCTCTATGTCTCTGCTTCCCCATTCAGCTTCTCTACCTAAAATCTGGTAAGTATGTTAATTTTATGTTTATACTGTTAATTGGGTAATGTTTATATGTTGGGTAATTGATTAATTGTCTTTAATTAATTGATTAAGTGTGTAATTAATATTTTAATTTTGTGATCCTGCAATGAAAAGAATGTGATGGTTTCTTATTATTTGCTTTTGTCCATAACACATACCAAGGTGTTTGATAAAATGCATGGAAGAAGTTCAACAAAAATAAATGTATACCTAGCTTTGTTTTAAGAAACGGAGTTACCTCTGTGCCTTCGTTTATGTTACATAGTCACCGTTGTATGCTAGCTTTCTCTATATGTTATGCACATGTACTCTGTACATCTGTCAACAAAAAAAGAAAGAAAAAAGAATGCTACATTGTTCGTTTCTGACTGAATGCAACTAATTTACTTCAATGTGTTAGCTGACAATGCTGCTTATTCGGATGCTTGAGCGTGTCTGTGACTTATCAAAAAATTATTGAATCGCATGTGGTTGTTTTTCTTTAGTGTAATTCCTATATCTCATAACTAAATATGGTACCTCTTGTGATGCTTCAATGTCTTATATAGACCTTTATCAAATTATTGAATCTATTGTTGTTTATTGTGTGATTATAATACCTATATCTCTCAACATTGAAGAATGCACATTATATGAATTTCATCTTTTAGTTTTTATTGAGCTATTCTTCTCCTCTGTATATGATATGTGTAAATGTTTATACTTATCTATTGTCCCTGATCATAAATAACTTCTCGAGGCTTATGTGTTGAGTTTTATGCAACACTGAATGTCAAATGGTAATGCATGTTCTTTGGACAGGGTTGACTGAAACTTGGAAGGACTGGCGTTTTGTTTATAAGGTGATACTCATAATTGTTTATCTGTTTTGGATTTCACAATGCAATTACCCACAACAACATTGACATTGTCATATTATCGGTCTCTTTTTTTTTATTCCATTTGTTTTTGTTGTAAAATAATTATGTCTCTATTTATGTACCAGTCATTGGCTGTTATAGAGTATTTGGTGTCTCATGGATCTGAATGTGCGGTAGATGACATAGTAGAGCATACCTTCCAAATATCGGTACGTAACATTACTATCAACTCTGTCAACTGAGCTCTCAGCCATATAATGATGACTACAGAAATGGATTTATACGATTCTGGAATACGCCACCAAGTGTGAACTGTACAAGGAGCTTCAAAAATTCAAGTACTTCAGTGAAAGGTGGGCTGCAACAGTATATTTTTCAGTCTTTGTGTTACATTTCACATGTAGTTCTTTTTTCTCTGGCTATCTACATTAGCAAACTATCATATTAGAAATTATAGAACTGATTTTAATTTTGGTGCATGTGATTATTGACAATGCTAACAGTATGTTGCATCACTTGCGGGAGCTCTCATCTATTGCCATGGAAAGCAATGCGGTACACAAGGATATCAAACAGAAGAACTTGTTGGTTGGTGCTCAGGTAGTTGGATGCTGAAGCTGAAGTTCCTGGAGCTTAGAGTTATTTAAATGATTTAGCATGTAATGTTCTTGCTGTTTTGATTTGGGTTTGCTCTCAGTTTCAAATAGCTCGTCCAATAGGATGAAGATCATAAATTTTGGATAGTTTTTTCAATTTGGTTGTCTTTAAAAATGTACATTTTTAGACTAAGAGACCTTTCTTATAGTCTGATACAAATGTAATCTTTTATCCTTCACATATTCTTTGACATTATCTTATAATAATAATAATAATAATTTATTATGCTTGAATGACAAAATAATTATTTTGAAACAAAAAAATTAGGCTAAAATGACATAGAAAACGAATGGAGTATTGTTTAAATGGGTGTGCAAGTATTTGTTTGATCATTAAGTTTGATTTTTTTTCATCTTAATTTAGGGAAACGATGAATTATTTATAGTGAATGTTTATAATTAACAAACTATTGTATTTGTCTAATTAGATGGCAATAAAAATTTCGTTTTTATTAGTTAGTCTCGTACTCGAAAGGATCACATAACATCAATAATCGACAGGTCCCTTAACACTACTAGTATATGGATATATAAAAGCATAAGATGAATAATATATGGATAGAAGCATAAGAGGAATATTAATATATTTTTTGTCAATTAGTAATAAATAACCTGAACACTTAATATGGACCAAATAGTAATAATAAACAACCGGAACACCAAATATATTTACTATTGTTGAATATATAATCATCACCTTTGTATTCAAATCGAAAAGAACATCATGATGAAGTTCGAATCAGATTTTGGATTCACCCGTCTCCCATATACGAACCCGAATAATTCAAAAAAGATTAGGTTCGTGTCCAGCTTACTATCTAGCTTTTTAGCAACAACGTTTCATTAAGCGCTATTTAACATGTTTACTAACATAACGGTTCTAAGGTGCATCTGCTTCTATAACACTTTTAGCAATAACGTTTTATTAACCGTAATTTAACATGTTTACTTAAATAACGTTTCTAAGGTGCATCTTCTTTTATAACACTTTCAACAATAACGTTTTATTAAGCGCTGTTTAACATGTTTACTTAAATAACGCTTGTTAGGTGCACCTACTTAAATAACACATATTAGCAATAACACTTTACAAAGTGTTATTGAACATCTTAACTCACATAACGCTTTTGAGGTGCATAATCTTAAATAACAGATTTAAGCAATAACGCTTTACAAAATGTTATTGAACATGTTTACTTAAATAACGCTTGTGAGATGCACCTGCTTACGTACCAGTTAATATCAATAACGCTTTAAAGAGCGTTATGCAACTTACTTACTTGAATAGCGTAAGTGCGATGCGCTATATAAGTTGTTTACTTAGATAATGCATTTGATTTATGCGCTATTTAAGGTATTTTCTAATTTTTTTTCTTCATTGTTTTAATTCCTTATTTCTCATGCGCTATACAAGAAGCCCACTTCAATAGCACATAAGTCTTATGCGTTATGCAAGAACGGTACTTCAATAGCACATCAAAATAGCGCTATGTAAGCACCGTTTCCTAAGCTCAAATCTGTAGTAGTGATACAGTTTCAGAGCTCTAATATGTGCCATCAATATCTTATCTTGACAACTTGTCCACATATAAATTTTGATGAAATTTTAATATCAAACTAAAAGGGAAATGCAAAATTATAAATTAGTAGCAACAACACCATCGTGATAACAATGATTAAATTCAATATAAACTTGATCACATATATAAACGTATTTCTGTGAAACTAACATTGCCAAGTAAAAATTCATAAATTGAACATTCTACACTAAGGCATACTTAATACATATATGTTCAGATGGGTAAGACTCCTCAGTAAGGCGTACCTAATTCATATGTTAAGGTAGAGAAAAACACCTCATATTTATAGTGATTTATGTAAATTGTGATTCTTATAGTAACTTACTGACCCACTATGTTCTTACTTAAAGCCCAATAAATAGAATTCAAAATCATTTACTCACTAAGTTGAAAAATCATTTTAGTCTTATTGTTACTTGAACAAAAAAAGTGTACGATAATTTTCATATTGTAATAATATACATAAATTTCATATTTATTTTATTCTACCATGAATTATTTAACATAATTATGAAATAATGATTGTATCCATAGAGTAAATAATACTAAAATATAGATCTAGATAATGTGTAAGTTTGCATCATTAATTTCATTTTTAGTTCGTCTTTTATATATAGATTCGATATGGCGTAGCTTCAGAGAAGGCAGATCCGCATGAGTATTGGCGGGCTTGTAAACTCAATATCACACTTTGTTCACCATCCCAGCTCCATGTATATCAATGTGAGTTTTATTCCATTAATATTTCAATATGGTTTAACTTCGTAGCTTTTATATATAAAAAAATTGTTCTAATTACTAATTTGTTAACCAATCTTTCAACACATTTTCAGCTTTTAGGAATCTTATGGTGAACGCCGTGAAAGGTTTTGGAGCTATCAGACATAATGGAGTCTTTATCAATTCATGTTTTATTCACTCTCAAGCTAACATTCAGGTTGCTTGGCTTTCAAAGAACTCACCAATAATTGATGAAATGGTATTTCACTATACTTTAGTGTAGACTTTATAATCTTTTGAATATCATTCGAACTCACAAGTACGATATGTAAAATCTCACAGGGAATATCGGTTGCTGTTGGAAATTGGTACTTCAACCGTTCAAGAGTACTAAAGATCGATTGTCCTTATCCATGTGATAAGACATGCATCAGTGAATAAAGGGGCCACTCTAATCTAGTTGCTAAGATCATATAGTATTAAATAAAATCATTGTATTAAAACATTACTTTTACCGTAAGTTATGTTTTTATTTAGAAACAAGGTGAATGTTAGTCTCGTAGCAAAAAATTGTTTGAGCTCCGATCAAGTATATTGTTTTACTTTTTTTCAGGATTAAAGTGACTTAACCACCTAAAAACATCATCTTCAGTTGAATATGTGATTAAGAAACTATTTTTTGATAATATATTACTAGCTCAATGCTTTATTCAATATTTAAAAATATAAAATATAAGCATTAACAAACTTGAATATTATTTTACCAATTCTTGGTGGTTATTGAAAGCCAAGTAACATGATTATTGGCAACAAATGAACTAGATTCTACAGATGTAAACCAATTCAAAAAATAACAATAAAAATGTAAACAAAACTACATATCCTTGACAGGGTGAACAAAATCAAGAGTACAATGTAAATCCATAAGAAAAATGAGACCGCCCACATCTTCATCATAATATACAAATCGATTCTCCCACAACATAGATGTACAACTCGCCTTGGTCAAGTTTTCGTAAGTCTTACAATTATTCCACATGTGTGATGATTATGTCACACATGGTAGATTTCAAACCATGATATTTGTATGTGCTACTTCTTACATCTTATTATTAGATTCATATTGATTCTTTCGACAGTGCTTTTTTCCTCAAAATCTCATAAATTACGTAAAGTCTTATCTCTTTCTTCTTAATGCCGCATATGATAAGGCACGAGTAACACAATCTTAATGCCACCACCCACACCATCCACCCCCTCCCTTTCCGATTTCGGCCCACCCACCCCCTCCCTTCCCGATTTCGACCTCTCCACCCCCCTCCATTCCCGATTTTGCCCCCCCCTCTGCTTGCCCGATTTCAACCCCCACCCCTCCTTGTCGGTGGTGGAGGTATATGTTGTTGGTGATTTTGTAGTTTGAAATAGGGTTAGTGGAGGTTGTTGGAGAGGGTTGGTGGTGGTGGTGGTTGAAGTTGGTGAAGAAGAGAGGATGGTTGGTGTAGAAGAATGTGAAAAGGAGTTTGATAAATGTTTGAAATAAATATTTAATAAGGTTGGCTTAGAACTTGAGGTCTGATTAGTGGGTTTGGTTAGTTTCTAAGGTGCTTTGACTAATTTGCCCTTATTAAATTATTAAAAACCTTCAAAAAATTGAAAAAGCCAAAAAGTCGAAAGTTCAGGTGCTCAGGTGGTTATTTGCAAAAGACCCTTTCAGGTGGCTATTTGCAAAGATAGACTTAATTCAGGTGGTTATATGCAAAAAAGCTAAGTCATTTTTATGGCAAACGTCTCTCTCCATTTTGTCCTTACCGAACACATGACACTATTATCGGTGCTCATATATAAGAATGACGTTTCCACATGTTTTCATTAAATTATTTATTCATTCAATATTAATATTAATGGAAAGGAATGCAAATGCATACGTTGGAAAAAGCATCCTCATTTTTTTTTTTGAAATTATGGAGCAGAACTCATGCAATTATAATTGGAATATTGATTCAATGACATATTATCCATATAACATGCAACGATTGTTTAGTAGGTTTCAATTACATTTAAGCGTCAATTACATGCGTTGGAAGACAAAAACTTGACTTTATAAAACGTGAACAATTAATGCACCTTCAAATTGTATATCCCTAATATTTAGATTCTCGAGGGTAAAAATCTGTAATTTTGGCAATCTTCAAAATGCTTTCTACATATAATAGAAGCCGAAAATGCAGAAAAAGTGAAGAAAATGGAATCAAGATTAGATTTTTGTTGAAAGTTTTGGCATCAATTTTGTGTGGAGTGATTGGTGTATAGTGTAAGATGATGGCTATTGAGGTTGTTGGCGGGCTTGAGTATATGATATTAAGTAATAATAAGTGTGTTGCCTAAATTGTCCTCGTTAGTTTTGTATACAATTAACAAATTTTACATTTAAACAGAAAAAGTTGATGGAAATAGACGCGTTGAACTGTTTATGAACTTGAGTGATGTATTTGAGTCGAATGTGCAGGTCAGTGATAAATGTGGTAAATAAATTAAACGTTAGTGATGTCCGGTGCCATTTGCCCTATAAAATAATATTATTTCAAGTTTTGCAAAACAATTAAGTGTCAATTAAAATGTGAACTGGGAAAAGCGACTCAACAAACGAAATCATCATTCTTATAAAGCATCCAACTCATGGTTCCGTCATTGAACCAATATTTCAACTTATAATTACATGATTTCGGTTGCAGAGATTCAAGAAATGAATGAGAAGTTTCTTCTAAACGTATGAGAATATCATTGAAATGGAAATCCAACGATACTTCCATACGTTCGCTACAGATAAAACGGAGATAACCATTGCCGTGGAAATTGGAACCGGGGAAATATATGCACCCGTAGATGTGTGATATTTGATTATTTTCTATTATCTACACTATATATAATTGGGAAAGGAGGAAATTAGTTATTTTGTAATGAAGCCCCATGATCTATTAATTCATTGATTGTAGGAATAGTTATAAATACAAATTAGTTTAAAATGATTTTTGTATAAATTAGTTTAAATATAAATTTAAATATATACATTATTAACGATTATTTTTTCACAATTATTAATTTTTTATTTAATGATTATTATTAAAATGCACAAGCATCGATTGTGTCCAAAATATTAATTTTTTATTATATGCCTATCTTTTCGATTATTCCAAGCACCCTATTTTTGTAAATTATATTTTTAACCTTATCCTACGGCTAATATTTATATGGATCAAATGAAAAAATAAAAATTAGATATAAACAAAAAGAAAACATAGAAATCTCTGCTAAATGACTTTGGAATGGAAGAAATATTTTTTTAGAGAGAGAGATACTATTTTATGTGTAATGCCCTGCCCGGAACACCGGGTCGGAACGTTATTTGATTTGATGGACTGACCTCACAAACCATCACGGGTCTTTCCAGCACGTTTTGTCATCACTCACGCGCTCACCAGGAAACTTCCCAGTGGGTCACCCATCCTAGAATTACCCCAGTCCCCAGGTCAAGCACACTTAACTTTGGAGTTCTTATGAGTTGGGCTACCGAAAAGAAGACGCATCTTGATGGTATGAGTAGTACCTATCAAATTATATCAAACATATCACATCACCCACTCTGGGCCGGATATTAAAATATCCCCCACTTAAACACTCAACGTCCTCGTTGAGCCCATCCACATCCACACCCATATCCACAACTACATCCAGGACCATACCATCCGTGTGAGACTCATCTCACAATTCCGGACGGCTCCGCTCTGATACCATTTGTAACGCCCCGCCACGGAACACCGGGTCGGAACGTTATTTGATTTGATGGTCTGACCTCACAAACCACCACGGGTCTTTCCAGCATGTTTTGTCCTCATTCACGTGCTCACCGGGAAACTTCTCAGTGGGTCACCCATCCTACTATCCTAGAATTACCCCAGGTCAAGCACGCGTAACTTTGGAGTTCTTATGAATTACCCCAGGTCAAGCACGCGTAACTTGGGTTATCTATCAAATCATATAAAATATATCACATCACCCACTCTGGGCCGGGTATTATACTATGTGTGTATGCAATTATATTTATAAATTAAATGACCACTAATATTAAATTTTATTACGGAGTTAATCGAATAGCCTAGTGGAAATTGCTCTTGCTAATGACCCGAGGGTCTTGATTCGAAACTCATATCATCGCTAAGCTATATATATATTATATATATATATATATATTCATATATATATATATATATGAAAATCTATTATGCAAAGTAATTGCATGGCTATAAATTGATAGTTTCCATTTACATTCTTTCACTACATAAATAAGCATTTACTCTCTAAATTAAATCTAACAAAATATGATTTGGTAGTATTCTATGTACATAAGAATTTATTACCATATAAATAATAAAATAAGATTTCATTCTTATATTTTTAATTTTCTCATAAATATATTTTATATGATTATCATCAAATTATATTTGAATTGAAGTTATATAATTCTTATTTCAAAAATATATTAATCTATAAATTAAATATAACGAGACACAATATTTTAATCTTTTAGTATTTACAATATAAATTAATTAGAATAAGATTTAATACTATAATTGTCTCTAAATTAAAGTTTTATATAAAATTTCTTTTGTTGTAAGCCGTTACTCTATAAATTTCACTAATATTGAAACACATCATTGGAACTAACTGCCTATAAATTGAGTAGTAGCTATTAACTGCCTATAAATTGAGTAGTAGCTATTAACTTTCTTTCTCTCAACTGGTGGCTCCGTCAGGAAGCCAAATTGGAGGGAAAACGTACGCTGAGGTGGTGGGAGAGAATAAGTCAGCGCGGATGAAGTTGACATATGTGCCACCGGAGGAGTTTGAAGGTAAGCAAGTGGTCAAGTATCAAGCTATTGATATCATCCCTGGCATTAATCAATGGGAAACTGCTGCGTATGGGTATGTGTTGGGTATCAATCTGAGCCATGGAGCAGTGGAGAATTATGCTCGTACTCAATGGAAGAATTTTGGTTTTGTGAAGTGTTATCGTCTGTCCTCGGGAGTGTTTGTGTTTCAGTTTGGTACTGAAGAAGGTCGAGACTCCATGTTAAGGGAAGGGCCATGGATTTTTTCTAGGTATCCCATGATTTTGCATGCTTGGACTCCGGAAGCGAGATTGGAGAAGAGAGGAGTGGAAAGTATTCCGGTTTGGGTCAGAATCCCCCATTTTGCAATTCTGGAATGAAGAAATGCTAAGCAAAATTGGCAGCTATATAGGTACTCCACTGTTTGCGGACGGAGCAACCTCAAGCATGGCTAAAATTGATTATGCTCGGTTGTATATAGGAGTGAGCTGCCTTCTGCGGTGCCGTTGGTGAATGAGAATGGTGAAGAGTTTCTCCAGAAAGTGGTGTTTGAATGGCTTCCATCTCGATGCCAACATTGTATGGTGTTTGGCCATCTGCATAACCAGTGTAGGTATGGAGGAAAGCCTGTGGAAGAACAGAGGAAAATGCTTGTCAGTGAGTGGAGGCCAAAAATTCATGCTGATAATACAAATTTTGGGACCAGTGGTGAGGTACCTGTGAGCAATGTAAAGGAAACATCAGTAGGAATGGAAAAAATCTCAGGCTATCCTGATATTGAACCAATAAAAGATGTGGAGTCAGAGCATGTAGTGGATTGTATCAAATCAGTATCTAAATCCCCTTCTGGTATAATACTCAAGCTCACAAATCCATTCATTGTTTTGAATGAAGATACTGCTGAAACTACTGAGAGTATGCATCAGCCAGGATCCAGTGAGGGAGGAACAGTCATTGGAGTAGGAAATGGTAGCAAGGGGAAGGAAGTCAATATCAAACCGCTTCCAAGGAGACGAAGAGGTAGGCCACCACAGCTGAAGAAATGAGGATCAAGATCTGGAACATCAGAGGCCTAAACTGTTTGAGAAAGCAGTTCAAGCTCAAAAGTCAATGTAAATATTTTGATTTGGTGTGTTTAGTTGAGAATAAATTTTCGATTGGAAATGTAGATAGTGTTATGGCTAATATGTTTCAGGGGTGGAAGTATGAACATAATATAGTAGCTAATAGTGTGGGAAGAATCATTGTGTGCTGGCAACCAGCTGTTGTTAGCTTCTCTTTGCTCATAAGGAATGATCAGCATATGTTTGGAAGAGTTCAGGATATCTCTGGTAGATGGGGAGACTTTCTGTTATCTACTGCCTATGGCAGGAATATTAAAGCTGAGAGAGAAGTGCTCTGGTCTTCCCTGAAACAAGCCTCCCAGATTGTTTGCAATGAACCATGGCTTGTTGGTGGAGACTTCAATGTTATCAGGTCCTTATCTGAAGCAATTGGGGGTAATCTTCCTGATAGTAAGGCCATGGATGATTTCAATGATTGTCTCAGAATAACAGAGCTTGTAGATCATCCACATGAAGGATGCCAATTCACTTGGAGCAGAAATTGGGAGAATAGGAGTGTTGTGAGAGTTCTAGACAGGGTGTTGTGTAATGTCTCATGGCTTGATGTTTATAAACACTGTGTTGTTGACATCCCTGTGGCATGTGATCCTGACCACTGTCCTCTTGTTATTCAGACCAATCAAGAGTGGAAAAGTGAACCCAAGCCTTTCAAATATCACCACTTCTGGAGTAAGCATGAAAGCTTTGGGGACATCCTAAGTAGAGTTTGGAGTAGAACACATGTTGGAAGTGAGATGGAGGTGCTTCATGCCAAACTAAAGGAGATCAAAAAAGAGTTAAGGGTGCTGAACAAGGAACACTACTCCAACATTAGTGTGAGAGTGGGGGAGAAAAGAGTTGAGTTAGAAAAACTGAATGCTCAGATTTTAGCCGGAAGTGTGGACACTATGACTCATAGAATGGCTGCAAATGTGAATGTTGATTATAAAAAGCTGTGTGAGGCTGAATTTCAGTTTTATCGAAGTAAATCTAGAGTTCAATGGCTCCAAGAGGGGGATGCGAACACTAGATTTTTCTACAGCAAAATGAGGATTCATAATACTCAGAGTAGGATCACCAAGATAAAGAATGATGAGGGTGATCTAGTTGATGACTATGAGAAGGTCAAGCAGACAATAATGGGCTTTTATCAAAAGTTGTTCACTAGCTCCAGCAGTTTAAGACATCCTGACAGTGAATTGGAACACATCACCTTGAATAGGATTCCAGAAGCCACCAGAAATCAGTTGTGTGCCTCTATTACCACTGAGGAGATTGTGCAAACTGTTCGAAGCTTGAAAATGAATAAGGCCCCTGGACCCGATGGTTTCTCTGCAGAGTTCTTCAAGGACTCTTGGGCTGTGATTAAAAGGGATGTGGTAGGTGCCATTAAAATGTTCTTTGCCACTGGACTAATGCCAAAATTTATGAACTATACAACTATCTCACTGATTCCTAAGGTGCCATGTCCCCAGACTATGAAAGAATTCAGACCTATTGCTTGTTGCAATACAGTCTACAAATGCATTGCAACTATCCTAGCAAATAGACTGAAAGGAACCTTGAGTGATGTGGTAGGGCTGCAACAAACAGCATATGTTCCCGGGAGAAGTATATATGATGGCATAGTATTGATGCAGGAACTTGTATGTGGCTATCAAAAGAAGGGAGGCCAGGCCAGGTGTGCTCTCAAAGTGGACATCATGAAAGCCTACGACACTGTGGAGTGGGACTTTCTTTGGGCTACAATGCACAAAATGAATTATCCTGACTTGTTTGTGAATTGAATTAAATCTTGTGTGTGCTCAGCTTGGTTTTCAATCTCAGTGAATGGCAGCCTTTAAGCATTTCAAAAGCACTAGAGGGCTGAGGCAGGGTGACCCCCTATCACCCTATCTCTTCATCCTAATCATGGAATGTTTTACTAGGATGCTTCAAAATGAAAGGGCCTTCAAGTATCACCCTAAGTGTCAAAATATTCGGCTTGTAAATGTTAGTTTTGCGGATGACCTGTTCATTCTATGTCATGCAAATGCTCAAAATATGCAGGTCATAAAGGAGGTTCTTAGCAGGTTTGGCAGTGTATCTGGTTTGCAGCCTAATCTCCAAAAGAGCTCCAGTTTCTTTGCGGGGGTTGATGATGCTGAATCAAACAGGTTATGCAGGATTTTAGGGATTCCAAATGCAGCATTACCAGTCAAGTACCTAGGTATTCCACTGACGACAAGGCAAATTGGAATTGGAGATTGCAGAGTCATGGTGGACAAAATTAAGAGCAAGATCAACAGTTTCAATAGCAAGCACATCAGTTTTGCTGGTAGACTTGTTCTCATCCAGGTTGTACTTTTTGGCATTTACAACTATTGGTGTCAGGTAGTTCTTCTTCCAAAGCAAGTCATCAAGAGTATTGAGAAGTTATTGAGGACTTAAAGGCAAATATAGTGGAAATTTTGTGCCTAAGGTAGCATGGGCTAAAGTAGCAAAGAAGAAAGATGAGGGGGGTCTAGGCATAAAGGATATCCTCACTTGGAACAAGGCTTGTATGGCAGGACACATACATTTGGAATATTTGTAGCCGCAAAGAGACTCTATGGGTAAGATGGATCAATTCATACAGGTTGAGAGGCAAGTGTTTCTGGGGCATAAAAAGTAGGAGCATTGATTCTTGGCTATGGACAAAACTTTTGCAGATTAGGGAGATAATCCGGCCTTTTGTCAAAATGTTGGTGAATAATGGGGAGAGTGCTAATTGTTTATATGATGATTGGCATCACAATGGGGCTCCAATCACCTTCCTGTCAACTAGAAGTATTCAGAAGCTGAGGATACAGGAGCACGACACAATTGCAGTTGTTAAAAGCAAGATAGGTGACCATGGTCGACAAGATTACAATGATGAGTTGCGAGATTTTATTGACAGTTTTCCTGAATGTACTGGAGGTCAAGATACGTTGATCTGGTTCGACACTGGAGCACACACGAATGGAGGAGTCTGGGATCAGCTAAGAGTGCCAAATGAGCAGGTACCCTGGAGGAAGATAGTCTGGTTCAAAGGTCAGATTCCAAAGTTTGGATTTATATGTTGGTTGGTCTGTCAGAATAAGCTATCGACTAGAGTAAAGCTGTATGAATGGAAGGTGATTCAAGAGAGTGTTTGCTGCTTGTGCAATCAGCAAGAAGAAACAGAGCAACACTTGTTTTTTGCTTGCCCTTACACATCGGTGGTGTGGAGAAAAGTGCTGATGTATCTTGGAGAATATCATGCCCCAACTACATGGGATGAAGAGCTCCGGTGGATGCTTGGACATGGCGCTGGAAAATCTTTCAAAAGCCAACTTAGGAGACTGTGCTTCTCGGCAGCAATTTACTTTGTTTGGCAAGCTCGGAATATACACATTTTTGAACAAGAAACTAAAAAAGCTGGGCTCATTGCAACTCAATGCTTGTGTACTATCAGGGAGTGTGTCAATAGTTGGAGAGGTGTAAAAAGAACTAAAGCGAATTGGTCATTGTGTGTTAGATGGGGTTGTAGTGTAGATATTTTTTGTACGTAACTTTGTAATTCCTTTTTTGTCCATTAATAAAGTTGGGTTGAAAAAAAAAAAAAAAAACTTAATTAGATACAACAATTGTTTTTAACACATAGCCCATCCGTTTAAAATAGTTGACGTTCTCGCTGTTTGCACATAGATTAAGAAAAATTAAAAGTAGTCAAAAAGTATATTGAAAAAGTATTAATACAATTACTTGGAACATTATCATTATTTGGTTGCTAATATCAAGAGAAAAAGTAGTAAACAAGTTCATTGAGAATGTAAAAGTACAATTTTCAATGTTAAAACGATAACTATTTTGGAAGAAAAAACTAGTACTAGGACTTCAACTATTTTTGAACGGAGGGAGTGTTAAATTTATTGAACTATTTGATAGTTTATTTGCGGAGCGGGTAAATATCAAGCGAGTTAAGACAAGCTTACGCTCGTACCTTACTCGTTAACTATTGAGTTTTCTATTCAGTCGAGTACTCGAGTCCGGTGCTCGAGCCGGTGACAAGTTATCTGACTCGTTGTCAACACTATGTATGTTGTATCCTACCAAAAGAATGAAGAATATTATGAAATATTTAAAAAACCAATTTAGTATTATGACTTTTATACTTTTTGTAATCACTAAAAGTAGTACAATCTTGTCAAGAATTTATATATAACTAGATCTTTGTGCCCAGTCAAATCTGTGCGAACTAGTAATCTGAGCTCGTTTAGTGTATTTATAACATTAGCTTTTTTTATTAGTTTGTACATGAATTTATAATGAAAATATTTTTTGGAAGTTACAAAAACATATATATAACGTACTAAAAATCATTGAATAAATATAAAATTTATATGTAATACTATTTAATTTATCGTAACTGAACTTAAATTTAATGTTCAAAATAATAACATAAGACCTTGCAAAAATGCTTTCAAAAAATGAAGGTAAACATATTTGTCATATTAATGGATAATTATTCTTGTACAAAATATTTAAGAAATTAAATACTATTATATTTTCTTTCTCCTACATTTAGGAGAACATGGGGCTTGACATTATTACTTTAATTGTCCATTTCCTACATTATAATAGTGTATATTTCTTTTGTTCTTCCTTTATCATTTTTTAAAGGAACGTTTATTTTTGAAATAATAGTTTGAGCAATTATAATTATGCCATAAACATGATCCCTCCTCAGCTTAGTCTACCAAACATGAAAAAATAAAATTCTAAGAAATTATATTCTAGAAAAATGATTGTTATATTGAAAGCCAAGGGGTTATTGTTGATATATTATATACACTACGATGGTAAATTTTTACTGTGAAATGATTATTTTGTTCTCCTCTATTTGAAAATGTAGTAAGAGAGATTATTGAGTTAGGGGCAAAATAATTATTTTACATCCAACAAAAACACTATTCTGGTGTGTATAGTACTGCCCATCATTAAAAGAGGAAATTAGTCCATCAAGTATTGGATAGAAAAAATACTTTCTGCTTTTTATTGGTGAAATAACATACACTTTTTAAATGACTAAAATATTTTTATTTATTTTGTTTAAAATATGAAGTCGCAATTTCTAACACCATCGTCATATTCTGTCTCACTTAGGCATCTTCCTCAACTAAAATCCTATCCACCTAGAACATAAGCATTTATTACCATATAAATAATAAAACAAGCATTTATTACCATTAAAAATGATTTGGTAGTATTCTATGTACATAAGCATTTATTACCATATAAATAATAAAATAAGATTTCATTCTATCATTTTTAATTTGCTCTTAAATATTTTTTAATATGATTATCATCAAATTATATTTGAATTGAAGTTATATAATTCTTATTTCAAAAATATATTCATCTATGAATTAAATATAACAAGACACAATATTTTAATCTTTTAGTATTTACTATATAAATTAAATAGAATAAGATTTAATACTATAATTGTCTCTAAATTTAAGTTTTATATAAAATTCTTTTGTTGTAAACAGTTACTTAATAAAATTCACTAATATTAAAATATATCATTGAAAACTAGTAGCCTATAAATTGAGTAATAACTATTAACTTTCTTTCACTCACCTCTCATCACGATAAATTAGGTTTTATTTTTTTCTCAACTCATCGAAGATCATATATATTATTAGTTTCAATGATGGCTTCAAGTAAAGTCGAACTCTCTGTCATGTTACCAATGTTCCTGTTAGGCTAATGGTTGAGGAGCCCATAAGCCCGCATAATAAATTAGGGTTAGGTTATATTCACCTATAAATATAGGTTATCTCTATATTGTATAAACAACAATAATTATCATCAATAAAATTTCTCCTCCTATATTTCTACATGGTATCAGAGCCTATCGATTCTTGAGGCCTATATCCTATTGTTGATTCAAGATTGTGGTAACCATATTTTTTATTTCAAAATTTTGAAATATATATGTTAAAATTAGCTTTTTAATTTATGGTAGTCTTGTTAATCAGGTCAAGTAATGGGACGTTCATTTAAAGATGTTTCTACTCAGGAAGTTCTTATCACATCAGCAAATACCAGCGCGAACACTGATGACACAAACAAATGTTACAAAGAGTCTCGAAGTAATTGGTGGTGTCGCGATGATTGTGAATATATTGTTCCAGATCATCAATTATGTGCAGCAATGAAAGAAATATGTGAAAAGGGTTGTCCTCATTGGGCTGGTACACTAAACCCCCCCTCGGCATAATATTTTGCTAGATTGAGCTTTGTTTCTTGTTACATTATTTCTAATATACTTGATCAGAGCTTAAACAATTTCTTTATTTCATTGGTTTATGATACTCATTTACTACCACATTCCAATCTCCATACTCTAAGCCTCAACTCATGATCAAAACTTTATTTTTTATGTCACGCCTAACGAGGGGTTTACGTATAAATTAAGAAAAATAATATAGAGTCTTGCTAATGTCATCGCAATAAAATAGGTACATGCATACATCAAAAGGCATAACGGAGCTTTATATAACGAAATCTTAGGAAGTCTAGCGAACCGGGGAAGGCTTGGGATCAGGAGCTCGAGAACTCCTAGATACCTCCCCTTCCCGAGCTCATATGCTAGAAAACACCCAAAATTCCAAAATAAAAACCCCCGAGTACATAAAATAAATGTGCTCCTAGCTAAAAAATGTGAGCACTCTCAGCAAGACTATAAATCTATCTCTACATCTCGTTGGGTCTAAATGAAGCACTGGACGCTCCTCATAGAAGAAATAGTCGAAGGCATCTACAACTCTGATAACATGACCGTGAAAGGTTTCCTAGCTCCCAAGAACGGGTGTTACCCCAATCAAACGCAAGTTTGGAAGGGCATTGAGATGCACGATTCCCTAGAATGGGTGTTACCCCCATCAAACAGGAACGATGCATGTACCCCCCTCTAATAGTCTCTCCAAACTGTACCTGCAAAAAGTAGCACAATCAACCTTCGGAAGTTTCCAAAGTCTCAGGAACGGATGTTATCCCCATCAACGAGAAGTATAGGCGTGCCCCCTCCTATAAGTCAATATTAGCAAATAAAAGTCTCCAAGGTTGTACCTGCAAAACGAACACAATCAACCTTCGGGGGTTTCCTTGCTCCCTGGAAACAGGAGTTCAGAAGGGCATAAACATCCGTGATTCCCTGGAACTGGGTGTTACCCCCATCAACAAGAATCTCGAATGTGCCCCCCCCCCCCCCTAGAAGTCGACATTAGAAAAAAGTACATGGCTCCACGAAGCACACCTCAGGTCAAAAACCTAATACAAAATATGAGTTCAACGGGACAAGCCCCGGATCAAACCTACAGTAATAAAGCAGTAAGGATGAAAGACTATCATCTTGCCCTCCGTACGTAAGGAAGTCCAATGTGCTCCAATCTGATCAAAGCTCAGAACTGTGATGTCTTCCCGGTCTCCATTTAAAGCTGGTGTTATGCGTCATTGCATGCTTGGCCATGCAGTCTGCAGCATGATTCCGCTCTCTCCAAACACGACCAAGCTCCGTCTGTAGCTGCTCTAGCAGTCTCCTGATAAGCATAATCCTAGACCTCAACGGCCATGGTCCTCCAGAGTGTTGAATAGCCTGCAACTGTTGTAGTGAATCCGTCTCCACATGGAGACCCCCAAAAGAATGCTCAAGGAACCACCTCAAAACCACCACCATAGACTCAACCTCAGCCTCGAGAGGAGAACTAGCAAGGATAAGGAACGCAACTGCCACAATGAGATGACCATCATCACCCCTCAATACCCCACCCGAGCCACAACCGGTCGAATTGAAAAAGCCATCTACGTTAAGTTTGGATGTGCCTCTAGGAGGCCTAATCCAACCAACTAATCTAGGTGGATTACTTTTCTTAGCCAGAACAAATAAGCCCCATTATCGAGCCACCTCATAATTACCTTTCCAACGATCATAAGAACCAAACCCTGCATCACACCATAAGGAAACAGTACGAACAATACGATGCATGATCCTATCATAGCTATAGGGCCCCCCCCCCCCCCGTGCTTACTCTTGTCCTATCATAGCTATAAGGCCCCCCCCCCGTGCTTACTCTTATCCTATCATAACGTGCCCCTCGGTAGTCGAGCTCAGAAGCCAAGCCTCAATAGCCCCCCTAAGAGAACTAATATGGTCATACCTGATGCCAAAAACCGTGCCCAAGTAGACCCAAACCTAATTTGCCACAAAATTACCCCAAAAGACGTGAGCCAATGTCTCTATTTGGGAGCAACAACACACCGAGAGGGTAAGGAAACTCCTCACTGCTGCAGCTTCTCATCAACGGGAATAAACCCCCTGGATACCCTCCAGGCTAGCATAGACATAGTTTTCGAGAAGGAGGAGTGCCATATAAAGCTGTGAAGATAGGATGGATCTCTAGTGGCAGCAACCTCCGTGTACACCTGTCGAAAGGATAATTGTCCATCCCCCGTTCCTTTCCACACAGCGACAACATCCCTCTCCGAGTGAATATGGATAGCTATAAGCTGTCTGACCATATCAGGGCCCACCATGGATCTCAGTAGCTCCTCATTCCAAGCCCCATTCAGCCAGACCTGCCAAACACGCAAGTTAGTCTCCACAGAATGGTCCTCCAAAGGTTCAAGGCCTTGAACGCCCCACGAATCCTCCCAAAATCTATAATCCCCCTTGCTTAGAGTCCAGCGAATAAGTTCTTCAACATACTCACTCCCTTGCAAAATATACTTCCGGTACAAGGAAAATTTCACCTATTGGATATGTGGAGAAATTTGGCAGATTACCACACTTTGGGGACCTTATTTGCTAGAATGGACATAACTTTTTTCATTAAGAAAGTACCACACATTTGCACTGAACAGACTAAATTGCCCTTAGGCGCCAATTCGTACCAACCGTTCAGCTTTTTGAGTATATCAAGACAAAATCTTCGGCAGCCAAATCACTTTCTATCAACTTTTGTAACTTTTCACTCTCTCTCTACATCATTTCCTCTCGACTTCTCTCTCTAAACCTTCCATCTCCAACCGTTCCATCTTCAAACTCAAGGCTTTCGAAGGTTGAAATTCACTCCGATCATCCATAATAATACCAAGAACAACACAACACAGCCTGGTAAGTAGGGTATTTCGTTTTTTTGTTCACTAAGTTGACTTGGATTCGGATTGAGAAACGGTTTGCCTTCTTGCATGTTTGTTTTATTTGGATTTTGGACAAAAGATTTCGACTTTCGTGTTTAAAACATACAAGAAATATAAAAAAACTGATTTTTATGTATTTTGAACAAAAGTTTTCGATTTTGGTGTTTAAAACATAAGGGTTTTCTGTTTATGGTTAGGGTTTTTAGTTTAAGAGAGTTGTTCAGTTTAAATATGGATTTTGGACAAAAGTTTCGATTTTGGTGTTTAAAACATAAGGGTTTTCTGTTCATGGTTGGGGTGTTTATTTTAAAAAACTTGTTCAGTTTAAATATGGATTTTGGACAAAAGTTTTCAATTTTGGTGTTTAAAACATAAGGATTTGCTGTTTATGGTTGGGGTGTTTATTTTAAAAAACTTGTTCAGTTTAAATATGGATTTTGGACAAAAGATTTCGACTTTCATGTTTGTTTAACATAAGGGTTCGTTGATACAGTTATGGGTAGGGTTTTTAGTTGAAAAAACTTGTTAATATTAAACATAATTGAATATAATATATTATAATCGTTTATAATGTATAAGACAACTCGTTTCATCGTCGTGTTTATATATTATACCCGTTTTTAATATATAATGGCCTTGTAATCTAGTATAATTGAATTTAATTTGAAATAATTGAACATAGTCGAATGTAATCGATTATACTCCTGTCAATAACTATATGTTTTTATTTATTTTACAGACAATATGAGGCTTAGGAAAGGAAAGGGAAAAGGAAAAGGAAAAAGGATGGCTCATGAAGACAGTACATCAGATGATGAAGGTGTGCATGAAGTTAGAATACTACTTGCTTGCATTTTGTACGGACTATACTCTCCGAGGAGAACATTAAAATTATGAGGGAAGAGTATCATTTGATAGACACCCTGTACAAGCTTGAAGGGGTTGATGTTCAGGGCCCAATAATCGGGTGGTTAATAAAACATTGATCAGTTGTTGTAGACAATGGTCCTTTGAAAAGCATATTAGGTTTCTCCTTTAACAATAGGGTATTTGAGTTTGGTCCAATAGAGTGTGCCCTGATGTCTGGGTTCAATTATGGTGAATTTCCACCAGCAAATGTTGAGGATAGTCCACTGTACAGGCTGTTTCTTGATGAGGAAGAAAAATTCAATCTTACAATGGGGCTACTTTCAACTACGTTGAATGAGGTTGCAACTAAAGATGCCGATAGCATTTTGGCACGGAAATTAGCTGTGGTTTATATTCTTTCAAGCATGGTTTTTGTAAAGCATATTGATAACTGTATATCTTATATCCCAATATATCTTGCAAATGAACCTACAAGATTCAATGATTTTCCTTGGGGTAGGCTGCTTTATGATGAGTTGGTGAAGGAGTGGAGCCATGGGTTTCAATGTTAGAAGTCGAGCCCATCTAAACAAATTAAGATTGGTACATTCCCGTATGTAATGTAAGCATGGGCATTCGAATGTCTGGGGTCTGATTATGCTACCATCTTGGCCGAACCCAACAAGGACATCGATGATGGGGTTGTCGTGCCACGTGTGCTGAAGTGGAAGACACGTAAGATGAAAAAAATACACTTTCGCCAAACAAACTTTCTTGGAAAATGATAATGTTGTGGTAAGTTTACTTTAAATATTTTTTTAAAATTTTCATTAGTTATAATTAGTTAGTTATAATGAATTATAGCTAGTTGTAATGAGTAATAATGAGTTATAATGAGTTATAATGAGTTATAATGTGATATAATGTGTTATAATGTGTTATAATAAGTATAAGTTATAATGAGTTATATTAAATTTAATATGTTATATCTGCCAGGTGCCTTTCAAGAAACTGGTTCCTACATCTGCTGAGTTGGAAACTTCTTACTACAAGACTTCTGCTGAGTGGAATGCAACAGCACATGCTCCACCCTCTCCTCCAGTTGATGAAGCTGATGAGCAACCTGCAACAGGCCAGGGTCAGGGATTGGTAATTTTACCACTCTTGAGGAAGTTAAATAACAAAATTGATACAACTTTTGAAAAAAGTAATCTGAAATTGATTGAGATGGATGGGAGATTAAAAGATGTTGAGAGGAATGTTCCAGAAATGAAGGGTCTTGCCAAATGGTTTGATTTGGCCAAGAATAGAATGGAGAAACAATTGAGGGCAGAACTGGAATTGAAGGACTGTCCACGTAACAGTCCTGAGCCTGTTATAAATTTTGATGATTTTGAGAAGAAATTCAGGGGTCATGGGGTAGATAAGGGTAAGGGTGAGGCTGTTGAGCAGGATAAGGGTCAGGCTGCTGAGACTGAGTCTGGTGGTAGGTGTGCTGATGATGAAAGTGGGGATTGCTATGATGAGTTTGGGTCAATCCATAATACACAGAGATCTGCTGATCCATCTAATATGCATATTGTATTGGTCCATACAGGGATTAGCCCTATCAATGAGGCTGACCCAAAACTGGATGATACATTCGATGACCCACTAACATCTATAATAACAGTTGAAGGGATCCACCCAACAAATGACCCAAATGCAGGCCCAGTTGATGCAGTCCCAGTTGATGCAGTCCCAGTTAAAACATGCCCAGTTGATGCAGGCCCAGTTAAAGTAAGCCCAGTTAAAGCAGGCCAAGTTAATGCAGGCCCAGTTAAAGTAAGCCCAGTTAAAGCAGGCCCAGTTAGTGGTGGAAAGGAGTCGGGTAGTACCCGACTCGATAAATACCCGACCCGCTCGGTAAGCTAACGGGTATTACCCGACTCGCTCGATAAGGTATCGAGCTCGATTTTAGTACCCGACTCGACTCGATAAGAAACATGACTCGATCATTACCTGCTCGTTAAGGCAATTACCCGACCCGACTCGATAAATACCCGACTCGTTAAGGTAAAAATGAAAAGAACTTATTTTTTAACATAAATAAAAAATGTTTTGGTTTATTTAAAATATTAATAAATTAAATAAGGCTTAATTATTTCAAATATTCATAATAAAATGTACAAATCTTAATTATTGATAATTACTTTTAACATATATATTAAAATTATTAATATATTTATTCATTTATTAACAGACCGAGTATTTATCGAGCTGGTCGGGTATTTCAAACGAGCACAACCTTGTACCCCTACCCTACTTCTTAACTATCGAGCAGTCTATCGAGTCGAGTACTCGAGCCGGGTGCTCGAGCGGGTAACGGGTTACCCGACTCCTTTCCAGCACTAGGCCCAGTTGATGCAGGCCAAGTTAATGTAGGCCCAGTTGATGCAAACCCAGCACCCGTTAGAACTTCGCAAAGGAATAAAAGGCCTGCCCCTGTTTCCAAATCTCCATTCACTAATCCAAGGGCAAAAAAGAAGGCCAAAAACGTTATTGATCTTGGAGATGCCCTTCCTTTACCCAAACCATGGGAAACGCTTTCCTGGGACTTTGATTTTGATAAGGCCAAACATAAACAGATAGTTGCATTGTATAACAAGAGAAAAAATCAGTTGAAACAATATGGAATTGAATTCTGTGTGCAACCTATCGATTTAGGCACCCTGTATGATATTCAGGAAGTGATGAACGGTGGATGGGTTTGCAGTGAGGTATGTTAGTACTATATAATTTCTTATAATATATTATAATGTCTTATAATATGTTGAATTATATTTATTATCTGTTATAAACTATTATAATATATTATAATGTCTTATAATATGTTGAATTATATTTATTATCTGTTATAATATATTATAATACTATATAATAGGTGATTGATGCCTCCTTGGAGCTCTTGAACATGCAATTAGATCACTATCCGACTATGTTCCTTGGTGGAGGGAAATGGACTTGTTTGGGAACGTTGTACAACACAGCTGTCGAAAGTGCTGTTGAAAAATTCAAGGAGTCCAGAATATTGAAGAAGGTGATTGAAGATGGGAACGTTCCTTGGGGTGATATTGAACCAGATTTGTACAGCTTTGTTGTGGGAATCAATTTCAACTGGCCTAGCAAAGCATGGTCGACTTGTGATATGATATATGGAATTGCACATATTGGGTGATGTCACTGGGCTGCATATTCATACGACTTGAAAGGTAAGTGCATTAATGTTTATGACTCAATAAAGGACTCGTTTAATGAGCAGCGGACCAAGTTGTTTGAAGGACATGCTATGATTGCTCCGAGCCTATACAACTTTCCCACCCCTTTATTCAATCCAGATGTGCCATTTGAAGTCAAGATTCATGATGTCCCCAAACAAACCAACAATTCTGATTGTGGAGTTTATGCATGCAAGTCCGTTCAGTGTTTAACTATGAATGAGGCATTGGATCGTATCCAAATCCACAAATTTCGTGACTACAGGAAGACCCATGCTGTCACACTTGCTAGGTGGTTTGGTAAAGAAGACAGCTCTGTGGTCAAGTGCAAGGAGGTTGTTCTATTATGAAGACTTATCCCATGTTATCCGTTTTGAAACAATGAACAATTTAAATTATGTCTTATTCCAGAACAATTTATGTTACTATTTATGTTAGGGCTTTTGACAATATATAGAATATACTACATATTATATGTAGTTTAATTATATATTTTATTATATGGTAGGGCTTTTGTTGATATGTAGTATAACTACATATTTTATTATCTACTAGGTTGTTGACTATATGTAGTATAACTACATATTTAATTGTCTACTAGGGCTTTTGATTATAAATTTACCTATTTTATCAACTACTATGGATTTAATTGTCTACTAAGGCTTTTGATTATAAGCTACAAATTTTATCAACTACTATGGATTTAATTGTCTACTAAGGCTTTTGATTATAAGCCTACATATTTTATTGCCAAACCAGTTCATGTTATTGATACACAATATTTTTTCAGTTGTGAGGTGAAACAAATTCAAAGCCCGTACACGTTTGTCTGTTATGCCCAACTTGTTTGCACCTCCCACATCTGACTTGTTTGGTACTCCCAGCTGCCTCCCTTTTTCCTTGGGATGACATACGTTTATATCTGGGCCTCCCTAGTCTGTTAGCAACTATTGGTGGCTTAACAACAACCGAAGTGACTTCTTCAGGCACAAGACGACTCCATTTTGTTGGATGCGGGATTGGCATTATTGGGATGTTATAATTAACTAGTTTGTTATTAACTATTATAACCAATTATAATCTATTATTAGCCATTATAATCTATTGTCAGCCATTATAATAGATTATCAACCATTATAATCTATTACCAGCAATTATAAGCTATTATCAACCATTATAACCATTTATAGTCTATGATCAGCAATTACAATCAATTATAAATTATTATAATTAATAATTATAATCTGTTACCTTGAGCAAAGGTTGTAAGCTAATATGTTCCGCTCCCTGCAAGCCCTGATAGCATGCGCACACGGTACCTGACTAATTTGAAAGACATTGCAAGTACATGTACACTCCTTGATGTCAACGACCGCATTGCGATGACCATCGATCATATGAAACCGAAATGCATCTATAGCAATGACCTTGAACACTCTAGATTGGTCATCACGGAGTGTTAATTGTTCCTCTATGTCCGGAGTCGTCACATTTTTTCATTCTGAGGCAGATTTAAAACGATCATGGTACCATCGTTGCAAGAGCACTCGTATATTCTCAAACATGCCAATGATTGGATATTCACGAGCATCCTTCATAACTGCATTCATGGACTCTGCAATATTGGTCGTCATGATGCTATATCGTCGAGCTGGGAAGAAACAACAGGCCCATTTTTTTGGATCGGCCTCCATCAAGTAATCATAAATGGGCCTCCTTACAGATCTCAACTTGTGCATGGATTGCTCGAACTCTTGCTCGGTGTATGCCTTTGCAGCAGTGTATAAAAACTCGTCGGGCTTTACCTTAAAACGGGAGGCAACATTCAATCCCAAGTGGAACATACATATCCCATATATTGCCCAGGAAACTCTTGAAGGCAACACTTCTCGATTGACCGATGCCGATCCGATATAAATACCAAATCTTTATGGGACCCAATATCTTTGCGCAATTCCTTGAAAAACCAGCCCCAACTCTCATCACATTCTGTAACTGCCACCCTAAACGCAATGGGATATAGTTGACCATTTCCATCCATAGCCACTGCAATGAACAATTTACCCCTATACTTACCTTTCAAAAAACAAGCATCCACAGCTATAACAGGTAGAATGCTTGATTTATATCCAACAACACATGACCCCAAAGCCAAAAAACAGAATTTGAAATGTCTATCCTCACTCGTTTCGTAGCTTGAATATGTACCTGGATTCCATTTTTCCAACAACCATAGGTATGCTGGCAAACTTGCATATGATTCAGTAGCTCCACCCCGAACAAAATCTAGCCCTATCTCTTTCGCTTTCCATGCTTTCCAATAACTAACATTTATACCATGATTTTTCCTTAACATATCCTTTATTCCAAACGGAGTCAAATTATCTTCTTTAACCATATAAGCAATAGCCTTAGATGTCGCAATACCCCTAGTTGTCTTCACCCTCATGTCCAACGAACATGTATGCTTATTATCGTACTTTCGAATCACCCAATGCCCCCAGGATGTTTTGATACAATTCAGCTTGAAAGCACATTGTTTGTCTACACAAACATTTCGCATTCTGCGCTGATCAGAATGAGCTACTCGGAACTCACTGTTTGCCTTCATACACAATACACATAATCGAATTACTATCGACTCCTTCGATTCACAGATCTCCGCAACTTTAAAATCGTTATATTGGTGTACATTTGTCGATGCCATAGTAGCAGGTCCCGATGTTCCCACAGTAGGTTCTCTTTTAATATATGGATCCATCATTCCTTATAGAATAAGTCATTATATCTTATTATAGGTCATTATATCTTATTATATGTCGTTATAATTCATCATATTACCTGTGTTTCTAGAAGAACAGTCAACATGGGGAGCTGCTTCTGGAGGAGCGACGAATGATGGTGAAAAATTCTTTGCCGTATCTGCCAAAACATCATCTTCGTATGCCCGTTGAAAAGCATCACGTTCACTGTCCAAAAGATCTTCTCTATATGCAAACACATCGTCATATCCAAATTCATCATGTCCAAATTCATTACTTGAACTATCATCATAACAGCCATCTATATCATTAGAACCATCAATATCTAAATCTTCATCTTCATTTAAATCTTCATTCTTATCCATATCAGGTTGAATATCATCCAACCCACATGGATGATTGAACACAACTTCAAGTACATTTGGATCTTGATTAACACTTTGGCTTTTAATCTGAACAGGGAACATACACTTAGGCACAGGGGCCTTACCAACAATAACAGGGGCCACAGGAGCCTTACCAACACGCACATATTCCCTACGCTCAGCTGCATTTAATGAAATTTTCTCCATTTTCTTGCCCGTACTAACACACAACGGGATCGGCTTGTCCTGTCTCCTGTAATAGTCAAGGAATGTTGCGATCTTCGTCATTCAATATATCATAAGGTGGCATAATTTGTTTATCCGGATAACAATTCCCAGCAGCTAGTTCCAAAGAACTCTCATCCTTGTTGATTCCAGTTGATACATATATCAGCTCAATAAGCGACAAATAGCTTATGTCGAGTGCAACTTTAATATACTTTGTCTTTAATGCTTCATATCTCCAAAGATGGTCGTCATTATTCTTCCATTGACCATTGTAATTGAGAAGGACTAGAAGATCTACAATAAAATAAGGCCTTTGATTTTTACACTCCAAATTATATAACCACACTCCACTTTATCACTTTTTGAAGATTTTTATAGAGTAAATTGAAGGGTAAAATAGAGAAAATGGAGTGTAGTAATCAATGTTTGGAGTGTAAAAATCAAAACCCTAAAATAACAGAGAGCATGTTTATATTAACATATATATAAGTCAAAAGGCAAAACATCTCATTATATTGCGTTATAATATATTATATGACGAGATTGATATTAAACAGATTGTAACTTTGTTCATTTCCATTAATCATCCAACAAACTATAAGACTAAACAAAATCAATTTCACTTTTTCACAAAAAAAACATACTTTTTTCACTGAGTTCAGCTCCATTAATCAAAAACTTCAACTTTTCTATAGTGTAACAAAAAAAGGCCAGAAAGCCAAGATCTTGTCAAGGATGGGTTGAAGGATGGACTGAACCACCTGAATATTACGATTCCGGTCAATAAAGTGGGCAGAGAGAGAGAGAGAGAGAGAGAGAGAGAGTAGGTGAGAGAAACGTGTGTGATAATAATGATGAAAGAGAGAGAGAATAGTGTATTTATATTAGATTTTTTTAAGGGCAGTTTAGTCCGTTCAGTGCAAATGTTTGGTACTTTCTTAATTAAAAAATTTATATCCATTCTAGCAAATAGGGTCCCCAAAGTGTGGTAATCTGTCAAATTTCTCGAATATGTGATCGTAGTTTGAAAACACGATGTGATATGAAATATATTAGCTTAACTAAACTAATCATATACATAATTCAAGATGAATGGTGTTAGCTGGTTGATTCGTAATGTCCCTAGCTCCACCAATCTACGTCCCCAATATGAAAGAATTCAACATGAAGGCATATGCTCACCGGATGATACCTCCAATGCAATCATAAAACTTGTCCACTTCACCAAGAACCTTCAATCCCAACTCCAATCTTCACATCGATATCCCATTTCTCAATCATCTCCACTAAAACATAAAGAGCACTCTTCAATGAACTCCTCTTCGATTCGTTGATCTAGAGTCAAACCCCTCTCCACATAACACACGCGCTTTTGTCCAACGGCCACCACACACCTCAACAAAAACAATTTATCCTCATTTACATTAACCCCCTCAAAAATCCTACCAAGTCCTTTTTTAACAACAATTTCAGTGTAGAATCAAATCAACGGTTTTAATCTTTTCTTGCAAATTTTTTGCCTTTGTGAGCTCTGTGTTAAGATGCACCTCCCACATCGAAAGTCGGTGTCCTCCCGAATCGATATACAAGATCTTGGGCTACTCCCTCTATTGCCAATTGGTTTTAGAGTGGAACCCCATAGACTCTTAACATGGTATCCGAGCCTTTCGATTCTTGAGGCCTAAATACACATTCCGCTGCTCTGCCGGTGGGTTTTCTACTATGTAATACTCACCGGCGGGATTTGATCTTGTTAAATATTATTTTTATAATATTTTTTGAGTTTTTTAATTGAAATACTACTATTAATATTGTTGCAAACTCATAAAGTCGGTGTCCTCCCGAACCGATATATAAGATCTTGGGTTACTCCCTCTATTGCCAATTGGTTTTAGAGTGGAACCCCATAGACTCTTAATACTTTCCTTTCAACTCCCTCAAACGCTTAATCTCTTTGAAAATGTTAAAATCGGGAGCTGGAGGTGACTCAATAGGAACAGTAGAAACTCGAGAAACAATCGCCACGACGAACTCGATGAGGGGTGATTATAGGGAAGGGTAGTTGAAGTAAGAAGAGTGAAATGAGGATTGCAGATTGAACTTTAACCATCTTGTATCAACTTAGGAAGCTATTATTTAGATTTTAAATCCTTTTTTATAAAAGAGTTACGCCTATATGATTATATTATATAAAGTAGAGGCTGCAATTAAAACCTCAACATATACTAAAAATTCTTGGTGTGTAATTTTTTTTTTTGCCGTGGTACATGATCCTACGTATATGTGATTTTTTTAAAAAAATATTAATACATTATTTCCAATAGATTCATTAATTATTCAATCAATAATACAATTCGTAAGAATAGCCTAGTGAAAAAGGTTTTTGTTAGTGGCCAAAACGTCCTAGGTTCGAAACTCACCTCATTTTCTAATTTATAAATAAAAAAACAGTAATACAATTTGTAAATTGAAGGAACGGGGCAACTATTGTGAAATACTTCAAACTAGTAAGGAAAAATCTTCTCTCTAACCTATTTTCTTGCTAACAAGAGAACTTGAACACAGGACCTCACGGTGTCAACGTGCTTGCCATTGAACTCATGACAAATCTTTGTACTTCAATTTTTTACATTAGCTTTGTTCTTTAATTAGTAATAACGAAAAAAAAGTTACTAAATTCACGGACTAATTATTTGTTGAATTATAATATTAGCTTTCTCTTGCGCATTCTGCTTTAAGTCCAAAGAAAGAAGGGCAAACAAATTTTTTAAATTTTTCCATGTTTGACTGATGCTATGAGAGAAAATTGGTGAAATGGTCCCCGATAATATGACCGAGTTGCACTTTGGTCCCCAATAATGGTTGCACGTTAGTCCCCGAAAGTGGCCAAAAAGTTGCACTTTAGTCCCTACGTCAAGTTTTCCACTAACATTTCAGGTTTAGGCGTTAAAACTAGGGTAAAATATAATTTTTAAGACGTAAAGTTGATTTTTTGCCCCAATTGGTATTAAAATGAAACTCCACAACCCTAATTGGGGTGAATAAAAAAGGGAATTTTGGCGGGAGGGGTTGTGAAGTTTCATTTTGACACCAATAGGGGCAAAAAAGTTAACTTGAAATCTTTAAAATTATATTTTTACCACAATTTTAACTCTTAAACCTGAAATGTTAATGTAAATCTTGACGTGGGGACTAAAGTGCAACTTTTTGGCCACTTTCGGGAACTAACGTGCAACCACGTAACTATTGGGGACCAAAGTGCAACTCGGTCATACTATCGAAGACCATTTCAGCAATTTACTCGATGCTATGAACTCAATTGGCAAATGATGCTGGCAAACAGTAGTTATTAGGCAAATGGAAGGAGTGGCACATTAATACTAATTGGTGATGGGGTTAGAATTTTGGTGATTCTTTATTGCTTCTGCAGCATCATACAATTCATGTACAAAGTATAAATGAAAACAAGTTCTTACTTAGCACACATATAGAACACGATGATCAAAATTGTTAACACTGGCAAAAATGACCAAAATAATCAGTACGGGTAGTTTAGGGGGCAAGTAGACCAATTTCTGAAATTCAAGAATCAAATTGACTAGATGACCAAATTTCAGGGGCTAGCATAATTTAAGCCAATATATATAAACCGACAATATTTCTATCAAGACAATTTTTTTAATTTAAATAAAATTGTGTTTATCAATTAAAGTAATACAAGGAGTTGATATTAATACTTGAGTAATCAAAATTAACACGACCTCTAATTCATAAAGACAGTCTTTCTAGAGATTTTACACAAATTAAGAAACATTTAATGCATTCAAAATTTTCATTTATACCCCTATAAAGCAATCATTAATAATCCATCTATCCACTTAAATAGGAAGTAATTATTATTTGTTTTGAATTTTTTTATGCATATAGAGACATTAAGGGGGAAAATGGTGAATTATACATTGATTTATGTAAAAAATATACTCTTTTTGGACATTATTGAAATGTCTAAAAAAACATTCTTATTTTCTATTTTTTTTCTATATATGGAAAGTTCAAAAATCATCATATAATAATCCAGAAATACACAATAGAAAAGAAATAAGGGAGGTTTGTGATGATTTTTCAATCTTTTCTACTAGGTAATCTAGTATTATCCTTATGGATGAAGATAATAAATTCGGTCGTTGTGGTCGGACTCTATTATGGATTTCTGACCACATTCTCCATAGGACCCTCTTATCTTTTCCTTCTCCGAACTCAGGTTATGGAAGAAGGAACCGAGAAGAAGGTATCAACAATCACAGGTTTTATTACGGGACAGCTCATGATGTTCATATCTATCTAAAGATAGTACTTGATTACTGATTTGGACATAAGAAACCTTTGACTATGCTATTGAATTCCCCAGCATTCTCAATTTGAGGTAGATGTGATGTATATTTCATTATCTCTAATCTTGTATTCTCCCCTAAAAGCCTGCATCACAAAAAAAGAAACACCATCACTTACTGATAATATTAAAGCTTTTTGATAATTCAAGCCTAATAACCTTCAATTTCATACATACTTTTTGAGGTTGGTAGCTTTCTCCAGCTGAAATATCTGGTCATTTTCTCCCCAGACAATCAATACTTCCTACAAGCAAACACAAGGGCGGATTCAAGATTTTCATACGAGGCATTCATATTCAAAGTAAAAAATTTTAATAAGGGTATTCATAAAGAAAAGAACAAAAAATGTGCTTGAAGCAAAATTTGTATCCAAGACCTCCAATTAATCAACCAAAAATTTAATCATTTGAATTATTCATTTTTATGTTGGTATTCATGTAAATATCCATTAGCGAAAGATGTGTAGTTCCACAAAACAAGTATTCATGAGAGGACTGGAACATATTTGTTACGAATTAAAATGTTTAAGATGATCAATGAAATGCAGTAGAAATTTTATAGGGGTAAGGACAAAGTTACAGTTTAGTCTAAAATATGTTGGCCAATATAATTTTTCGAAAATGACAAATGATACATATTCGTCCATGTTTTCGAGGAATAATGGTGCAATATTTGTTGATTGCAAAGACAATATTGCCACACACATGTCGTTTTAAATAAATAATTATTTGATCACGATGAGTGATACTAGATCCACAATTGACTTAGGGGCGATTAACCTCAACCCCATGGTTCCTCCAACTGGACAACATATGTACATACTTCTACCGATCAAATGGCTAGACGAACCCGAATGGTATTTCTAAATAAGGTCTAGAGCAAATTGTTAAAAGGATCTCGACAATAGGTTTAGATTGTTTTTTGATCTTTGAAAGTATAAAAGTTGTAATTCAGTTTACTATATTGGCCAACGACTGTATTGGTTCAAAATTTAATCAAGGCGTTAATTTTAATGCTCTAATGGCGATTGTAGTTCACTCCTAAGTTAATTCTATTATTACTATTCTAACTTATTAACAACGAGGAGCGTAAGCCGTTAACATTTAACAACCGTTAACATTTAATAACCGTTAAATTTTGAACCAATATGCAACCGTTGGCTTATATCGTAGACCGACTTACAACTCTTATACTTTCAGAGATCAAAAGGCAACCTGAATCTACTTTCGAAGACCACTTCAACAATTTGCTCTAAGAGCCAAATACTAATAATGATGTGCAAAGTAAAGGCGCACGTAAATGCATTACTTTCGTGAAAATAATTAATGTGGAAATATGTTTGTTCGTAATTAATATCTCGAAAAGAAAATAATACTCCCTCCGTCCCTACATGATTGTCACATTTTGACTTTTCATGGTCAACAAAATAAGAATTGAAACGTAAATATCTCTTATTTTACATGCAAAAAAATTATAAAATTTTGATATTTCAAAAGTATATATTGAGACGAATCTAACAAGGTCCCACAAGACTATATTATTTCTTATTGTTTGATGATAATTTATGATCAAATTTTGTAATGTTTAACCATCAAAAGTCAAAATATGATAATCTTTTAGGGACGAAAGGAGTACTTAATAAGTACTCCAGTTTGATTTACCTGAGGAAGAGGAGTGACGGTAGGGGTGTCATTATGTCCAAGGCTCAATCCTTTTAAAAGCTCCATCTTCTCCCTCCTATTTTCTCTGTATAGTGTCTGCAACCAATTTCAATCCATCAAAATTGTTCCCATTAAAAATTGGAAAAACATTTCATCCTTGATATATGTATTAATAAACTCAATTTTTGTACCTACATTGATTTTGGAATTTGACTTTTTACACTTCAATTTTAATTATAATGTTTCACTTTTATCTCCTTTTGTAGATATTCATAAAATAAAATCAATTGTAACATTAAAATAAAAAGTGTAGTAAACAATACTTAGAGTGCAAAATCAAAATCCTTCTTTTCTATTCACTTGACTTGGGATAACAACTTTTATTTGATTTTTTTCAATTGTAATTATACGCAACCGTACCACTACCCGATCCAAATACCATCTTAGACACATAAAATTAATATTAGTTTCAATCAATATTTAATAATTTGGTAACATTTGACTTAGCCTACCGTCGTTCCTCTACCTTGGGTAAGCCATAAAATTAATATTGGTATGATCCAAATACCATTTTAGAGACATAAAATTAATATGTTTTCACATTGTAAGTATGAATCATTTAATTTTTAAGTATTCGTCATTTGCAATATTATTCTATTCACACTAAAAAATAAATAATAATTAAATAAATAATAATGATAATAGATAAGTATTGGTTCCAAACTCATATTCAATGTATTTATGTACCATATTTAATTTTAAACTTGGATCCATTAAATATTACTACTATATATATTTTCCTCCCACATTCCCACTCCCATCATAAATGTCAATTGAGTACATGCATGGTATTGATATATATGTTATCATCAATGATACTTACTAATAAGAGAAGTCAAATATGGTATTCAATACTACCTCCGTTCTTTTTTATTTATCTTTCTAGCAATTTGCACATAGATTAAGGAGAATAATAGGTAGTCAAAAAGTATATTAAAAATGTAAAATGACAATCAATTGAAACTATATAATAGGTTGGTTGATAATTTCATAAGAAAAAATAATTAAAAAGTACATTGAAAATGTAAATTTACAATTAATTATGCTGAAAAGACAAACATTTAGAAACTAAAAACTAAAGCTAGAAAGACAAATAAAAAAAGAACAAAGAAAGTAACAATTACTCATTTACTCCATTCATTAAAAAGATCATTCAATTTTATGTTTAATTGCCACGAGTGATACTCCCTCCTAATAAGAGAAGTCAACTATGGTATTTTAATAACAATTACTCCATTCATTAAAATGATCATTCAATTTTATGTTTAATTGCCATGATTAATACCTTTTTTATTACGTTTTAGACATTTCTACATAAATTTTTTTTAAAAAAAAGATAATTAATAAGTACATTGATAATGTAAAATGTCAATTAATTATCACTATATTATTACTTAGTTGATAATTTCAACTAAAAAGGTAAACAAAAGTATAATAAAATTATAAAATGTCATCTAAAAAAAATCAAAAAGTCTAAAACATATGACAAAATGGAGGGAGTAGTTTATAAATTTAATTGACACATACATTTTATTTGATCAAAATCATTGTACTAAAGGCGAGGTAATTATCAAAATCATTGTACTAAAGGCGAGGTAATTATTAATTTCTAATTTTTAGATAGTACGACAAAGTTATATTTTAGTCCGAGATATAGGTATTAGTGTTGAAGAGTTGTTCTCAAAAATGACACATTGCCGTAGTATAATTCACGAAATTGACAAATGTTACATATTCATCATTTCCATTCTTTCATGAACCATGATACAATGATTTGTCACTTTCAAAAATCATACTCACTCCGTTCTCTTTTACTTGTATGTCGTTCTAGGCATTTGCACATAGATTAAGAAAAAGTAAAAGAGAGTTAAAAATTACATTGAAAATGTAGAATTACAATCAATTAAAACTATATAATTGGTTGGTTGATAAATTCAAAGTAAAAAATAATTAAAAGATACATTGAAAATATAAATTTAAAATAATTATGCTAGAATAACAATTATTTAGAAACAAAAATTTGAGACTAGAATGACAAATAAGAAAGAACGAAAAAAGTATAACAATACTCGAGCGAGATTTCCTATACAATATATATATTTGGCAACTATTTTACACTAAGAAGCAAATGTACCTTATATACATCATGTATTAGTCCACCATAGCAATAAATTACTCTATTTTCGACAATAACAACGTTTATTTGAGTGATCCATACCCGCCTGAAAATTCCTCTTTCGTCTACTCATATCGAGATGCCCACAACTAAAACTTATTTTAAAACTAATTTACAACAACTTAATTATGTGATACTTAACTTAAATACAAAACTTCATTACACTATCCCAAACTAAATTAAGATTTAAGAATATCGATTTTTATTAGAATACCTTGCCAAGAGTTGAATAATACCTCTAATTATGAGACTGAGTCGATAACCACTAGGTCAAGGCCACCAAACATTCAAACGCACATGAACTATCTTTTCCAACCACAACAAAAAGAACAACTCCCAATTTCCCCATTTGTTAGTCAAATTTACTTTGGTACACACTATGAGAAAACTTTATATATGGGTAAAATTGTAATTTTGCTTATAATAAAAACTGGTGTGTATAGTGTTCCCATTAACTATCTTTTCCACCAACCACAACAAAAATAACATACTCCCACCATCCCAAATTGTTTGTCCACTTTCTATTTTGGGAGTCAAACTTCGAAAATTTTGACCATGAATTCTCATTAGCCGATAAGAGATAATATAGTCATATAGATTCGTTACATTGTATATTTTTGAAATATCAATTTTTTGTAATTTTTACGCTTATAGAATTAGAGATATTTACGTTTGAAGTTGTGTCTCGTAGACCGTAAAAATCAAAATAGGGCATACAATTTGGGATGGAGGGAGTAATAATAATTCACACACAAAAACGGGCAACACTATACAGTAGTATACACATCAAAACAGTTTTCTTTTTCCGTGTGAATTTATGATTTTGCCCCTTTGACACAAAACTCAACTGTTATGTTTTGGTAAAAAACTTCCAAAAACTCAATAGTCAAAATTCAAAATTATTCTATCAATCATTGGATTCCGACAAAATTAACGGACTTACGTGGATGATATCATTGAGCAAAAAAGCAGGCGTAAACAACCTTTGTCTGTAAACCGAAGTAGACGGCAACAACAACTCCTCAACTTTCCCAACTCCTTTAGCTCTTTTAATCAGCCCCTCATTATCCCCCTTCGTCATATTCACCCCGGAGCTAGCGATCACAACCTTACCTACTCGTTCCGGGTACATCCCCGCCATCCTATACGCCACGAACCCCCCGTAACTCGTCCCGACCACGTCGTACTTACTCACCCCTAGCGTCTCCATCAGCTTTGCCACGCAGAGGGCTTGGAAGACCTCGGAACGTTCCCTCGATTTGGTCGTGGATTGCCCGAAAAAGACGAGGTCGGGGATGTAGACGTTGTAGGAAGGGGAGAAGAAAGTGGCTTGTTTGCGCCATTGCCAAATCCCGCTTGGGCCGAACCCGTGGATCAGAATGAGGGAAGGCTTGGTCGGGTCGGGTTTGGGGCCCCAAAAGTGCATGGTGGTTTCATCGTCGAGTTGGGTGGTTTGAGGAGATAAACCGGCTGATGAGCAGCAGAACCGGAGGTAGCTAGCATATATTGAGACAAAGCTCAGACCCAAAACCATGATGACTTTTGTTGACTTTATGAATTGAAGATTTGGGGTTCGATATTTGAAGGGATATTTTCAAAGGTTTTGTGAAATAAACCTAATGTAATTTATATCGTTTGGACTTTGGAGGAAGAGAGTGAGAATTTTCTTGTATGTGGGGTGGGGGATAAGATAAAAGGTAAAGGTTGTGACTTGTGAGCTGATCTGTTATACACACACCCAGATAGTGAGTTCCTGTAACATCAAATGACAATTATGTCCCCCCTATTTGAAAGTGTAGTAGGTGAGAAAGTTAAATAGGAGGGCAAAATAGTCATTTACAAAAAATAGTAAACCACTATTTGGGTGTGTATAGTGAATCCCGGTTGTGAGGTAGACTTATACTCCCTCCTTTTGAAATTAGACGATGGTTGAGTAAAGAATTATTTTTTTATAATATTTGATTATTTTTAATAATACAATGTAATGGTGAATTTTCCTACTTTTTTAATAAATCATTTTTTAATTAAATAATCAATTATTTTAAAACACAAAAAATATTATTTAATTTCGTACTATACGATTATTTTATTGGTTTATTTGGCAATCACCGAGTCAATCATCCCTATATTTTCAATTTGGCTTATACGTCGATATTTTGTCATTTAACAATTTTTAAGAGAATTTCGAGTTGATAGGCAATATTTAATACTCTCTTATTACATAATGTATAGTCTTTTATGCCGTATCCATAATCTGTAGGCGATTTTACTTTTTCACATTCTTTTACACCTACATCACTCATTATAACCCAATCATATTTGTTCAATTTCAATCCTCATTATGTGTCTTTTGACTCACGAAGCTCTTAATCATAGCGAAGATAAATAGTTCAGAGGACACATAAAAAAGATAACAATAATTTAGGGGGCAACCGTCCAGAAAACCTCAACCTTTGTCGCTCCAATTCTTCCTTCCCCCCTCCCCAATAAAAATTCCCAATTGTTTGCGACACGATATAGGTGTTTAATCCTCATACTTGTACGGATTCAGAAGATGATGGCGCTTGATGGTGTCCTTTTGTTGAGTATGCACGGAGCCCAATGCCAACGTTCCCATATTTGTAGGAATTTATCGTGCTCGTACTTGTACGAATTTGAAAAAAGATAGAGCTTACTGGTGCCACTTTGCCGAGTACGCATACTTATTGGAATTCAAAAAATTTATCGTGCCTTACTAATACAAATTTCAGAAAATGATGGAGCTTGATGGTGCCGTGTTGCTGAGTGCACATACTTGTAGAAATTTGGAAAGTCATCTGTCATCGTACCCATACTTGTATGAATTTTGGAAGATGATCTTGAATCTTGATGGTGCTATTTTATAGAGTGTGGCATTCGGCATTATTTCCCGACTTCGCCATTAATAATTACTTCAAAAGTTTAGGTAAATTTAAATTAAAAAACTGTATTTTAGGTGCTTAATGAAAGTAAAATATTTAAAAGTCAGGTGCCTATTGAAAGTAATATTTAAGGTGCCGATTAAAAAAGATAGCAAAAGTTTGGGTGGCCAAATGAAAACAAGCCTAAAATTTTTCTAGACTATAACATTTTGAAAAATATGCAGTATCATATGCCGAGTAACAAGATAGATGAACTTCGCAGAAAATTTCAATTTCCATAATATAAACACACAAATCTGACATAAAACTTATGGATGAACCTATAAAAAAAGATGTTGGAACTTGATTCAAGTACCGAACCCCAATCCAATTTTTTCTAACCCGAATCTCGAACTGAATCGACTTTCAAGTTCTTTTACCGACATTCATATATGATATAACAACCTAAAAAAGATGTTCGAACTTGATTCAAGTATCGAACCCCCAATCCAATTTGTTCTAACCCGAATCTCGAACTGAATCGACTTTCAAGCTCTTTTACAGACATCCATATAACAACCTAAAAAAGATGTTTGAACTTGATTCAAGTATCGATCCGAATCCATTTTTTCTAACCCGAATCTCGAACTGAATCGACTTTCAATTTCTTTTACAGACATCCATATTACAACCTATATAAAAGATGTTCGAACTTGATTCAAGTGCCGAACCCAAATCGAAATTTTTCCAACCCAAATCTCGAACTAAATCGACTTTCGGGTTCATTTACAGACATCCTTATAACAACCTAAAATTTCATAAATAAAAATACAACGATCATAAATTACACAAGATATCAAGCACAAGCACATGGATTATCATCTACAACATCATCATCACTCCTAAACAAGAAGTAGCCAACCCCAAGCCCCAAAACAACCGCAACAAACACACCACCATTGAAGGACATAATCGCCAACATCAGAAGATACCCAATTGCTGAATTGATCCCAAACAAGATGGCACCTCCGAATTTGGCCCCACTCCACATCGACGGCTTCGAATCGAGAAGTGGGGTGGTGATGGTGGAGGGTTTAGATGGGGGTTTGTTCTTGAGGTTGAGCCGATTTTGTTCGTTGAATTGGTAGAAGATGGAGACAAGGAAAAGGGCCAAAAGGGAAGGGAGATAAGAAATCCATGAATTGGTTTTCCAAGAATCGAAGAGAATTGTTGCTTGAATACCCCAGTAGAAGGTCATGTGCATCATTTTGTGAGGGGGGGGGGGGGGGGGGGGTGGGGGGTGTTCTTGAAAGTTTTGAGGATTTTTTGATGAATTTTGTTGAAGTAGTTGCTATAATGGGAAAATAAAAGTGAGTTGGTTAGTTGTTTGATGGGTGCATTGATGTTTATTGTGGACAAGGGTGGAACAAGAGGGGCAAAAAAAGAGTTTCAAAATGGGGGGGGGGGGGGGGGGTGGGGGGGGGGGGGGTACTACTTTCTATGGTTAATAGTACTACACTAATTATTAAATGGTTCTCAGGACCACATTCTTTAGTTTTTACTCTTTAGAAATCAATTATTGAAAGGAACATTTATTTTTTAAATAATAGTTTCAATTATCTCATTATCATCATAACCCCTCCCGCTTACTCTTACCATATACGAAAAAGTAAAATTCTAAAAATATAATTTATTTTTCAAGAAAAATAATCGCTATATTCGAAAGACAACAGAATAATTGTTGATCTGTTATACACGAGAATAGTAAAAAATTTATGTGAAATGACGAGTTTGTCCTCGACAAAATGAGTAACACCGTACACACAGCAGAACAGTGCAAGTTGAAAGGGCAACTTAACAATTTTATCTCCAACTTAATTTTTTCAATTATTACACTTTTAAATAGAAAGACAAAATTATCATTTCACTATTTTGTTATCTGTATATCAGATTAGTTTTATCCCCATCAAATACATTATTATAATGTAGATAATGGATTATTAGAAATTACAATATAAATCCCATGTTCTACTAAATTGTAGAAAAAAGAAATAATCTAATTTTTTAAAATATTATACTCCCTCCATCCCTAAATGATAGACCAATTTACTTTTTCACGGTCTCCGAGACACAACTTAAAACGTAAATATTTTCAATTTTACATGTATAAAAATTATAAAAACTTGATATTTAAAAAATATATATTGAGACGAATCTTTCAAGATCTCATATGACTACTTTATCTCTTATCGATTAATAATAATTTACGGTCAAAATTTTCGAAGTTTGACCCAAAAAGTCAAAATGGGTCTATTAAATAGGGATGGAGGTAGTATACAAGAATAATTATCCATTTACCTTTCAATTATCCTCCATTAATTAAGGCTAAACGGTGATTGGCTGGAAGGGGTGTACTTTATTTGGGGATGCGTGCTCCAGTACTAATCGAAGTCGTACTTGAACTACTATACGGCATCATTATGGTACTACACCATATTCAAATTTGTACTTCATTAAATTACTTCCTTCATTCCCAAAACCTAATAATCATTTATTAAAATAAAAATTTCCTTTTTAATTTCCCTTTTACCAATTAAGTTCAAAGTTATGAAGGAAAAATTAATATTGTGAGAAAAATGTGAATTTTTATAAGACTTTGAGCAAAAATAAATCAGTGGTAGATAAAGAGATGAAGGGAATAATAACATTTGAGGAAATTTTTGAATTGGATGAAAAAAACACTTTCCGATTTTTTATCGATGAAATGACATACACCCCTTTAAATGACTAAAATAACTTTATTTGTTTTATTCGCAAAACGAAATCTCAAATTCGAACACCATCTCATTTTCCTCCCTCACTAGGGCCTCTTCCTCAACTAAAATCCTATAGAAAAATAATATAAAACACCAAATATATCAGAAAACACTATAGAAAAATAATATAAAACACCAAATATATCAGAAAACACTAACAAAAACCGAAAATACCAGAAAACACAAAAAACCCCTTAAAATACCAAAAAATAATAATAAAACAGTAAAACTGAACTTTGCATTCAATTTGCAATAAGTTTAAGTCAACTTAATTTATATGCAATATAAACCCAAAATCGCAACAAAACCAGGCCAAAATACTGAAAATATAGCCAAAATTGAAGAAAATGCAACAAATGAAGCTCGAAACTCAATTTATATGTAAGATAAAGCCAAAATCACAGCCAACCCAACCCAATTTGGACAAAACACAGCGAACCCAGCCCAAAATTGGAGAAACACAGCAAAATAAAGACAAAAATTCTAAAGTTTAACCTAAAAGCACAACCATATACTCACATATTGTACACAATGAAAAACTATTAAGATGGACATCAGAAGTCGGTGTCCTCCCGAATCGATATATAAGATCTTGGGTTACTCCCTCTATTGCCAATTGGTTTTAGAGTGGAACCACATAGACTCTTAACATGGTATCATGAGCCAGACCCGAATTAATGAGGCACGTGTAACCCCGCCGATGTTGTTCTGGCATGAATACCGACCGGCGAGGAAAAATTACGCCAACGATCGGGTTACACGTGAGGGGGAGTGCTAAGATGCACCTCCCACATCAGAAGTCGGTGTCCTCCCGAATCGATATATAAGATCTTGGGTTACTCCCTCTATTACCAATCTGTTCGGGTGTCACTGTTGGAGGCTGCACAGTCGGTGGCTGCAGACCAGCCGAGGCAGGCCCCCCCCCGCGTCCCCTGTACACAGCCTACGGTCCCTTGCACACGGCTGAAAAGACTCGTGCATCGAGTCGGTGTCTCAAATATACAAAAAATCCTGAGTGGGGTTATCTTCCACCCCTGGTTCACCATCACTAGATAAATACGGAAAAACTGATTCCACAAACTTCACATCGCGAGAGGTAAAAAATTCTTTAGACTCTAAATCGTAGACCTTCCACCCCTTTTTACCAAACGGATAGCCCAAAAATACACACTTTCGACTACGACTCGCAAACTCTTCGAGTTTAGACTTCATATTGTAAACATAACAAAGACAACCAAGCACACGAAGTTCAGATAAAGTTGGTTTGACCCCAAACAAGCACTCATATGGTGTTTTAGAAGAAAGAACATTAGAAGGTGTGCGATTAATCAAATAACCTGCTGAAAGCACACATTCACCCCAAAATTCAGTCGGTAAATTAGCCTGAAACTTCAAAGCACGAGTAACATTTAAGATATGCCTATGTTTACGTTCCACCCTGCCATTCTGTTGAGGAGTACCAACACAGCTAGTTTGAAAAATAATTCCATGATCCAAAAAATAATTATTCAGACAAGAAAACTCCGTAGCATTATCACTTCGAACAGTTTTAACTCTAGCATTAAATTGACGATCAACTAAAGCTAAAAACTGAGTAAATACTTTAAAGACTTTTTGAAAGTAGTAATATTCTTTGATGATCTTTACATACACTGGAAGGTCCTATTTATACACAATAACGATGCTAGTCCTAATAACATAAGGACTCTAGTACTCTAACAATATAGGACTCTAGTACTCTAACAATATAGGACTCTAATAATATAGTAATATAGTATATGCTAATACTTTTGTTTTGTCAATCAACAGGAAAACCCAAACCGCTCGAGAAAAATCATCAACAATAGTCAAGAAAAAACGTGCCCCACAAGAAGACGGAACCCGATAGGGACCCCATAAATCACAATGCACCAACTCAAAAGGACAAGTAGCTTTCTTATTACTCAAAGGAAAAACATCTCGTGTTTATTTTGCTTGATAACACATATCACAAGAATCAGCAAGATTATTTTTGGCGTAAAAATCAAAAGGCAGAGAGTTCATAATTTTAACTGAAGGATGGCCCAATCTATGATGCCAAAGAACAGGATCCTGTTTAGTTGCAACCCGATATTCCTGCAACTCCACACCACCCCTAAAGTAGTATAGACCACCCCGCCGTTCACCGAGGCCAATCAACATCCTCGATTGTCGGTCCTGGGGAACACAACCACATTTCGTAAAATGAAGCACATAATCAATGTCTTCAGTTAAATGCATAATAGAGATAAGATTACAATCAAACGTCGGGGCATAATACACATTTTGTAAAGTCAAACTAGGCGATAGTCGAACCGTCCCACACATGATAGAGGTAACCTTACTCTCATCCGGTAGACGAACAATACAAGCCGGCATACTTCGTAAATTCAATAGTAACGATAAATTACCCGTGACATGGTTCGAAGCTCCCGAGTCAATAATCCACAATTCGGATAGCGACTTACCAATCAGTCGATCGTCAGAATTACTAACACCTGAAGAGCCGAGAAGAGACAACAATTGTTGAAGTTTCTCGGACGACACCCCGGGAACACCATCAGGGACGAGATAATATGGAGAAGAGGGGTCGATGCGACGATAAATCATCGCGACGTCGGGATCGGAGCGAGGTTGTTTTGAACCTTCACTGTTTTCGACAGAGGGAGGAGACTTAGACATATTTTTTGGACATGATGGTTACCTATGTGAGTGGTGGCACTACTACAAAAAGTCACTTGCACTACACCCACTTGGACTACACTTCAGAAAAGGTGTAGTCCAAGTGGCACTTGGACGACACTCCCGCGTGGTGTCGTCCAAGTGAACACTTGGACTACACCTATTGGCGTAGTCTAAGTGGTTTTAAAAAAAAAAAATTAAAAAAACATTTTTCACTTGGACGACACCACACGGGAGTGTCGTCCAAGTTGCTTAAATTATAAAAAAAAAAAAAAAAAGCACTTGGACGACACCACACGGGAGTGTCGTCCAAGTTGTTTAATTTATAAAAAAAAAAAAAAAATTAAAAGCACTTGAACGACACCACACGGAGGTGTCGTCCAAGATGTATAAAAATTAAAAAAAAAACTTTTTCGGGTGTATTTCACCCCCCCCCCCCCCCCCACCCCCCAAAACCCACCAGCAGCGAATTGAATTGAACCAGAGCAGTAAGTATCGCGACTCCAAAACCCCAAAACAAACAAGCTCCCCCTCCTCCTCCTCCATTATTCAAGGACTCGATTCATCTTCTTCCCAAGCTCCCCCTCCTTCTCCATTGTTCAAGTAAGTATTTTTTTTTAATTTTTGGTTTATTATTGTAATTTAAGTTTGAATTAATTAGTTTTTTTGTTTATTGAAATAATTAGCTTGCATTTATTTGTTAACTTGTACATACTATTAACTATTTCGAAACTAGATTAGTTTGTTGATTGAAATTACTTAATTAGTTAGATATAATTAGTTTAAAATTAGAAAAATGTTAACTTTTATGATTATTTATGATGTAAAATTGAAAAATGTTATGCCATGGTTGTAAAATGTTAGGTCATAGTTGAAAAAATTGGATTATTTAGGATGTAAAATTGTAAAATGTTAGGTCATAGTTGGAAAAATTAAAACTTGTGATGGTTTAAGATATAAAGTTGTAAAATGTTATTAGATACTCCCTCCGTTCTCTTTTACTTGTCGTTCTAGCCATTTACACATAGATTAAGAAAAAATAAAAGAGAGTCAAAAAGTACATTGGAAATGTAAAATTACAATCAATTGAGACTATATAATTGGTTGTTTGATAAATTCAAAGTAGAAAGTAATTAAAAGGTACATTGAAAATATAAATTTGTAATTAATTAAGCTAAAACGACAACTATTTAGAAACAAAAATTTGAGGCTAGAACGACAAGTAAAAGAGAACGGAGGGAGTATTAGATTAGTCTAGAATGTTTCTTGAAAATTTATTGAATGTTCTTTGGTACATCTTTTGGTAGTAATCGATATGTGGTAGAAACTATGGATCGAAAATGGATGGTTGCCGATCGTTTATCAAGGGAATATGAGAATGGGATTAATGAATTTATTGAGTTTGCAAGATTGAATGTAAAAGACAAAGAGTACATTTTATGTTCTTGTTAGAAATGTTTGAATCATTATACATGGAAATATAGCAAAGTAGAAGAACACTTGATTATTAATGGGATAAACAGTGCATACACTTGTTGGACATATCATGGTGAGAGGAAAGGTAGTTATACTCAGTCAAATGAGTCTAATTTTGGACATGTGGAGAGTAGTGCAAATGAATTTGTAACGGATGTTGATGTGGATGAAATTCCAGCGGTGTTGGAGGAAGATTTGATTGATCGTCCTGAGTTATTGGAAAAGCTAAAAAATGATGTAAAACAACCGTTGTGGGAGGGGTGCAAGTTTTCAAAATTAGATGCAGTTGTGACGTTGTACAATTTAAAAGCTAAACATGGATGGACCGATTCATCTTTCACAGACTTATTGAGTAAGGTCAAACAATTGTTGCCAGATGACAATATATTACCTCCAAGAACTTATGAAGCTAAACAAGTGCTGAGTTCCATTGGAATTAAACATGAGAGGAAACATGCATGTGTGAATGATTGCATCTTGTTTCGGAATGAATATGCTCAGCTGAAAGAATGTCCAAAATGTAATGCAGAACGTTATAAGAAGGGGGGATCTACTCCAGTGAAGGTGATGTACTATTTTCCACTTCTTCCTAGACTCAGACATATGTATCAGAGTGCAGAATTTGCTGAGAAATTGACATGGCATTCAGATGAGAGGGTCAAGGATGGAATGCTTAGGCATCCTGCTGATGCACGTCAGTGGAAGAATTTTGATGCAAAATATTTAAAGTATAACTCTAGTGATTGAAATACATTTTATATAGTGCCCGATGCAAGATCCTTCTTCAGGCTTATGTGGATTCTATTTGTGTTTGTTCATAGAGGACATATTAGAATCCAACAGTACTACTCTTTCTTTGGCGGTAAGTATTTCCTATTATTGACACATTTTATAAGTTATTTCTTTTTCATTTTTCTTTGTTTATAATATTGTTTATGAAATTAATGATAAAACTAACTTTTTATTCTAATTTTCAGTATTCTCGGAAACACTACTGCGATAAATTTCCAGACAGTAGAATCACTTCAGTTCAACAAGGATGGTGCAGCTATTATTACCACAAATTCATCGATGAACCTTGAGATTTAGTTGAATTATTGTATTTATGCACTACTTGAAATACTGATTAGGCTTTAAGATATTTTCCCTTAAATTTTTTCTTCATCTTTATGTTGTTTAGTTTGTCTAACTATTGTATTTATTGCTTTTTTGCCCATTTTGGGAAGACCGGAAAGACATTGTATTATTATTGTTTTTAATTAACGCGTAAGCCCCAGGAGTGGGTTTAAACAAAAAAATTTATGTAAATATATATATATATATATATAATTCAGGTTAAATATAATAATATTAAAAAAAAAAATTAAAAAAAGTGTCACTTGGACGACACTCCCGTGTGGTGTCGTCCAAGTGAGCTTCACTTGGCCGACCCCTCTATTCTCTGCACTCAAAGGTGTAGTCTAAATGGATTTTGAAGTGTAGTCTAAGTGAAATTTTGTAGTAGTGTGGACCAAAAAACAAGAACAAAATATGTTATTCAAGTGTTGTTTACGTAGTAGTGTACACCAAGAATAAGAAAGAAGAAAAACAAATATTATTCAATTGTTGACTTGAAAGTCGACAATGAAGATCAATCCGCGGCCGTTTTCGAAGGTCGATAACTTTAGGTTTATTATGGTTTTGATACCATATTGAGAAGTCGGTGTTAATTACGCCAGACTCTTTGTGGCTTTGATACCATATTGAGAAGTCGGTTTTTACCCGATCGATAACTTTAGGTTTATTCTGGCTTTGATACCATATTTAGAGGGAGATATTTTATTGATAATAGTTGTTAATTTCAATAAAAAAAATTCAAGAAGTATTGTAAAAAATAATATCGAAAAAGATCAACGAGATCCTGACGGTGAGTATCACATAGTAGAAACTCACCGACAAGGCAACAAAAGTTTATTTAGGCCTCAAGAATCGATAGACTCTTATACCATGTAGAAATATAGAGGGAGATATTTTATTGATAATCGTTATTATTACTGTTGCAAACTCATTGAAATTTAGACAAATTATCATGAGTTTGAGGGAGGGAGATAGGAATATGAAAAATCGAGAGTAGCCTAATGAAAAAAAAAAGAAAAAAAATTGATTTATTTTACTTCGAGTTGAAGTGGAATTTTGAACAAGATTTGACAGGTTCGAAAAAGATGGCGTTCCTGGCAGTTACTGATTGACGAATTACGCATAGTCTGGCGAATCCTATACGCACAACTCTGACAGGTTTCAAAAGGATGGCATTCCTGACAATTAATGCTTGATGATACGCGTTGTCTGGCGAGTCCTATACGCACAGATCGGTGTTAATTAAGCCATAAACTTCTCGTTGAATTTTATATTGAAATTACGTCAACGATCAGGTCACACGTGAGGGGGAGTGTTACGATGCACCTCCCACATCAGAAGTCGGTGTCCTCCCCAATCGATATATAAGATCTTGGGTTACTCCCTCTATTGCCAATTGGTTTTAGAATGGAACCCCATAGACTCCTAACAAAAACATTCAAATTAGAGGGTGATTTTGCAAACTACCATGGTCAATGCTTATTATTTGTCAAAAATCACGGAAAGGTTTTTAATTTGACAATACCATTTTCATGCCAAATGGCTAGTTTACCTTTAATGAAAAGTTAATAGCGTTAGACAAGTTTTTTGGTTGAAATGACTATTATAATGCATTATAATATGTTTTAATCGTTCTAAATTCACAATGAATTCAAATTTCTCACAATTTATCTTTGCGATTTATCTTTGCACCAAATTGATGTTACAAAGTTCAACACTAACAACAATTGATATGTTATATACTCCCTCCATCCCTAAATGATTCGTACGACTTTACATGGTCAAACTTTAAAAACTTTGATCAATAATTCTCATTAACCAATAAAAAATAATATAGTCATATGATATCTTGTTATACTCGTCCCAATATATATTTTTGAACTATCAACTTATTGTAACTTTTTCATATGTAAAATAGAAGATATTTATGTTTGAAATCGTGTTTTGTTGACCATGAAAAAGTCAAAATGTACCAATCATTAAGGGACGGAGGGAATACTATGTATTAATTAGCCAAAAAACTCGGACACAAATTGGATACAATCATAGAAATTGGATGAGTATATTAGAATTAGTATAAAACACAAAGAGACATCGATTTCTTTTAGGTAAGAAACAAATATTTTGTACTAATACATTTAAAGACTAACCAAACCGTTAAAAAGAAAAATAAAATAAAAAAGAATTAGATTTCTATTATCGAACAAGAATATTTTCTCCAGTGGCCACCCGCGCTACTTTAGAACTTGAACTCTCTAATTATTCATCCTAAAATAACTAAACCAAAATTGAAACCATCTAAATCAACTAAAACGTGCTATATTGGACTATAATCAATTATAGTAGTTTGTATCATTATAAGCTGTTAAAAGTCTATGGGGTTCCTGTTGGTGTTTTAAACAAGTTTTGCATATCAAAATTATGCAAAATAGTATAAACGATCGGATACAACGTTCAAAATTCACATTTAACTACGGTTTAGTGTATACCTCTTGAAGCATGATCGAGTGTGCAGTGGAAGAGCAACAATCCGTTCCTCTCTCTACTTAGTCCACACCAATGCGTGATTGATTCCCTCTTTCGAAGCGACTAGAGCTTGGAAGTGTTTTCGATAAAGAATGAACCAAGAGAACTTCTTCTCTTGTTGTTGTATATTTTCGACCAAAAAGGAGAACAAGGAAGAGGAGAGTTTTTCAAATTTCTAATTAATCTCATACAATGAGACTTATATGTATATATAGGTGTTTCATCCTATTGGTGTTCTAATCACATTAGAACTCCTCCTCTCGGTGTTTTAATCACATTAAAACTCCTCATTTTTGTGTTTTAATCACATTAAAACTCCTCCTATTAGTCGACTAATATGGGTGGAAATTCCACCTTGGAATTTCCTCCTTTTTATTCTTTGAAGTTTACACTTTAACCCCCGGAAGTTTCAATCGTATTGAAAATCAAGCGCATTGTATGTGTGTGACCTTCTAGGATCGAAATAACATTAGCCATATGTTAATAAAATATCAACCAAGTATTTTACTAACATATAAATCATGAGCGGGCCCTAGTAAAACCATCATGACCCCCAATGTATTTCGAATTCATTCCCAGCTCGTATATAATTGTCAAACATATAATATGCGTATGAACTTAACTTTAAATAAGTAATCACTACGAACAATCGAATTGTTCAACGGGCACTAATCATGACGTGTCAAATACCTCATAATTCCAACAGTTCCACTCTAAAACCAATTGGCAATAGAGGGAGTAGCCCGAGATCTTATATATTGACTCGGGAGGACATCGATATCCGATGTGGGTATGCATCTTAACACTCCCCCTCACGTGTAACCCAATCATCGGCGGAATTTTTTCATGCCAGTATTAATTGCCGGAACAACATCGGCGGGGTTACACGTGCCTCATTAACACGGGCTTGGCTCATGATACCATGTTAAGAGTCTATGGGGTTCCACTCTAAAACCAATTGGCAATAGAGGGAGTAGCCCAAGATCTTATATATTGACTCGAGAGGACACTGATATCCGATATGGATGTGCATCTTAACATAAGCTCAATTATATTCACATTATATTCCAATATTAAATAGATTATATGAGTTGTTGTTTTTTTTAGGTTAAGCCTAACGAGGGGTCTACGTGTTACTTATTAAAAAAATAATACAAAGTCTTGCGAGTGTACTCGCAGCATATTGAATACATGCATATATCAAAAGAAATAATAGGGTTTTATATAATGGGATCTCAGGAAGTCTAGCAAAAAAGGGGGCATGGAGGGCGTCCATGATTTCGAAAATTCCCATTTTAGGAGGTGGGGTGTTGTGAAAACATCTCAACCTGCCAAAAGACGAATAACCGAGTCAGAGGGAGTCCATCCCATTTCCCTGATCATGCGCTAGAAAACACCCGAAAGCCCAATATAAAAAGCCCCTAAAACATAAAATGAATGTGCTCCTAAATAATACAATGTGAGCATGCTCATCAAGACTATAATCAATCGTAGGACGTCGATCTCGTTGGGTCTGAACTATGCTCTGGCGGATCCTGCGATGCTACATTCCATAGGGTCCTCCATCATATGCAGCAAGTAATCTCCATATCTTCCATCTGGACATGTAGTAAAGCTACCGATCTCGACCTTAAGAGGTTTCCTAGCTCCCAGGAACGGGTGTTACCCCCATCAAACGAGAGTTTGGAAGGACGTTAACATTCATAATTCCCTGGAACGGGTGTTACCCCCATCAACAGGAATGATGCATGTGTCCCTCTATAATGTTGACACTAATAATATGTTGTCAAGTTGTACCTGCAAAAATTACACAATCAACCTTTGGAGATTTCGTAGCTCCCTAGAACGGGTGTTACCCCCATCAACAGGAGTTCAGAAGGGAATTAATCAGGAGCGGGTCTTACCCCGATCAAAGGAGACATACAAGTATACCCCCCTCCTATAAGTCGACATTAGTGAAACCGGAGTACCTGCAAAATAAGCACAATCAACCTTGAGGGGTTTCTAAGCTCCTTGGTACGGTTGTTACCCCCATCAACAGGAGCTCATAAGGGCATTAACATTCCTAATTCCGTGGGACAGGTGTTACCCCCATCAACAAGAATTACAAATGTGCCCTCCCCCCTTAAAGTTGACATTAGTGATCAAAGTACATAGCTTCTACGAGGCGTACCCTTTATCCATCCAATCTAAACCAACCAAACTATCTAACAGAGGTTTTCCTACTCCTTGGAACCAATGGGAAATAAGAGGGCATTAACATAGGTTAACTCTCTGGAAAGAGTGTGACCCTATCAACGAGCGCTAAGTATGTACCTCCCCTGTGGTGAAACAACAAATAAAGATTCGAATACATAAGATAAGAAATAAAAACAGACGAACCACCTACTTTCTAGTCCGCAGATAAGGAATGCCTATCTCTTCCAATCTGATAATAGCCCGAAGTTTGCTGTCCAACTCGCATGGACTCAAACCACATATGCGCCTCGCTGAATATCAATCTTTGCCATATACTCAGCTGCGTGATTCCCTTCTCTGAGTATTTGATCAAAACTGTAACCAACAGAATCCATCAGTTGTTTGATCAAGATGATTCCAGAATACATGTTCCATGGACCTTTCTTCTTCCTATCAGAATGGCAAAGCTACAAAGAGTCCATCTCAATATGTAGGTTTGAAACATGATTCTGCGAACACCTCTATAAGCTGCCTCTACTTTAGCCTCTAAGGGGCTGCTGGCTGTAATACGAAAGGACAATGCAACCACCAACTGGACCAAGTGATTATGAATGACACATCTTGCAGCTGCGCCTCTGCTACCGTATGACCCATCAATATTAATCTTTAAATTCCCCTGCTCAGGACGACACCAACCAACTACCAATGGAGATTTCGGCCTTAGAACTGAAATGGGCGTCTGGAAATATGTCGAACACTCATATCCTCTCTCCAATGTTCTACAGACGTGTAGAATGTATGCGTAAGCAGATGAACCGTCCTCGTTACTCTGTGCTGAACCCTGTCAAAACTGAAAGTTAGACCCTCATGCTTCCATGTGTTTTTAGCTTCCCAAAGAGCCCAGCATATAATTATCGGAAATATCTGTCGAATATGTCCCCTAGAGGGGGCAGCACAGCTCCACACGTGTAGAGGCTCCGGAATAGAGCCAATCCCAGTCGAAATTCCAAACAGAGCCCCAAAGTGCTGCCATATACGTTGAGCCACCTCGTTTGCAAAGAATACATGTTCAATAGTCTCAATATTCGAACAACATACACACCTAGAGGCCATCTGTATACCCTGTGTTGGTGCAAGTGGTTGGTCAAGCTTTTCAAGAGACAACTGTTATACCACCTTGTTTATAATAAAAATGGGAATCCACGAGAGTATCAAGCATGAGAGACCTGTTGGAAATTGATGTGTCAATTTCCTCAATTAGTGCCCGTGAACTATATCATCTATATATACGGTTCAACAACCGATAGTTATCTGAACTATCAGTAGTCTCACCCGAGATAATGCCGGGGGTCATCGAATGGCAGACTAGGCTCTCACGATGATCTTCGGGATTAGTGTATACGGTCTTATACGTTGAATCCCGATGCCTTCGTTACTCGGGCTATGAGGTCACACACGTAACAATTACCGAAGACACTTTCGAGTAGTGACCCGAAAGTGAATAAGGGATTTGATCCATATTGAGGAATTTCGGTTCGATCGAGATCGTGTCCCGACCGAACCGATGGTGCGCCCGGAATTGGTTCCGGACACACCATTTGGGGTTTATGTAAATATATATATATGTGAGATATATATATATTATCATTTATTGAAATGATTTAATTAATTAATGAATTAATTAAATAAGATATGATTTAATTAATTAATTAAGATTAATTAATTCCATCATCATGAATGGTTGACATCTTGGTGGCTTCTTTATGCCTTTGGGAAGGCTTTGTAAGACTTGGGAAGAACTCTTGTAAGAGAATCTTCCATGGACCAAGAGGCATTAACCATATGGATGGTTAATGTGTTTGTTTAGTGTATAATGTGTTTCATCATCCATTCTATATCATAAGATGATATAGAATGGGTAGAGATCAAGCTAAGTCAACACACAACTCTTGTTAGAGAACACAAACAAACACACACACACTTCATCTTCAAACCCTCTAGCAAAACTCTAAGTGTTAGAGTATAGAAATTGTTCTATAGTTTGCTATAGTAGTTAGACTACACACTCCTCAATAACACACACTAGTCCAAGTGTGTCTTATTGCTATCTAAGGTATTGGTGTGGACTATTTCATAGTAGTTCCATATCACCTTGGTGATAGAAATTTCTTCAAGAAGAAAGCAAGGAGCAAGGAGTGGGGATAAGCACTTGAAGATCATATCGCTTCCGCTCACGCTTCAAAGGTATATCTTTGTAGCCACACTCTTTGATTATGTTAGTTGTAGCATATTCACACTATCTTTAAACATATACTTCTATGAGCTAGTTCTATTGTGTAAGTTTTAACGATCAACGAATTAGGGTTTTCTAGACATATGAACTATCGTAGTTCATTGTGTCTTGCAACCCCGGGATATTCCAACAAGACTAACATACAAGTGTTAAAGCAATTGACGTTCTAATCCATGAAAGCTGAGCAGAATCGAGAATATTTTATTACCAAAGATGGATTAGGAAACAAACGATTGATTAAGAGACAAGATACGTTACTGGAGAGCAAGCAAACCAAATTAGTTAACTATGATTATTTGGGACGCAATCAATCGTGAAGAGGAAAGTTTATTAGGGCGAATCTCCACATTACCAAAAGTGGAATATACCCATTCAATGGAGGAAGATATCGTCGGGTTTCTTCACAATCAAAAGCCCACGACCTACCATTATAAAAGGAGGAGCTTGTCTTCACAAGACAGACGACAACTTTTGTTCAAGAAGCAGAAGATCTTAAACAGAGTTTTATATTTTATAGAGCTAGATTGCCGTCATTGTCGGGAACGTGCTCACCACGCGCGTGTCAATCTTTATTTTATAAAAAAATCTTTTCCATCCTATCCTTGTATATTTTCAGCCATATGATAAAAAATATCAAACAAACCAAGATTTAGTGGTTCAAATATGAAATTAGATTTCCTAACTCTCTCGTTAAGTTAAGTTTAAGAAAAAAACTCAGCCAATTCAGAGATAAAGGATATTATTATTTTGTTTCCTCTACCGACTCAAAGATAACACATATCACAAACAACTCAAAATTAAAACATGAGACAAATCTTTATGCTTGTCATAACTATAATATGGCAGCAAACATTTCATAAAGAACACAGAGGTAATAATCCAGAGGATCGATGCAATAACATACAATAATAAAAGGATCAATGTATATACCTCCAACCATTGCTTATTAAAATTTGAAATTGTCTTCGATAATAACTTCAATACCTTATATTGAATTTAAGCTTTAGATATAAATATTTGGTCTAGTGTTGTCATTGGTTCGGTTCGGGTATCCACTCTCCCAGGAATCGGATCGTTAGGTTACCGATTCTATCCGGTCCGGACCGCTAACTATATTGGGTATATATTTTGGACCGCTACCTATCCAATAACTTATCGGGTAGATACCGGTCCGGACCGCTTTCAAAATATATCCGACAAAAAATAAATTTAATACAAAAATCCTTAGAAGAAAATTAAAATAAATAATATAACTTCTAAAAATTAACATATGATTTGTTAACGGATACTCTGTCGGGTAACTTATCTGGTATCGGTTTTTTTTACCCGTTCCCAGACCGTTATCTTACCGGGTGGATAAACAGTCCGGAAATTTCGGACCGGGTACCGGGTGTATCTCGATTTCCCGGACCAATAACAACCCTAATTTGGTCCAAGCCTTCAGTTGGTTAGAGTCACGTGCTAATAACGTGTTATGATTAAAGAGAAACAATAATAACAGAGACAACAAGAGAATGAGAGCAAGAGAAATTTTATTCATTAATATCATACAATAAATGAGAGACCTATTTATAAGTTTACAATATAACAACGTAGTGATAGTAATGGTCCACTAAATATTCTGACTAATCCTCTAACTACTCCACAATATATTAAGTTTCATAACAATCACATAGTTGTTGGTATATTTTGACTATATCAAGAAAATAAATTGATTTTTAATAGGACAAGATGTGACCATCCACTTATGGGCCAATTATGTTGTCCACTAGAATTGTTTGACCATCCACTTATGGATCAATTATGTAAGTCTTAACTCTTAAGAGTTCAGAGTAAGTAACTAAAAAGGCTAAGCAAAGTAGGCCCATAAGTGGCCTGCTAGTTCACGAGGCTTGGTTTGTTCATATAAACCAGGTCCGTTATCCTCTCTCAATTTTATAACTGCTATTAGACGTGCCTAACGAACCGGGCCCAACCCCCTTGAAGCCCAAGCCCGGCCCCCTTGAAGCCCAAGCTCGGTTCGCGCCCATTTGTTAAGGGGTCGGATACGAGCACATGGTTTAGGCCCCAGCCCGGCCCGACCCCCTTCAAAAGCCTCCGGGCTTTAGGCCCGGCCCTAGGCCCGGCATGCCCTGTACACACGGTATACCGTGTAATATTAACACGGTATACCGCGTGAAGCAGTATAAAACAGCCAATTTTAATATCATTAGACCAACCTAAATACATATATAACACAAGTCCAAAGTCTAAATATAATAAACTTAAGTTTGGAGTAAACATACGTTCGTTCAAAATAACAATGAAATAAAACATAAGTGCGACATAATCATAGAATAAAAAGATAACTAATCATCATTCTCTTCATCTTTATCATCCTCATCATCTTCATCCTCATCATCATCATCATCTAGGTTATCCTCACGGTGACGAAATGTATTTTGTTCAATTTTGTCCGTGAGCCAAAGAAATTTCTTCGAGACGACCTTCTGATCATTGATCAACCACTGCATATGAATCTGCATCAATCCCATGTTGGATTTCATTGCCGCTACATCGCCTTTAATCCCATCAACATCCATTTTAATTGTCGCCATGTTTGTGCATAGATACTGCAGCATTTCCCTATCTGTTTCCCTGGGTTGTGTAGAGGAGGAGGATGCGGTGGCGCCGGTGTGTTATGGATAGGGTGTCCATTTAAATTTATAACCATTTAAATGTCTATTCAAATGACCCGTACCACATATTATTAAATAATTCTCTCTAGAATTTCTCTAGACATTCCTCCTAGATTTGGGGAGTTTTCTTCTCCAAACTTCTCTTTCCTTCACAATGGTATTCATAATCATTGACTCTTTCCACTGTGTAATCAATAAAATGATTTCGCAATTTGATAGTCAAACAATCCGACCCCCTAACATTCATCGATTCATTATTGTGTTTAATACTATTCCCAAAATGGGAAGTTTTGGCTTTAACGATGCCCGGAAAAGGAGTTTTTTGGTACTACAATCGAGGATATCATTGAGATCTAGCCTCCCCTCAGCCACCTATTTAAACACGCTTAAGGGTGGACATCATCACACCACCACAGTCTACTCTCACACTTTCTTTACAAATTGCTTTAGCCTTTTTATTTTAGTCATGGATAACGATCTAATCCAACACCTTCAATCATGCACCCTGACTGAGGAAGAAACCCTACCTATCCGCTCGGATCGAGAGGATCTGTATGAAGGGGTGAAATTGTGTGAAGCCAGCCTCTTCGCTAAGATTCACTCCCTCAAGGGTGGGATCCCGAATATGAAGAATTTTTATTTAGCAATGTCCAAGGCGTGGAATTGCAAGGAGCTCCGGATAGCGAATGTGAACGATTCCTTATTCCACATCTTCTTCCCCACCCTTCAAGAGAAGATATGTGTGGTCAAAGGGGGACCCTGGTGTTATGAGAAGCAGCTTCTCATTTTTCACGAATGGACCCAAGGAATCGACCCAGTCGCTCTCAAGTTTGACGAATGCTTTTTCTGGGTTCAGATTCGGAAACTCAAGGAGGAGTACTACACGCGGGAAGTTGCCTACAAGATAGTTGCGGCGTTTGATGGATGTGAAGCAATAGAGATTCGGAAAAATATGGATGGGCAACAATTCTTTAGGTTAAGAACCCCTATCTCCATGTTGAAGCAACTGAGGAGGCAGGTTACTTTTGAGTTAGAGGACACAATATTAACGGGTCAGGTGGCTTATGAAAGGCTACCGAATTTGTGCCTGTACTGCGGTTTTCTGGGGCATTGGGTTAAACACTGCCCCAAACTACCCGAGGGGGCTGATCTGACAAAGAACCACCAATATAAGATGTCGATCAAGGCCCCCATCGAGAAGTCGTGGGTAATCTTCAGTCTCAACGATGAGGTCAACGCCACGGCCAGGATCACGAACCCCAATCAGTTCAGCTCACCAAGCTGCCCACCGGGGTTCGAATCACATGGAAGAGGGAGGCGGACACCCGTCGGGACGTCGGTTCTTGATGAGGATACCAGTGCAGCTGGTTATTTTGAAAATGTCGTGGAAATTAATGAGTCAGCAGTCATCAATTCTCGTAATGGAGAAATGTTAAATGTGCCATTTAATGCAATTCAATACAGGGCAATTACTAATACTAATGAGTATTTGACTACGATAACGGTAAAGGGGCAGGTCAGTCCGAACTCATTGAATAATAATAAATCCCTGGGTCAAAACGATTTCAATACGTTTCCCAAGAGTAATGATTCTACCACAATAAAAAGTCTTAAGAAGGGAGGGAGCAGTGAGTCCAGACCTCTGGAGGAAGGACTTTTGGCGAAGGAGGGAGCGGGTGAATCCGACGTGACTAAGGAGGGGAGTACCCAAGTCAATCTGCTAGTCGGCAAACAAGCACCAACTGAGGGAACACAACTACTCGAGCTACACAGGGACCAGGGGACGTATGAGGAGGCGCTCTCCTTCTATACTGTTCGTGATTTGCTAAACCCCGGAGAGGAGGAGCAGCGACGCAAGAAAGGGAAGGCACTTGCTGTTGTTAGGACTCAATTTCAGATGTGGCAATTCCGCCAAGATTTCTTTGTTAGTTGGGGAAAGAATCCGCACGAATCGGATTTTTGAAGAAAGTCTCGAGAGAGTTACTAATAGAATCCAAACGATCTCTGGATTGATCAGAAGATCCTTTCAGACTCCAACAAAGAAGAGGCACCATCCCTATGGCACCGAAATCAAGGGTGCCCCGAGTAAGAAACATCTATTTCCGTCTTACGGATTTGGTGTCTCGGAACCGGGGCAGGAATCGGCTAAGGTTGCTCAGCAGCCTAGCCGATCCCAATGAGTATCCTGTCGTGGAACTGCCGGGGGCTGGGACACCCCCGGGCAGTTCGAGCACTAGCGGACCTAGTGCATAGGAAGAGGCCTAATCTGGTTTTTCTGATTGAGACGAAGTTGTGGAGATCCGAGTTGCAGTCTGTACAAACGCTAATAAAACTACCTCAAGCGCTAGTTGTGGAGGCTGAAGGTAGGAAAGGGGGCCTTGCCCTTTTGTGGGATAAGAGTTTAGGAGTAGAGGTTTTGTCCTACTCCTCGCATCATGTAGAAGCGATTATAAGAGAACAAGGCCTAGAGCCCTGGAGGTTAGTAGGATTCTATGGCGATCACGAAGTAGGGAAAAGAAAGTTATCTTGGTTACTACTTAGATATCTCAATGAGAAATGTAATATCCCTACTTTGTATATTGGAGATTTCAATGAAGTTTTATTTTCTTACGAGCATGTCTCTTTTAGACGATCCCGACCACAATGGCAAATTAATAATTTTAGCCGTGTGACTCAGGATTGTCAGATTTTTGATTTAGGATTTGTAAGGTACCCTTACACTTGGTGTAATAATTTCATCTCCCCCTACTCCACCAGAGCTAGACTCGATAGAGGGCTCGCCCATAAAGACTGGCTTAAACGCTTCCCTCATGCTAAGGTCACACACCTGACCACCAACAGTTCAGATCATGTGCCTTTATTTGTCGAGAAGGGGGCTCAGGCGGCTGGATCCTCGGCTCGAAAACCAAGATTCAGATTTGAGAACAGTTGGTGCCCCTACACAGAGACACACGAGGTAGTTAAACAAGCATGGAATAAAGACAGGGTAATTGATCCTGGACAGCAGGTTTTCAAAGCGATTCAGAATAGTAGATTGGGATTAAAGCAGTGGAAAAGGGAAAGATTATGAAATGTGCAACAACTCATCTAGATGAAGCAGGAAGCGCTTGATGTTCTTAATCAAGGTGCTATTACAATCGAGACTAAGAGCAGACCAGCTACGATAGGGCACGAGATCGATAAACTCCGAGATACCACTGATACATACTGGAGACAGCGATCGCGTGTGGAATGGCGAGTTAAAGGGGACCGGAACACCGGGTCCTTTCATGCATTGACAGTCCAACGAGGGAAGCAGTAAGTATCTGTCGAGGGATCAAATCCGGATGCTCGACATGAACTTTATGGAAAGTGAAGTTAAAACTAGTTTATTCGCCATCGCTAGGAATAAGTCCCCAGGGTCTGATGGGATGTCAAGTGCATTTTTCAAAACCTATTGGGAGACAGTAGGGGGTGATATCACGGGGATGGTGCTGAACTTTCTTAACAATGGTGTATTCCTAAGAAAGTTCAACTTTACCCTTATCACATTGATCCCCAAAGTGCCGTCACCAACACACATGAGCCAATCGCTCTGTGCAACACAGTAGCTAAAGTCATAGCGAAGGTATTGACCAATCGGCTTAAGAAATGTCTCCCAACAATCATCTCAGAGACCCAAAGTGCATTTGTACCTAATAGGCTCATCACTGACAATGTCCTTCTGTCTTATGAGTTACATCATGTTATAAAACATAAGAAGAAGGGGAAAGAATGTTTTATGTTGGTCAAAATCGACATTGTGAAGGCATATAACCGGGTAGAGTGGGCGTTCTTAAAAGCAATGCTACTCAAGTTAGGATTTGGTCATCGATGGGTCAATCTAATTATGGAGTACGTGGAGTCGGTAACCTATGCAGTTACTCTTAATGGGGATCAGTCGGAATTTTTTCACCCAGGTAGGGGACTCCGACAAGGTGATCCCCTTTTGCCCTACCTTTTTATAATATGTACCGAGGGTCTTATTAGTTTGCTTAATGAAGCTGGACTAAATGGACACCTTCAGGGGATCAAATTGGGTCAAGACACGGTTAGTTTCACCCATCTCATGTTCGCGGATGATACATTGTTGTTGAGCAAGGCAACATAACAGGAGGCACTCACTTTCAAGCAGGTGCTCTCCTAATATGAGCAGTGGTCGGGTCAATTAGTCAACCCCCAGAAGTCAGCCATTCAATTCAGCCCGAACACACCAAGCTCTACTAGAGCATCAATTTCGGGGATTCTAGGAATGCCCGTGGTAGATACTCATGGTAAGTACCTGGGACTTCCAACGACCTTGGGCTCATCAAAACGAGAAATATTCTCGTCTATAGTCACCAAGGTCCAACACAAGGTTGATAGCTGGAAGTCCAGGCTACTATCTAAGGCAGGTAAGGAAACCTTCATTAAATCAGTTTTACAATCGATCCCCACATATACTATGCAAGTATTCTTGTTGCCTATACATATTTGCAACAAGATTGAGTCTATTCTGTCTAACTACTGGTGGGGTAACACTGACAAGAGTACAAAAGGCATCCACTGGGCCTCATGGAAACAGTTATGTAAACCTAAGGAGGAGGGGGGCCTAGGATTTAGAGATCTCCGAATCTTTAATCTTGCTCTCTTTAGCAAACAGATCTGGAAGATTATCTCGGACCTGGAGTGTCAGCTAGCAAAGGTTTATAAGAGCCTATACTTCCCACATTCGTCCTTTTGGACAGCAAAGATTGGATCCAACCCAAGCTATATCTAGAGGTGTATGACAAAAGTGAGACAACATATGAACACAGTAGTAGAATGGGATATTGGAAATGGAAGAGATATACTTACTTGGAGTCACAAGTGCGTTCGACACACTTGGTCGAAACAACCGTACACCAGGTGCCCGGATCCTGCAATATCAAACCAAAGGAGGCACAGAACCAGCATCCAAACCGTTCCCAACCAAACAATCTCAACTTTCATAGATCCGGACATAGGGGTTCGGGATATACAGGCGTTAAAAGGTCAATTTCCTAGAGATGGATGTGGAAGAAATATTGAAGATACCACTTCATAATTTACACAGAGAGGATAAACCAATTTGGCCACATACCACAAAAGGCAACTTCACAGTAAAATCTGCTTATGCCAAGTACAGTCAACAAACAGGGGTTTCTCCTCAGAGTGCACATCATAGAGAGCATACTAACCTATTCTACAAGAAAGTGTGGAACATGAATCTACCAGGAAAGATTAAACATTTTATTTGGCAATTAATAAACAATAATCTTCCGACTACTGAAAACTTAATCAAACGGAAGATCCAGGTACAAGAGACATGTTCTCTATGCAATCAAAGAAAGAAATCAGTCATGCATGTGTTCCAATCATGTCCATATGTTCAAGCCATAGAGCATCATCTCAAAAAAAATCCGGAGAGGGATAGATGTTTAGACTTCAGAGATCTATTAGAAAGAAGATGGAAACGATTACCTCCAGATAAGCTATGTGAATGGCTGATCTGTTTATGGAATGTCTGGTACCAACGTAACAAGCTCGTCAGATCTGAACCATGCCTGCGACCGGAGGAGGTGGAAAGAATGTCGGAGACCTACGGGAGAAATCATCGGAATGCTCCAGCAGACTTGCAGAGGTTGACGTCTCAACTACCTCAGAGAAGCTGATGAGTTTTTGGAGGAAGTCGAAATAAATGAAGCATTCTGTGTTAAAGGCTATCAGCCCTAGGTTTCTTCGAATGGGCTTAGGGTTTAATGGTCCCTTAGAGGGCCTTTTATAATGCTCCGGATCCATCCTTTGTTTGAGTGGATCATAAGTTGAGCTGAAGAGTATTTGAGTAGGTCTGTTATGGCCTTTTATTTTGTAGTTCGATTCTGAAACTTTTGTAACCTTCATTTTATTAATATTCATCGCTAAGTTACCAAAAACAAAAAAAGGACCCGTACCACCACCTCCCCCTCCGGTTTTCCATGACAATTCATTCCTACATATTAAACATATTGCCACTTGTTTCTCTTTATTTGCTTCAAAATGTTGCCAAACCCATGAACTTTTTTTACGTTGCAAAGCACCCGAATTAACACTACCACTTTGAGAATTAAGAACGGGTAAATCTTCTAAGGGACGTTCATCTTCTAGATTGATGTACTCGTTAGACATACCACCACTAGCGTTACTTCTATGGGCCATTGATATAAAATATAAATTGAAATTAAGCAAACAAGATGTAAGAGTATAAATGTTAGAGAATCCCGAATTACAAAGTGAAAGGCCGATGAATGCGATCAAGATGGATGCGATGAAGCCGAATAATCCTACTTATGATTGCTTGAGAGTACTTATGAATGCTTGAGATTGCTTGAGAGAGATGTGGAAAATGAATTTAATTAGTCTCCTATTTATATAGCCTACAAATTTGTAAACTAGCTCATTTCTCTGTCACGCAGTATACCTTTTACAGTGACACGGTATACCTTGTGGCAGAAACTAGCCGTTGACACCAACGGATTTAAAAGTGACCGTTAAATACGGTATACTGTGTATCAACACGGTATACTGCTAAACCAAAAAGTTTCATCTAAGTGATCCAACGTTAGAAGAAGTAGCCGTTATAAGTCACATGGTATACTGCGTGATTTGTAGCGGTATAATGTGTAAATCATATTCAATACACATCTCCAATTATAAATAGGGGTAAACTCGAAGCCAAGACGAGTATAATATGTGGTTCATTGATGAATTATATTAAAATATTTTAATTATATTAAAGTATATTAATTATAAGCTACTCCCTCCGTTCCAATTTAATTGACGTTTTGGGAATTCGTGTCAAACTTTCACTACAAATTACTTTATATTTATTAGTCCAAAAAATATAAAATTGATATAATTGAATTCGTTTTTCAAAATACTTTCATAATATTTTTTTTTTTGTAATTTTATATAATGTAAATATGAAGTAATTGATGATTGAAGTTGTGTTTCGAAAAGCGTGAAGTCAAGTATTTTGGAACGGAGGGAGTATTGATTTCTCGAAGTTATGTAGTAAAAACAACTATCTCACAGTATACCATTTCAGGGAACACTGTATACCGCTTCAGGCCCGTCAGGCCCCCTTCTTAAGGGGCCCGGGCTGGATAGGGGCCTGGAATTTCTTAAGGGGCCGGCCTGGTAAGGATGGACTGGCCCAAGAGGGCTTCGTGCTGTGCCGGGCCCGGCCCCTTCTTAACGGGCCCGGCCCTCCGGCCCGTTAGACACGTCTAACTACTATGTTTAGACTAGCCCAATAAACCGGGCTGGACGGCCCCAGCCCTTAAGAGGTGATCGGGTTGGCCCGACTCGCAGTCCAATGGGCCTTGGGTATTATCGAGTCAAACCGGGTCGGCCTGCTAAGTGAAATTAGGCCTCTGTCTGGGGTCGCAGTATACCACATGACTCATATGGTACATCGTGTACTGGTGCAACGGTGCAACGGTGCACCGTGTGTGTCAGGCAATGCACCGTGAGGTATAGTTTTTTTCCTTCTTCGTTATAAAAGAGTAATCATTTGCGTTTTAGTCACACGATATGGGCCAGTTTTTTCCTTCAGTAAAGGGCAAAATTTGAAAAGCGGAAACTTGCACACAAGGGTGCTTGCAATTTTTTTTTTTTTTACAGTTTATTAATATTTTATTTTCAAAAATCACTAAATGCTATGTAACGAGTTTGGATCACCTGTAACACTTTTATACGACACTCTCTGTTACACTTCTATTGTTTGGCTATTTTTTTCAATTTTTTTCAATTTTTCAAGCATACTTCCTTAACAAATAATCTGCATAACATTATTTACTACCACATCCAATTAAAAAAATTGGTTATTTTTGCTTTTTAAGACAAAATTTTGATATTTTTAATTTTTAATGATAAAAGTTACGAATAGTCAAATATTTACCTCTACATATATAAATAAAAATTATTTTGAATCAAATATAGTAGTATATGTCTATAACAACATAATTATATAAGATATGATGCTTAAAAATTCAAAAAAATAAATAAATAATAGAAGTGTAACAGAGAGTATCACAAAAAGTGTTACAGAAGATCCGGACTCGTATGTAACAATAAGAGCTAACAATTATTTATGTTTGTATTATGAACAAAAATGTTAGACAATATTTTGGAAAGTTGTTAAATTCCAGAGTTTATCTTTTTGGGATGATTCAGAAATTTGAGTTAGAGCATAAAAATAAAGTGTTTTAAAAGTCATTGAAAGCAAATATAAGTCATATAGGATATATATATATATTTAAATTAATTAGAGCTAATGTTTATTCAAATGGTAATCATGACTAATTTTTATATTTCAATATTTGAGAAAAAGTGATAACACAAATTTTTTAAGGAATTTAGTAGAAGATTGATTATAAAATACATTTGTTATGTATTCTTTATTATTAATTAACATATACGATATCAAAAATCTATTAATTTCATCATTTCATGCTCTAATTAAAATTCCAGAACCATTCTCGAAAGTAAGACACAACTTCTATAAGACAGCACATGATGTAGTCCCAGTGTCCCACCAGGCTTGCACCTAACCTCCTCGAATCTCGACCATCAATCCCTCCCTCCATCCTATGTCTCCTCAAACCTCCACGTTCCATATCCAACAGCCTTTGATAAACTCAACACGTTATGGCTCATAAATCCTCCACGTTCACCTCCTCATCACCCTCAGATCAACCTCAATCCAACGGTCAATAATCATTCTCAACCTTGCCTAACCTTTTCCCATCATTCTATTACATTGAATATAATATTATTACATCCCGCTCTTTTTCTCTCTCTGTCAGATGAAATATCCCTTTATCCTCTGCTTCTTAAATCTTCCCCCCTAACTGTTTTTTTGCATTTGGTTGGTCTTTTTTTTTTTATTGGATTTAGTTCGGATTTTTTTATTTTTTGAATAATTTTGTTTGTTTATAAGGAAAATGCAAGAAGGTGGAGTTACTGGAGCTACTAGTTCACTTGCTGCTAACTCTCTGCCTTCTAGCAGTGAAAGATCTTCAAGCTCTGCACTCCAAATTGAAATTAAAGAAGGTTTGTAGCTACCCTTTATGTAGTTATGTGGAAAATGTTATTTGGATTGGTTTGATTTGTTTAAATGTTTGGTTAAAGAATTTATGAAAGTTGAAACAAGATTGGATTTTTATGGTTTTTGATAATTAGTAGTTCAAGAATCATTTTTTGGTAGTTTTTAAATTATTTTATTGTGGATTCAGGTTCATGCATGATGGGATTGCTCTTTTGTTACTTGTGAAAAATATAGCAATATAATTTTTTTCTCAATAAAAGGAGAGGTTTTAGCTTTTGAATTAATCAAATAGGCTAGTGGAAAAGGTTCTCGCTAGTTAGTGACCAGAAGTTCTGAGTTCGGAACTCATCTCATAAGTCATAGCTAATTTACAAAAAAAAGGAAAAAGATTTTAGCTTTTAGTAATTTTTTTTGTTTGGTTTGGCATTATTGATGTAATTAATGTTGTATATGAAATAGTGGAAAGTTTTATGAGGGGGTTCATTTTGGGGGGCATCTTTTGTTTTCTTGATTTAAGTTGTGGCAATATTTATTTCCCAGAATGAAGATCTTTGGTTTATAGTAAAATTTCTCAGTTTTTGAATTCGATCTTTGCTAATTTTGTGTATGAAGGAATGGAGAGTGATGATGAGATAAGAAGGGTTCCTGAGTTTGGAGGAGAAATACCCGGGGCATCGGCATCTGGCCGGGAAGGCGGTTCTGCTTCCGGTTCAGTGCAGCCATCAACCGGTGGCTCGAGGAGAAGGGGAAGAAGTCCAGCAGACAAAGAAAACAAGAGGCTGAAGAGGTATATTACTCAATTGCGTTTTTAATGCTTTACCCTTTATCAGTAGCAGATCTAGGTGTTCTAAAGTGTAGTTCGAAATTGGCATAATTTTGGAAGTGTGTGTTCAAAACACTTAAATATTTTGTATTAATCTTTTCTTTATATATATATAAATTTTTATTTTTTCAAAAAAATGTGTATGTGCGATTGAACTTGCGTGAACACATAACGGTCCGCCACTGCCCTTTATAGATCTTATCTGTGTCAGCAATGCCCCACAAAAGTTTGGTAAGATATGAGATGTCAATTGAACAACCTTTGTAACATTGTTTTGAAAAAATAGGTTGCTGAGGAATAGAGTTTCAGCTCAACAAGCAAGAGAAAGAAAGAAGGCATACCTAATTGATTTGGAAGGCAAAGTAAAGGAATTGGAAACCAAGAATGCTGAGCTTGAAGAGCGGCTCTCCACGTTGCAAAACGAGAACCAAATGCTTAGACAAGTGGGTGTCGTAACTTCTTTCTTGCTTATACTAACTACCTTTATTAGCTCTATATCACATTTTATTAGTTTAATAATGCATGTCATTGTCAATGTGATATTGCATGAGTTGTTTGAAGTTTATCCTGGTTTTCCTACTAGGATGGCGTTTTCATCGTAGGAAATAAAATGCGATGGTCCCACATGGACAAGGACAATTGATTTCTAAATTCAAACGCTTAATTATTTCATTAATGAAATCATGGAAGGTTTCTCTAATAACTAGTACTAATTGTCACTATTGAAAATAATTGAGCAGAATATATTGACGGTGTCAGGTTTGGCCATCTCACATCAAGATATTTGTTACAAAATTAGGATTATATATGTTGTAGGTAATGCACTTGTGCATTTTAATGAAGAATTGTTTTATGTTGAGGCAAGTTCTTGCACTTGTTTCATGCTTTCTTTCGACATTGTTTTGTTTTGATTAATTGAGGCCTGTTGTCTATTATGTATGTAATCCTGGTTTTCGAGCTCTGCTCAATGAACGATCAGTTCAGTTTTGTTGATTGCTGATACTGAAACGGATACAGATTCATTTACTATGTAATCACTTCACTGAAAAAACTTGTAAGGTTTATCGCAGAGGTTCAACTAAGTTGACTGCTAACTATTATCAAGTTCAACATGAGATAAGTGCATCCATATATATCCAATGAGTGATTCAAGAATTTGTATGTCCTACATCCATTACTGTTAAATGTAGTTTGGGGATGATGATATAACAAAATGAGTGTTCTAGTTGTTTTGCCTGAGATATTTAGACATGTTCCCATTTTTTTGTATTAATTGGCTATGAATGCAAGACCCTTCGTATATCCTAGCGATGGTACTGACCGGGTTATATATGCCGGGGCGAGAGACTTCTAATCTTGTGTAGTTCTGTATGTAGTATGACCACGTCTAGCCTTTCTCTTTCGCATACGTTTGAAATCAAAGATCTTACGTACTTATCAAATTCTGATGTAGAATTCCTGATTGCAGATTTTGAAGAACACTACTGCTGGAGCACAGGAAGGGAGGAAGTAAGCGCGGGTTCGCTGGTAGACTTATAGGAAAGAAATTTGGACGGGAAATAATCGACGCGCTTGCTAATTGTACTATAAGTAGTAGTCGAAAGTAGGAAGACACTAGTGGTGTTAAGATTGCTCCTAATAACTCGAGAATGTCACTTGTGAGAGTTCACATTAAAAAATAAGGAGAGAATTCACCACGTAAGAACCGGGGAGCTAGTCCATTTAATACTAATTGATTTTAAAATGGTGCATGTGCGTTTTTGGGATATAAAGTGTGATATTTCTCCTCTTTTGGGTGTGCTCCAGATCCGATTAGTGAATACCATTTGGTTTTGAATCGATCTTTCACTGTAATGCAACTTCATACTTATCTTATGTTATTGGAGACATGAAACATTAACAAGCATACACAATTTAAGGTTATTTAAGTAAGTATATAATTAAACAGTTTATTGAAAGACCGAATAAAATTAGCATAGAAAATTCACAAAGTAATTTCTCTCCAGAATTCTGGTAAATTCGTTGTTTTTCTTTCGCTTTCTCTTGAGGCTTTTGTCAATAATGATGAATTTAGTCTTTTAGTTGTTCATCTTCACTCTTTAATTTATGACAACTTCTAAGATGATTATGTGAAAATAATTTGTTTAGGTCAAGCTTTAAATATGAAGAATCTTCTTCTACCAGGATTGTTTAGATCATTATGGGGATATGTTAAGTGGCTTTTGTGAAAATTGAAAAGTGGTATTGTATAGATCAAAATCTAATGAGATATGTATGTTGTACTTTGGGGGTTAAATAGGAAAGTAAATACTATTTTGCCTTGATTGATAAGATATATCAATCGAGCGAAATTAATTTTACTAAAATGTCTAACAGTATGAATCAAAGGAAATATAGGGTTTATGGCAGGAGATATCATCTATGTTTGTCAAGTGTTTTCAGTCAATCATCTGTGAATTAAAATGGTTCAATCGATCATCTATGTTTAAAAATGTCTCAGTTCATCATCCATTATGTAATTCCACCGTTACTTTTGCATATGCCTAACACATGATTTGTATTAAAGATATTTTGGTCATTCACTAAATATATAACTACCAAGTCAATCCCCCGTCATGCCATACTGAGTCAGGCCAAGTTTGTTTGTTCATTGGACAGATTTCGACGATGTTGTCGGGATGACCGAAATTTTGCAAAACCTTTATTTTCGATCAAATCAAGCTTATTTTTCATTGTTTTCTTGTTTTTACACAAATTTTCACCATCTTTTCATCGTTCAAGACCAAATTATACCAAAAAAACACTGATTACGGTCAAGCGCCACTATACACACACCCAAACAGTGAGTCACTGTAGTGTTTGCACTGTTTTACCCCTGACGAACAGAGAGTTGGTCAATAACCTTACTGACGCGTGTATGGCTCGTCCATAAGTCTTATAGACGAGTAAATTGTTTGTCCATAAAGTATCCGTCCATAAAGCTTAAGGACGAGCCAATTGTTCGTCCATAAGGGTATGAAGCTTAAGCGAGTTCGTCCGTAACACTTATAAACAATATTATTATTAGTATTTGTTATTATATTATTGTTAATATTTGTTATTATTATGGCTAAACACATAGTTATTAATAATTTTAAAATTAAGAACGATACTTGAGTGTTTTCTCATTAATTGTTTTTAATTGAATTAATATGTTATAATAATTATATTATACATAATAATATTAAAAATATGTTTTAGTATTGCGAAGTTAAAAAATTCTAGAAATATAGTCATTTTAAATTAATAACAAGAAAATATTTTAAATACATTAAAGAAAATACAATGATTACTATATTAGTGTTCCCCTTACTAATCATCAGAGTCATACTCGGTTTCCTCCTCATCGACATCATCATCATCCTCCTCATCATCATCGTCATCGGGCTGGGTTGTTCCAGGATACTGATGGAAACTCGGGGAAGGACCAGTGTGAAAGTTTTGTTGGTTCCATTCAGTTCCGGTTGTTTGGCCCCACCAATTATCCATCGACCCCTGCGGCACACCGGGCAAGCCTCCAGTTCCTGCATATCGCTGCAAATCTTCCATCTGCTGCTGCATGTACGGGTCTACATGTTGTTGTGACTGCAAGTATTGCTCAATGTTACGGACTGTCTGGCGCAATGGTTGTAGTCGCTGTTATAAAAAATGAGAAAATATAATATTTGGTTAGTTGAAAAAAGAATGTAACATAACTTCATAAAAAGTTGAATCTAATAAATGGTACCTGCTGCGACACAGAATATATTGTGTTCGCAGTCACGCCTACGTCTCCCCTCTTTGGGTTGTGCAGTGTCACATGGGTCCTCGGTATATACCAATTCATGTAGTCCTCGGAGGTTTACGTTGCTATGTACGCTGGGGGACCCATATGAACCAGTACCACATTGTGAAATTGCATGTTTGACCATGCCCAGTCTGTGTCGGCATACACTTTTCTGAAGGTCCTGCTTGCAGCAGTCAGGTGAGTCCCCACCAATAGCTCAATAGGTGTTGAAGGGATTTGTTGCACCCTCCCGAACTGTCGTGCCACTCGGTCAGGCATATAGGCTTCGATATATGAGAGGAAACGGATACACCCATGATAGTACGAAACTGGTGGAATCTCGGCTACCGGGCCATACGGTGTCCATATGATCTGTAATTACATAATTTTATCTTTAGGAAACTATTTCTCAACAAAAGCATGTTATATAGTAAAATTGGATATTAAATATTAATTTACATCTTCAGCTTTCATTGCGTCTAGCTGATTACGATAGACGATCAGGTGTTGAGGGTCCTGCTCACGGGTCTTGCTGTCTCCAAATCGTGCAGCCCGTGGTTGCCCTGGCGTCCATGCATTGCCTCCGGGGCGGTTGAACTGAGGAAAGTACTCGAATATCCAATACTTCAATATAAAAGAGGTACATACCATTAGTTTCAAATCATAAGATTTTATAAAATATTTATTACTTATATGTTTTCATACCTCGAGTAAAGTTAGGCATCCTGCTAGTTGCCTGGACTCACGCCGCGATGCTTTCCCAAGCTGGTAGTAGAGAAACGCAAGGACCGCGGCACCCCAAGCGTATTGACCAAAATTTCCAACGTCCTGACACACGCTCAAGTACTCGATCGGGACGAGGGTCCCCGATTTGTCGGGGAACAATGACGAGCCCAGTAGATGCCATAAGAACCCACGAGCAACTACCTCTGGACTGCGAGCTCCACTACGGATACAACCTTCTTCAATGCTTCGTAAAATGACTGCGCTTTTATTACCCCTCTTGAATTGGACGAATTACTCCACCTCATCGTCCTTAATGAATCCTTGAGCTTTTTTGACAGGAAGACCAACAATCGGAATCCCTAGAATTGCATGTACATAATGCAAAGTGATTGTCATTTCACCAAAGGGCATGTGAAATGTATTTGTTTCCGGGTGCCACCGCTCGATGAAAGCAGTAAGCAAGGACGCGTTTGGCGTCTGGAATAGAAGACGAGGGACATGGGATATTTCGGAGTCAAGGATATATTGCGTCCAAGGTTGATTTGGTCTCAATGGCCATCGTCTTTGCGCCTTATCTCTTGTTTGCATAAGGTGTGGTTTTCTTTCCGTGTAGTTGGGATCGTCCCACACGGCGGAGGCTATATGAGTCTTAAATCCTATAAAGAGGTCGAGAATATAAGGACCCCCTGGTTGCGGAGTTGAGGTATACCACGGGGTGCCAGATAATCCAGTTACGGATTGTCGTTGTCGACTATTGCGCGATTTTTGTTGTGCCTTCGGTTGCCCAGATGATGCTACCATCCGTAAAACAATTAACTAAATATTGACACATAAATATGACAAGTAACCGTGTATAACATTTACTAACTCTTATTTTAACATGTACTAATTTACTAACTAGTATGTTAATTAATTGCCTAAAATAATATACTAATTCGTATGCATAACATTTAACTAATCCACTTGCATAACAGTACATCTAATCCTATGCATAACATTTAACTAATCGTAATTCGTATGCATAACATTTAACTAAAATAATTTACCAATCGTATGCATAACATTTATGTCTTTAACTACAATAATATACTAATTCGTATGTGAACTAATTTACGAACTAATTTACTAACATTTGAGTTATGAGATAATCGAGCATTTAACATTTAACATTCTAACATTTTAGTTAACTAATAATAATCGAGCATTTTAGTTAACATTTAACATTCTAACTAATGGACTAATTTAACATTTTAGTAATTAACTAACTAACATTTAACATTTAGTAACTCTTATTTTAAGATGGACTAATTTACTAACTAGTATTCTAACATTTACTAAGTAATTTAGTAATATGAATATTAACACTAATTTACTAGTTCGTATGTTAACATTTACTAAACTAAACTAACATTTACTAACTAAACTAAACTAACATTTACTAAACTAATCTAAAATTAAACAAACAAACTAAACTAAACTAAACTAAACTAACATTTACTAAACTAAAATAACATTTAACTAACATTTACTAACATTTAACTAACATTTAACTAACTAACATTTAATTAAGATAACTTGTTAAAGACTAAAAATTGGAGTAGCTTCAAACAGCAGGGAAATCGAACAACTTCAGTAAATTTGGAGGATGAAATGGTGTGTAAATTTTGGTTTGAGTGAGCCGAATTATATAGCAACTGTGGTGTGTTCAGGCCGAACGATCCATTCGGCTATAAGCTAATGGACGAACTCATTGTTCGTCAGCATGCAGCTTGGCCGAATGGATCACGGGGCCAAACACTATTCATGCAGTCTAGTCACTTCAGCGTGTCAGTTCATGCAGAGCAAGATTCCTCTTTTGGTTTTCCAGCTTTCCAGACGTGATAATGCTCGATTGCCATGTAATTTTTCGTCCAGAACCATCCATATTTGGCAAAATTTATCCACTTTCGATGGTGCTCAAATAATTTCCACTAGAGAATCATGCAGCTTTCCTTTCGGGTATGTAATAATTCTGCGCTTTTTGGCCTATAAATAACATAAGATGTGAGGGAGTTAGCATCACGTATCAAAATTTAAACGTTACACAAAGTTTTTCATTTAACCTTCTACTAGTTTTTCATTCAACCTTTCATACAATGTCTGACATATATAGTTATGATTCGATAAATCTTGGCGACTACGAGTTTACATTTGATTTTGAAAATGAAACGGAGTATAATGCAATGCCTCCTGTTCATTATGAGACTGTTAGTCCTACAACTGTTGACGCTGGTGATCCTGAATTTCCAGACGTTACAGATGACTTTAATAATCCAGAAGGCGGTTTCGGTAGCAGGCAAGAATTAGAGGACCATGTTCGAGCGGTGGCAGCACGAAGGAAGATTACTTTGGGAGTAAGAAGTTCAAAACAACGAGAAGGAACCAAAGGAGCTTCGGTCATTCTCGTTTGTAGTCAAGCTTTGGAATATAGGGCCAACAAAAAGAAATTCACAAGTGAAACAAAAACCCAAAAAGCTATGTGTCCATTTCGTATCCTCGGAAAGGAGTATGTTACTGGTGACTGTCGGTGGTGGGTCCGAGTGAAGATGGGTAGACATAATCATCCATTCCCGCATTACGCTGAAGGGTCTAGGTTGGGCCAAATCAAACCGCTTGAATATGAGGCTCTGAAGGAACAGGAATTACAAATGCTACCACCAAGTGACATGCTTGCATCGCTAAAAAGGGCAGACCCAGGTAATGTTACTAACCTTGCCCGAGTTTACAATGCAGTAGCAAAAATAAGAAAAGAGAAAAGAGGAAACAGGACCCCCGCTACAAAATTTCTTGTTGCTACTAGATGCACACAAATATTTGTTCGACTATCGGTTGTCCGGTTTGTCAACATTGGGAGACGTGGTATTTAGCCACCCAACATCGAAAGCCATGCTCAATGCGTATCCCCAGGTGATAATGCTCGATTGCACCTACAACACAAATATGTATAACATGCCTCTGCTAGAGGTTGTCGGGGCAACGAGTACTAACAAAACATTTACTGTGTGTTACACATTTCTTGAACATGAGAGAATCGAGAATTACACGTGGGTACTCACATGGCTCGCAACATTATTTACAAACGAATATGGCCCAGATGTAGTTGTCACAGATAGGGAGTTAGGCTTGATACCTGCCGTGGCGACGGTATTTCCTCAATCCAAACACCATTTATGTCGGCGTCATATAGAACAATGTGTTCTCCAAAGAGCGTTATCACAACCAGGACGCCTGCCTCCAGCTGCGGAAAAATTCAAACATCGATGGAATTGGGCCATATCAGCACCAACTAAGGAGGAATGGCTGAGTCGGTGGGCCTATGTATCGTTCGAGTATCGCGGATGGCCTGGCTTGACTGATTATTGTCAAACGACATGGTTGACCCAATATAGCAGGAACATTCTTAGTTGGCACTTGGACTACTATTATCACTTCGGTCATTATACAACGAACAAGTATTTCATTACTAAATAAAATATACATATGAACACACTTCAAATTAAATATATAATACAGTATTGTGTGATTTACCCATTTCAGGGTTGAAGGGGAACATCACAGGGTCAAAAGAAACTTGAACGGGCGCAATTACCCATTAGACACAATATTTTTTTCACTTCATAAAGTTATGAGTGGACAAATAACAGAGATAAAGAAGGTGTCAAGATACAGTGGAACTAGGGCCCGCACAACAACATTGCACACAACGCTTTTCAAAAATCTTGTGCGTAAAGTATCAGAAAAGGCTTTTCGACTAATAAGCGAGGAGCTTGAACAAATGTATGAGAGGGGCCAAGATAAGGAAACTTGTGGTTGTTACTTACAACGAACGCATGGTCTACCTTGTGCACATATGCTTCAACAGTACATTCAGTCGGGAGTTAGCATTCCACTTGCAGATATACACGAGTATTGGCAAAAGTTAGACATAGAGTTCCCAGACGAGCATAATGAAGACCATGGTGATGCAAGTCCACCCCAAAAATTGCGCAGGAGAATGACAGTGTCCGGTTCTCAACACTTTTCAGCTGATAATCAAAAAGTGCCAAACATAGTGGCCCCGGAAGTGAAGGCGAAGCCCAGCAAATCGAAGAAAGCGAAGTTGAGAATGGCATCTGCCTTCGAGAAGGTCATGAAATTTGTAGGCTATAAAAATCGCCCAGAAAAAAAGGTGTTGGCCGAGTGTCAAGGGTAGGATCATCGCAGGGTAGCCCGATGAGCATGTCCAAAAGCTTCAATTCTGGTAGTCAATCTTCCCCGCCCACCCCAAATACTCCATCATCCCTTAGCAGAATGTCTCCCTCTCCAATGAATTTTCGTAAGCAGCCATATAACGGACCATTCCCACTACAAGGTTCGTTGTATGCAGACCAATTTCCTGCTTACATTCTCCCTTATATTCAAGGCTTTATTAATGTACTGGGAGATGGAAACTGTGGATTTAGGGCGGTGGCACTATCAATTTACAGGAACTCTGACGAGTGGCCTAAAGTTAGGCATGATCTCCTTATGGAGCATTCTGCACGACCCCAGATGTACCAATCCGCCTTAGGTGGCCTCTCAACTATTGACGCACTTCAAGAAAGGCTATATCACCAGTCGGGACCGCTTCTCAACAAAATTGGATGACGCTGCCAGAATGCGGTCATATTGTGGCTACAACGTACAATGTGGTATTTGTCACATTTAGCAACGTTGGAGGAATAACATGTTTTTCACTTATATTCGATCACAGGGGTCCACCATCGGAACACTTGGTTTTAGGCCACGTCGACTCAGGAAATCATTTTATACTGGTAAGTACTAATCTCTATAAAACTAGAAATTACGCAGTCTATAAAACTAATCAGAACTCGTTGATTGCATACCCTCTCTTGTGGATCAGCAAGATAATATGGCTTTATGTGCTACCCCAGATATGAATGAGCTTAAACAAGCTGTTTTCAGCCTTGATAAACGAAGTGTAGCAGGGGTAGATGGATTCGATGGGGTATTTTATCAGCACTGTTGGTCAATCATTAAGGATGACCTGTTGGCTGCAATGGAAATCTTCTTCCAGGGTACTAGGTTACCTCAGGGAGCTACTTCTATTGTCATCTGTCTTATCCCCAAGATTGTGGGAGCTGCAAAGTGGGAGAATTACAGGCCAATCAGCCTTTGCACATTCTATAACAAGATTGCAACTAGAATTCTGAGTACAAGATTAACTCTCATTTTGCCCAAGTTAATTTCAGACTCACAGGCTGGCTTTGTCACAGGCAGATCTATTCATGATAATGTCTTACTGGTGCAGGAGATTGTTAATGAGATTCACAAAGTCAAACACGGAGGGAATGTTGTGCTTAAGCTTGACATGTCAAAAGCTTTTGATAGGGTTTCCTGGGATTTTTTGAGGGCCATTCTGGGTAGATATGGTTTTGATAATCAGGCCATCAGACTTCTGATGCAATGTGTGGACAATGTCTGGTTTTCTCTTATGATTAATGGTGGAATTCAAGGATATTTTAAGTCCTCAAAGGGTGTCAGGCAAGGGGACCCATTGTCCCCGGCTCTCTTTATACTGGCAGAGGAATACTTCATTAGAGGACTGGATAAACTTATGGAGGAATTTCCAGCTCTCAAGTACAATAGTGGCAGTAATTTATCTGTGCCTTGTCTTGCATTTGCGGATGATTATATCATAATGTGTAATGGCATGAAGAGTTCTATACAGAAAGTTATCAAGTGGATTAAGCATTATCAACTGATTTCTGGCCAGATGATAAACAAGGATAAAAGTGCTTTTATTCTATCACACAAAGCTTCTTCTGCTAGGACTAGTATAATTGCTCATGCAACTGGATTCAGGCAGGGGGAGATGCCTTTTACCTATCTTGGTGTCCCAATTTACAAGGGAAGAAGGAGTTGCTTTTTGTTTGACTCACTTCTGCACAACATCAACACCACTATAGCTGGATGGCCCAAGAATTTGATATCCTATGGTGGAAAGATAACCATAGCCCAGTCAGTTTTACAACCTATGCTTTTTTATAGAATGCATACTATGGGCTTTCCACTTACTGTTATATCATCTATTCATACATGCTTCAATAAGTTCCTATGGGATAGTATGAAATGGACTAGCTGGCACAAAATGTGCTCTTACTATGACTCTGGGGGCCTAAACATTAAGTCTTTAAAGGCTCTCAATAAGACTTGCAAGGTAAAAGCCTGGGTTAAGTTTAGGGAGCAAGCTTCTTTGTGGGCAAAGTTTATGTATGACAAATATTGCAAGACAAAGCCTCCTGCTCTGGCCTCTTGCCACAGTGGTCATTCTAGAACTTGGAAATATATATGTAAAGGAAGATCATATGCTGAGAAGAATATATTTTGGCTTTTGGGTGATGGTGAGGCTCTGTTTTGGAAAGAGCAATGGTGCATTGCAGGGCATCCACCTCCTAAACCTGGGGTCTCTGTTAATAACAAGTTGAAAGCAATTGTGGACCGATGGAGCTTGGGATGTGGAAAAACTGCAGAATCTCGTTGATCCAGTCTTCATTCCCAACATCTTGCAAACTGCTATTCATGGAATGGACAAGGACAGGATAGTGTGGAAGGGTCATCAGACAGGGAAATTTTCTTTCAAGCAGGCTTATCAAAATATAACTGGACCATGTGAGGTTCAACCTATCTATTCCAGGTTGTGGCATACTACTTTTCCCCCAAATATGTCTCTCTTGTCATGGAGGATCCTCAAAGGTTTCATCCTTGTTGAGTTAATTATGAAAGGAAAGGGGATTCAATTGGCCTCTAAATGTGGATGCTGCCAGCAAGAGGAAAGTCTTGAACATGTGTTTCTCAACAATCCTATAGCAACAAAGATCTGGGCTTATATGGATAACCTGTTTCACAAACCTCCTAGCCAGATCAACTCCTTGTGGCTCTTTTTCAGGCATGGTCTCAACCAAATCAAGAAAGAGGACATGTATGGCACCTAATCCCATTGATTGTCTTGTGGGCACTATGGGATGCTAGGAACCAGCAAAAACATAAAGGGGTGCCCTTTACGTTTGAGAGAATACTAAATAGGATACTTCATACATTATCTACTTGGAGCAAATCCTCAAGAACAACTATCAAACAGTGGAGAGGGGCTCTGCTCTCTGCTAAAACCCAAGGTGCCAGGATCAAAACATCAGAACCTAAGAAGCCCAAGCTGGTTGGTTGGACCGCACCACCCACTGGCAGATTAAAGCTAAATGTGGATGGATCTTGGAAGGCCCAAGCAGCTGGTGCAGGTGAAATTCTCAGAAATGATGCAGGGGAGATGATTGCGGCCATTGCGCATCCAGTTCAAGCTGCCTCTGCTTTCGGTGCTGAGGTGGAAGCGCTGTGTTATATGCTACAGTGGTGTAAAGATAACAACTACATGAATCTTAGTGTTGCTGTTGACTCACAACAACTGGTAACATCTATTGCTCAAGCTCAATGGCCGTGGGAGTTGAGGTCTGCTCTGTTAACAATACATAACCTTTTGCTTCAGCTCAACTCGGAGGTCATTTATACATATCGGGAGGCAAACAGTGATCTTGGCACCTCCATTATCTAGTTTCCAGGGGAGGAATCTTCCTACCTTCGTGCAATCATTAGGCTGGAACAGCTCGGTGTTCCTTATATTAGAAGATAATTTATGTTTAGCATTCTGTCAAGCACCTGTTGTGCGATTCTGTTTTCGGTTTTGGGCGTTTGGCCATGGGGTTTTAGTGCCTATTTAAGGTTTTAGATGTGGTCCGGTTTGTCGGCCCAGTTAATCTTGCAACTGGCCCATATGAGGCCCATTTGGCTATTCTTTTGTATAAACATTTATTTCTTTTGATTAACACGTAGGCCCCAGTCGAGGGTTTTAATTAAAAAAAAAAAAAACTTTTATACATTTTATTGTAGTTACACATGACCGGAACAGATCATCCTATCCCACCGGTAGCACTGTATTGGAAACGAGTACGATATTCTAACACTGCAGGTATACAGAATCGGTATAAAGATCAAATGGAATTATTCAAGAAACTACACGAAGCAGATCAACCACGTCGTCGTCAGCGATACCAAGCCGCATGCAAAAGTAGCACATTTTAGCCAATACCAATTCTTGTAGGTCTACTTTTGTAAATTCGAGCCCAGTAGGTGTTCTAATTGTTCTACATACTAACAAATATCCACGTGTTCGTCCATTAGCTTTTAATATATTAATATAATTTAAAAAAAAATCAGTCTTTTAGGTTACGGACGAGTTGGTTGTTCGTCCATAAGCTTATGGGCGAATAACCTGCTCGTCCATAAGCTTATTGAAGGCTGTGAATGGGCCGAACAATTTACACGTCCATAAGCTTACTGACGTGTCCCTTGTTCGTCAACAAGCTTACTGACGAATTGTTTGTTCGTCAGGGGCAAAATAGCCCAAACGAAACAGTATTCTACTGTTTCAGTGTGTGTATAACAACTCAGAATAAGACCATTGTGGGTCAAAAAATTGGCATTAAACACATTTAAGTGTTGAAGCGTCTATTCTCATATCCTTGGTATTTTTAATCAAGACAAATTGTTCAACTTCTTCCAAAAACAAGAAAGATCGATACTTGGAAGCTGAAAGATCAGTTGTCAACTACTCCTTTATTGTCAATTAATTTTAGAGTGGAACTCATAGACTCTTAACACCTCTAGTAGAGATTGATGTTATTAGAAACCTTCGAATAAATGAAACAAAAAGAAAATTACCAAGGCATACTGGCATAGCAGTGGTGTTCTTATTGGACCGAAAAGTTTCACAAGATTGAAAGTAGGTGAAGCTGGAACTACATGAGATGCATATGTTTGGAAGTTCATCCACCGACAACAATCATGGAGGTATTAGACTCATCACACTCCGGTATGGTTGTTGGTATAAAATGTGAGGGGGGTTGGAGACAATGGATAGGAGGGGGTTGCCGAGACGATTGTGACTTATGAGGGAGGAGGGGGTGGGACGATTGTAAGGGGGAGGGGTTGCGACAATTGACTAAATTATTATTCCCTAATTGTCATGTGACAACTATATGACCGATATAATGGAAATTAGATGTAAAATTAACGGTGTGACTAAATGGGATACATTTTAAAATATGGGTGATTGACTGGACCATTTTTAAATCGTAGGTATCGACTAGAAACATTTTACAAAGGTAAGTGATGTCCCTACTATTAGCCTGGAAATATATGATAGATTAGAGCATTTATAGCAGATTCTCAAATTACTCCTTACTCTGTACATATAATAATCAATTTACAACAAAAAAATACAAATATTAAATTACTCATTCTATGAAAAATTCCCACTAAAGCTCACCAAACCTATTATTGCATCCTCTTCAATCATATATTTTCAAGTAACTTAGGGAATCTGGTTTCATCTGAAAGTTAAATTATAACACCTATATTTAATAAATTGATTTTTTTTGTAAATTAACGATGAGGTGAGTTTCGAACCTAAGACCTTCTGGTCACTAACAAAAGCCTTTTCCACTAGGCTATTCATTTAAGAAGTTGATTGAAGTTTTTTTTAAATAAGGTGGTGCCAAAGCTCTTACGAACAAAATCATAATTTAACTCCTCAAAAACACTATGCGTGTGTAGATAATAGCAGATGTGTATATAAACATCAAAACAATAATTTTTTTTGTGAAATGACTATTATGCCTCTATTTGGGTGTATAGTAGATTTAAAACTTCACTCAAGTATAAAATCGTTATTTCAGTCCTAAAATCACTATTTTGATGTGCATAGTGGAACCGGGCTGGTTTGTTATACACACGCCAACACAATAGCAAATAGTATTTCTTTGATGAGTGAAATGACTATTTTGCCCATCTTATTTGTAAACATAATAATTCACGAAGATTCATTCATGGTCAAAATAGTCATTTTCCTTTTGGTTCCCGGACTCAGGGATATACCTCAAGTTTAAACCCAAAAGACCTATAAAGGGCTTTTGTTGTTTTATACCACCCGACCTCAAAACCCCTAATTAACCCCATAGGCCATAGCCAACATTACGGTGAAACAAATAGCTAGGGTTTACCAAATCGGCGACTAATAGTCAAAATCAGAAAAAGAAAATGGAGGTCATTACTGATGGAGTCAACAAGATGAACATTAACACTTCTGAAAATCAACAAAAGAAGAACCGAATCCAAGTTTCCCATACCAAAAAATCACTCTTCTTCTATGTCAACCTTTCCAAGGTAATATCATAATGCATTATATATAAAATTAATTGTGTTCATAGATTATAAAATTGAATTGTCAAATTTTATACTGGAGTAGGGAGTATTTGGATGGCTTTATGGAAGACGCAAAACTGTTGTTATTCCGGGTTTAAATCTCGCACGCTTATAAGGAAATTTAAATTTGTTGTACGAAGGATTCAAGTTAGGTAATATCATAATGCATTGTATATAAAATTGATTAAGTTCATAATTTATAAAATTCAATTATCAAATTTTATAGTGGACAGTCTTTTTGGGACGGATGGAGTATTTGGATTGACTTTATTGAAGATGCAAAGCTGTTGTTATTCCGACTTTTAATCTCGCAAGCTTATAAGGAAAGTTAAATTGGTTGTATGAAGGATGTTAGTTATGGTTGTGTAGCTGTTGTTTGAGTTTGGGAAGTTTGTTGAAACGCTAGAAGTGAAAGCTGCGGTTGTTTTATTTTTACTGTTCATGATCTGTTAAGACAACCTTGTACTGGATTCTTCCTTAGATATCGAGATATTTAGGTTAAGTTTGTAAGAAGGGGGACTTGGATAGTGTAGTATTGGTTTATTGGAAAATCTACCTCTAATAACAATAAATTAAGATTTGATAGTTATTTTGTGTGAGCCTTTTGAGAGGTCAACCTTGAGTATCGAAGGTTGTACGAAGGAAATATTGTTGACTTGAAAAATGGTGCTTTGAGTTTTGTTGTAACTTGATGCTATGAGTTTGGAGGTCACTAGGTAACTGAAGTGGGTGTTTGAAATTGACATATATTTTGTATTGGGGTGTTTGAAATGCTTAAATATACTCCCTCCGTCCCTAAAAGATTGTCACATTTTGACTTTTGGTGGTCAACAAAACACGATTTAAAACATAAATATCTATTATTCTATATGTGAAAAAATTATAAAAAGTTAATATTTCAAAAATATATATTGAGACGAATCTAACAAGGTCCCACAAGACTATATTATTTCTTATCGTTTAATAGGAATTCATGATCAAATTTTTTAATGTTTGACTAGCAAAAGTCAAAATGTGACAATCTTTTAGGGATGGAGGGAGTATTATTTTTAAGATATAAATGTCAATTTCTTTCTAAATTTACTTTTTATACATTTATAATTAATTTTTTATTTTAAAAAGTGTCTGTTCTAAACTTGTTGGAACTACATGCATCCGCCCCTGAGTGCATATATGCTTCATTTAAGGCTTCATTTAAGGCTTCATTTAATCACAAATTTATTTATTGGACATTTTATGATGTACTAATTAATGATTTCTTTCCTGTCGGATCTGTGTATCAAATGATGTCTGCTACGAGTATTTAAGTTTCTACATCTAATTGGTTTATGTATATGAATGCAGAGATACATGCAACAACATAATGAAGTGGAACTTTCTGCTCTTGGGATGGGTACCTCCTCCATCATGACTTTGAGTTTAATTTTCATTTATGGCTTTTTCTCTTCCTCGATAAATGTTATGCTTTAAACTATCACAATCCTAAACTAGGTGCCCTGTGAGTTTGACTGTCGAACCCCATTTTTAATCACCTCCTGCTTTTAAGTGGATGGACATTTTCTTGTTAATTCATTAGTTTGGATTGAGTCTCATGTTAATCGAAGATAAGATTAGTTTAGTATAAATAAATGTTATGATGGAGTATTTATTATTGCTAAATAGTTCATTTGTTAGATTGACCCAACCAACATTTGGACAATGAATATACACCCTTACGAGGTGTTCAGGTCAATTAAGTAATGTTTTAGTCTCCATTATTCCCAAATCATTTTTTCCCAACTGAATTTTGATAAGGCACTTATTTTATGTTTAGCTTCCTATATTACTAGGTTGTAGATAAGGAAGAAACCCTTGTATGTTCAATGGAAATGTTTTCGGATATGTTTGGTTAACAGTGGTTCTTACAATATGCTACATGTTACTTTCATGATTGAATGCTAACTAATTAGACTCCGGTTTCTGCAGCTATTGCCACAGTGGTAACTATTGCTGAAATTCTCAAGAACAATGGATTTGCTGTTGAAAAAAGTAATTGATCTTCCATAATTTTCTGTCGCTATTCCAAAGATGCGTCTTGTTTGACCTTTAATTAATTTACAAAATAAACTTCGAATATGCAGAGATCCGAACTCTGACTGTTGATGTGGGTGATGAAAGAGGAGGCAGACCAGTCCCTAAAGCTAAGGTAATTCACTATAGAGTATTTGAGTAATTTAGGCGTGAAGGTTTGCTAATTGTTTTTAATATTAGAAAAGTATATGTTCAACCCAAGTATCATAAAAGTTGTCAAATATGTATATAGTGCTATAATATTTTATAATTTTATAGCCATACTCTTTGATTCCTATAAGAGCGTATGATCAGTTAATTTGCTACATGCATTCCAATTTGTGCGATCAACAACCCTATATTTTCAACGATTATGTTCTATTAATTTGACATAACACAGTTACTGTATAATTTTGTTGTCTGTTTGTAAACATTTTTGACGAACTGACTGGAACCTTGTGAAAGTTACTATTGAATCATTGAGCAATAGGGTTTGCTTATGTGGTGTAATGAAAACATAGTTGTATTTATGTATGCTTGCGTGTGTGTATTTCATTTTTGCTTACATTTGCAAGTTAATATCGTATATCTGATTCTCTGTCCCTCTGATAGACCTTACATCGGCAAGTTGATTTCATTTTTGCTTTTTGTTTATCTATGTAGATTGAGATTGTACTTGGAAAGACGGAGAAGTTCGATGAACTCATGGCTGCGGAAGCCGAGCAGAGGGAGTATGGAGAGGGCGACGAGTGAAAGTAAAGTCGGTCTATTTCTCATGTTTTGGCCGAATGTTCTATGAATTCTAGTGTTAGTGCTGTTCTTTTTTTCTTTTTGCTGTTTGCACTTATTCAATCAATTTCTTATATTTACTTGTTTTTAATGTAAAATGATTCTCTGGAATGCCTAGAAATTACTTTTCGAGTAACGAACACAATTTTTCTCACATTGAATTTATATAACGCTAATCATTCACTATAAATTTAAATGGACAAATAATTGTGGAACTACTTTAAACACATTGTGCTATATTATAATTGACTTTGTTAATATTGTTAACTAAGATTGAGTCTAATAATGTTAATATTGTTTTCTAAGAATGACTTTGTTAATATTATTGCATAATACTAGTTTGACTAGGCTAGATGGTATCAAGCAATACTTGTGTGGTTGACTAAGTTTTCTTTTCTTGTCAATATGATATTCAACTACTTATTAGATACTCCATCCGTCCCTAAAAGATTGTCATATTTTGACTTTTGATGGTAATAAAACATCATTTAAAACATAAATATCTATTATTCTATATGTGAAAAAATTATAAAAAGTTAATATTTCAAAAATATATATTGAGATGAATTTAATAAGATCTCACAAGACTATATTATTTCTTATCGTTTAATGGTAATTCATGATCAAATTTTATAATGTTTGACTAATAAAAGTCAAAATGTGACAATATTTTAGGGACGGAGGGAGTATAATATATCTTTTTTTTTTTTTTCTTTTTTTTTTAACATGAACAATAAATAGGTAGAAGTTAGATTAAATTAATTATTATTCCATTAAATTCGATTGAGAACAATAAATATTTTGTTGCAAACTATAAAAAATGGATTAATTTCATTTATTGCATGCATTTTTTATTTTATTTTTTGTAAAACACTAGTAATGAAAAAAATATCAAAATAGTACTTTTCTCATTAATTTAACATGATAATCTTGTTACATGCAATATTATTATTGATTATTGATTAAAATATTGATGCTATAAAACTTATTCAATTTGATGGTAAAAAACTTTTGAATTCATTTAAATTTTTAACTGAAGATATAATGAAATTTATTAACAACTTATTTAACTCACTATGTACTTTGAAAAAATATTGTTATTGGAAATTTAAAAAATATTCACATATTTGAAATTTGAAATTTAAGTTTGGGTGAATAATAGAGAAACTGATAAGTAGATATAAGAAAAGTGAATGTCAAAATGGAGATTAGAAGTGTATTTTACGAAAAATTATAAGCGGAAAGGGCACTCACATCAGTCTTCCAATGATTTTCTTACAATATATTTCTAACTGTCAATTTTTTATTTTTGACTTAATTTTTTATACATCTACTTTACCGGCTTTCCTATTATTCACCCAAATTTAAAAATTTAAAATTTCAAATATGTCAACATTTTTTTTTAAATTTCCAACAAGTATATTTTTTTGAAGTGCATAGTGTTTTAGATAAGTTGTGAATAAAATTATATCTTCTTTTTGAAATTTAGATGAATTTAAAAGTTTTTTAGTATCAAATTAAATAAGTTTTATAACATTAGTTTTTTAAGCAGAAACCAATTAATAATAATATTGCATGTAAAAAAATTATCATGTTAAATGTAAAATTAGTGAAAAAAATATCAATTATATATTTTTTTTATTAAATGACTTTGTTTATATTAGTTTCAGATGATATTGATAGATAGTTATTGTGTAACATATGCATAAAAATTGAATAATCAAATACTAATTTTCTGAGAAATTTGGCAGATTAGCACTATTTGGAGGTCTTTTTTTTTTTTTTTAACTTAGAGCACTCACCTTTTTTTTTTTTTGCAAAACACTAGCATCATCCCTTATGAAATTATTATTTTACCATTACTTCATAAATCAATATCCTCTTCTTCACCATTCCACCACCACCAAAATATTTTCTTTACCAACCACGACCACCATCACCACCTTTACAAACTCACCACCACCAACCCCAAATTCAAAACCTTTTCTTCCTTCTTCTTCATAAATCCACCATCATCTTCTTATTCACAAACCCACCAACTATCACATCCTTTTCACCATTTCCACCTACCTCACGAACAACAATCACCAACCACCCTTACCCACAACCACCCTACCACAAGAAATCGCACTCCCCCCACCCTAAGGCCCTGTGAATTCGCCCCCTCCCCCCCTCCCAAACCCGCTGTAAAGTCGCCCCCCTCACCCCAAGTCCTTATGAAGTCGGCCCTTCCCCCTAAACCCCTGTGAAGTCGCGTCCATCCCCCCAAACCTTTGTGAGATTTCGAATTATGATGGGGTAGGGTTTCAAAATTTGTGGGTGTGAGGTTGTTGGTGGTGTTGGGTTTATGAAAAGGAAGATATCGGGAGAAAGATAAAAATGGTGGTGGTTTCGAAATTGAGGTTATTGGTGGTGATGGGTTTGTGAAGGTGGTGGTTATGGTTGGTGAAGAAGAAGAAAAGATGATGGGAAGAAGATGAAGTGTTGATGAGAAGAGAAGGAAGAAAAGGGTATAAATGTAGTTTGTTTTAAATTTAAGGGCAATGAGGGAGGGTGTTAGTGCTTTGCTAAAAAAGGAGGGCTCTAAGTTAAAAATACCTCCAAATAATGCTAATATGCCAACTTTCCCCTAATTTTCCTATCAATAATTAAGGAGATTGCGAGGTTCCCATATTATATATAGGATAGATGTGTAAAATAAAATTATGTTTCTATTTTCATAATATGTTTAAATTTAAATCATTACTAATAGTACTAGACTCATGTAGCTTAGTGAGTCGCGCCCGAGTACTTCGTCAAATTAGAATTATATAAACTTCATCCAGCTTAACAGAAAACTTAGACGTTCCATGTAGCTTAGTCAAACTAGAATTATGCGACAATATTAATAAATCATTCTAAGAAAGCAATATTAATAATATTAGACTCATTCTTAGGATACAATATTAACACAGTCAATAATAATAATGCACAAATAACGTTAGTCAAACTAGAATTATGCAACAATAAAATTAATGCCAACCATTTTTTTTGTTGGTACTCGAGCAATAAATTTTATAGATGAAAAAAGAAATTTAAACGGACAACAACAATAAAGCCATATAAGGCTGAAAAAATTAGGTCACCCAATATACTAATTGCATAGCTATGGGCCAAAACCAGGTAATTAAATAGGCTGTCCATCCTAAAAGTGTTCGACCAGAAGCATATATCTAAAACTAACCTTAGCCCAGTTGGGCGCCATTTAAATGCCCTAATAGAACTAAAGAGTTCATTTGTTGCCATTCACTTGGCATCTCTTTATGAGCTTTCCAAAATTGCTCCGTCAATCTCCCAACTTGATCTGGTAGCTTGAACGTTTCTCCATAGATTTTTTGGTTGCGTTCAAACCACACCTGCCAAAGACTAACAATCTACAACCCTACCTTGTCTGGTAGCAACTTGCTCCATTGAAACTCAACCAGTGCTTGAAAATCCTGACACCTTTCCGATCGAAAAGGTATGTTGATTCTATGACCTACTTCTCGCACAAATGAACAGTTATGAAACACATGCATAACACTCTGTTTGGTTATAACATAATTTGCATGTGGGGTTGACTTGGATCCTTTTCTTCCCCAAATTATCTAAGGTTGGAAGGTTGTTATTAACTACCCTCCAGAGAAAGTGTTTGAGTTTATTAGGTAGGTTAAGTTTCCAAAATCTTTGATAAAACATTCTATTGTTTGCTCCTTCATTTGATGTTTGTTGCTGGGGATTCGAAAGATCCCTGAACGCTTTGTATGCTGAGCTAACTGTGAATGTTCCTTTAGAATTAGCTGTCCAAAATGGTTTATCCGGTTGACTTAAATGTGAAAGAGAGATGTTTAAAATCTCCTGGACATCTACATCTAAGAATGATGCTCGTAAAGATGCTATGTCCCATACCCCAATTGTATGATCAATATAATTTGAGACTGTACTTTGGTCACACCCATCGGAGTTTTGCATATATGACTTATGAGACCATGAGTAATAAACCCACTTGTGATTCCATGTTTATATTGTTTTGCCATCCCGATCTGCCAGTCTATTATCTGTGCCAACTGATCTCTAGCTATAAGTATGCTCTTCCAGGTATAGGATGGTTATGCCCCAATGATTCTGCCCAAATTGATAACTGAGGGAAGTATCTTGCCCGATATACCTTGGAGAGTTGAGATTCTGGATGAGTCACGAGCTTCCAGACTTGTTTGCTCTAGAAATGCCAAGTATTTCTTGAATACCGAAAGTAATGGATTTATTTTTTGATGATGATAGTTCTTCCTCTGATGAAAACAGTGAGCCCGTATTGTTTTCATATATTAATAATAGTTTAATATCAGAATATCTTAATAAATCATCTCGCATTTTCATCAATCGTGATGCTATAAATGGGCAAAATCTCCTCTACCAAGATTACTTTGTTAACGATGCTATTTATACCTAAAAATGTTTCGAAGGCGATTAGGTATGCGGCGTGAGCTATTCATTCGAATAAAAGATGAAGTCGTGACACATGATGGTCATTTTGTGCAATGGCGCAATGCTGCTGGAAAGCTTGGGCTATGATCTCTCCAAAAAATAACTGTTGCATTGAGAATTCTTGCATATTGAATCACGGGTGACTTAATAGACGAGTATATAAGGATGGGAGAAAGTACTACAATAAAGAGCATGAAAAGGTTTGTCAAGACGATTGTGGAAATTTTTGCAAATGAACATTTGAGAACGCCAAATAATGAAAATCATATAAGATTGCTCGCAAAAGTCAAACAATATTGAACACCAGGTTTGTTAGGAGCATTGACCGCTTACATTGGGTATGAAAGAATTGTCTTACCCAATGGTATGGAATGTATAAGCCAACGATTATTTTAGAAGCCGTTGCATTATAATGATACTTGGATATGACATGCATTTTTTGATTTACCAGGTTTCCATAAAACGGTAACTTTGGGCTAAAACTAAAGTTTTAGCATTAATTCAAGGTTAAAAGGCAAATTGGATACAATATAGTCATGCATAACTTTTTTGGTGGACTTTAGTCCCCGTAATTAATTTCTTTCCGATTTCTTTTTGATTTTTTTTTCTTTTTTTTCTGTATTTTTTTATTCCTTTTTTATATTTCTTTTTGATTTTTTTTCCTAGTAAAAATGGTTCGACTTTTCGGGTTTGTACTTTTTTGACAAAAGTGTTTCAGTTTTGGATAATTGTTTTGGCAAAAAACGTTCGGTTTTGGTAGTTGTTTCTAAAAAAGTTCTGATTTTGGTAGTTGTTTAGGTTTTTGTGAAACCTTTTAGATTTTTCGATTGTTTTCTCGATTTAGTTTGGATTTTCTTTTGGATTCTTTTCGAACTTCTTTTGATTTCTTTTCGAATTTTTTTTCCTAGTAAAAATGGTTCGATTCTTCGGTTTCGTATTTTTTGACAAAAATGTTCGATTTTGATAATTGTTTTGGCAAAAAATGTTTGATTTTGGTAGTTTTTTCGCAAAAAGTTTTGATTTTGGTAGTTGTTTCAAAAAAGTCAAAAAACGAACCATTTTTACTAGGAAAAAAAATCGAAAAGGAATAAAAGAAAAAGGAATCAAAAAAAAAATCCGAAAAAAAATCGAGAACACTATCGAAAAGACTTCGGAAAAATTGAAACAACTACCAAAATCAAAACTTTTTGCGAAACAACTACCAAAATCAAAATTGTTTTCCCAAAACAATTATCAAAATTGAACATTTTTTTCAAAAATTACGAAACCGAAAATCGAACCATCTTTATTAGGAAAAAATCGAAAAGAAATTAAAAAAAAAGAAAAGGAATCGGAAAAAAATTGAAAAGAAACTGAAAAAATAGAAACAATAAAAAAAATCCAAAAGAAATCGAAAAAAACAATCAAAAAAAAGAAATCGAAAAAAGTTATTTATGGGAAAAAAATGAGTTCTATGGAAGATATGATGTAATTTGGAGGGAAAAAGTGTTAAAATAATTTCCTAAACACCCAAACATGTATCAAAATCGTGTTTTAACCTTAACTTGATGTTAAAACTTCAGTTTTGACCCAAAGTGATACTTTTGCCTCAATTTTTAACGGTTAGGGAATAAACTGCACCAAGTGTACCAATTATGGGACTAAACTTGCATACCGAATATTTAGTGGGACCAAAGTGCACCTGACACACAATTACGGGGACCATTCCAAAAATTATCTCTATAGATGACTGTTAAAAGTCAAACGAGTTGCAGAAAAAAGACGAAGGGCGTAACAAAACAATAAAATCCCTAACATATTAGCCATCACATTCCCCTTAAAACCCTCCTTCTTGAAAAGAATAGAAATCTAATAAAGGGAATCTAGCATAAGGGCTTTGAGCATTTGTATAAACGAGACTAATAAGTAAATGTAGGCCGAGTTTGAAAGCCAGAGGGAGCTGGCATATAAGGCGCCAATTGGGACAACTGAGGTGATGTAGACGTAGCGAGAGAGGGAGACTGGTTCAACCTTTTTGTGGATGCGGATTATGAAGAAGTCTAGTCTTGAGCAGAAGCTCATGTGGATCATGGTTAGGGAGATTAGGAATGGCCAACTGTAGAGGTGTTTGTCAAGAATGAATTTGTTGTAGAGGTGTTTGTGAATGAGAGGAATATCCAGATGATTCGTAGGTGTACAAGAGGGTAATTTTTTCCAGGACTTCTGATGAGAGGGAACCCCATTGAGCTGGTGATGGTTATAGGGGATGGGGAAAAAGGAGGGGGGAGTGTAAAAATGAGGATACTTAGTGTGGACAAAAGAAAGAAGTATTTATGTATTTGAGGTTTTGCGATTTAAGGAAAAAAGATAACGGGGAGACAAGCGTTTCTATACGGGACGAAACCAGGGTGAAATTAAAATGGGGCCCAATTTGAAAAGGAAAAATTAGGGGGGGCGAAATATAAGAAACAACACGTTTGAGTAAATAAACATACACTAAAATATGAAGCTAAATGGGATAAGGGGGATTCGAACCCATATAGTTTCCCTTGTGCACTAATGAGCTTGCCAACTCAGCCAGATATTCTGGACTCTTTTCACATTTGTTTTTATTTTGGCTTTTTTTTGCCCCCTAAATTATCCGAAAGCTAATGAAGAGGGTCTTAATGTTCACTTTTTTTAAATAAGGGATTGAACTATCATTCTTTTCAAATTATCCTCTGTTTTTTGTGATACTGCCAAAATACTGAATTGAAATAAGGACGAAATTGAAAACACATAGAGAATTAGATTTTGGGACAAGTATTTTAAAATCAAAACCCTTGTACTTTTGATACATTAAAGTTAGATTTTGTACATTACCTATATAATCATGTGATTAATACATGTATAGATAATTAAATAATTGTACTAATGCAAAACTTTACTTATTATAATTAACGCAATTTATCATTCGTAAATGTGATAGTTTATTCATAATAGGATTTTTTTCTAAAATGTGTGGTCTTAGAAAAACCCTTCATAATATACAAAATTATGTAAAACATAATCAAAACTAATATAGGCAGTGTGTGGGGGGAGCTGATCACTGTTTTTTGGAGTAAGTTGAAGCGTCTGAAAGGTGAGCTCAAACAGTGGAATAAAAACACTTTTGGTAATATATTCTCGCAGGTGGCACAGATTGAGGATGAGGTGTGCCAGAAGGAAACTACTTACCAACAATCTGGCCTCCCTCAAGATCGTGAAACTCATAGTTTGTTAGAGGCCAAGCAGCTTCGACTCTTGGCTATGGAGGAAGCGTATAGGCAACAGAAGAGTAGTTGTCACTGGCTTAAAGAGGGCGATAAATCGACTGCTTTCTTTCACTCTTACGTCAAACAAAAGAGGAAGAAGAGCCATATCTCTGGAACCCTTGATGATGGTGTTTGGGTTTCCGATAAGAAAGGGGTTGTTAACTCTGCTGTTCGCTTCTTTTAGAATCTGTTTGATGCTAACGGCCATGAGGCTGATGGGGACATGATTGACTGTATCCCTTCTTTGGTCTCAAATGAGGATAACCAAGTGCTGTTGGCAGAACCGACGCTTGAGGAAGTTCAAGCCGTTGTCTTTAGTTTGAGTTTGCAAAGTGTTGCTGGTGTGGATGGCTTTAATGGGGTCTTCTTTCAGACTTATTGGGACATCATTCAGCAGGATTTGCTGCGAGCTATGATTCACTTTATCGCTGGCAACAAGCTACAAAAGGGGGTCACTTCTACGGTGCTTTGCCTGATTCCGAAGCAGCCAGGCGCTCAGACCTGGAGTGAATTTCGCCCTATCAGTTTGTGCACTTTTTTGAACAAGGTTGCCACTAAGATTATCAGCTCAAGATTAGCGAACCTTCTCCCGAAACTTATATCTCCGATGCAGGCTGGCTTTGTTCAGGGCAGAAACATATACGACAATATAATGATGGCCCAAGAACCGACGCATGAAATTAATAGGACGGCTAATGGTGGCAACACTATTCTTAAGCTTGATATGACTAAGGCGTTTGACCGTCTGTCTTGGAAGTTTCTGAGGAGAGTTCTTATGGCGTTTAGTTTTGCAGAGAGATGGATTGCTTTGATTATGAGCTGCATTGACCAATCGTATTTTTCTATCATGTTGAATGTGGAGATCCAGGGTTACTTTCCTGGATCAAAAGGGGTTAGGCAAGGTGATCCGCTATCTCCTGCTTTATTCATTCTTGCACAGGAGTACTTCCTCCGTGGTCTGATGAGACTTCACGAGGAGCATCCGGAAGTGCGTTATGATGGTAGGGGTATGAAGGACGTTATTTTTCCCTGCTTATCCTTTACAGATGACTGTATTCTCTTCTGCAATGGGAAGAAGAGCTCTTTACGTTTGATTATGGACTGGATGGATCACTATCAGAGTATCTCGGGCCAGCTAATCAATAAAAATAAGAGCAGCTGCATTGTATCTACTAAGGTTACTCCTGCCAGGATAAGCGTGGTGAGCCGCGCAACGGGGTTTAAAATTGAAAAGCCCCCCTTTACTTATCTGGGTACACCCATTTATAAAGGCCCGAAAAAGCGGTTCTTGTATGAGAACCTGATTCAAAAGATGGTGGCTACGGTCGCTGGGTGGAATCATACGCGCCTGTCTTCTGGGGGCCGCTTGACCTTGGTGTAGTCTGTGTTGATGGCTCAGCCACTACACTTACTTCACACCCTTCCGATGCCTCTCACTGTGGTTGATAGAGTGCATAAGCTTTGCAATGGTTTCATCTGGAGGAAACAGAGATGGGTCAGTTGGGATAAAGAGAGCTTCAGGTATGAAAAAGGCGGCCTTAACCTCAAATATCTTGCTGTTGTCAATAAGGCTTGTATGGTGAAGGCTTGGTATCGATTGAGAACAATCGATAACCTCTGGAATCGTATCATGTGGCTTCCAATAGGCATACCCTTAGGTATATTTAGAATTATGATTGGACTCCTTCCATTCAAACTCTCTACTACTCTTGGTTGTTCAAGTGATATCAATCTCAAGGTCTTCAGCAAGCATCATTCCTCCTGGTCTCCTTCTTCCCCAAAACCTAGCAAGTAGATGTTTTTAATTTGTAAATTTGAATTTAAATTAATAATTAGTTATTTTGTTTATTGAAATAATTAGGTTGCATTTATTAGTTAACTTGTAATTATTATTAACTATTTCGGAATTAGATTAGTTTGCTTATTGAAATTACTTAATTAGTTAGATACAATTAGTTTAAAATTAGAAAAATGTTAACTTTAGGATAATTTATGATGTAAAATTGTAAAATATTATGTCATGTTTGAAATATTGGATTATTTAGTAATATTAACTTTTTGTAATTTTTTCACATGTAAAATAAGAGATATTTATTTTTTATATCATATTTGTTAATCATGAAATTAAAATGTACTAATGATTTAGGAAAATAAAAAATATCATATATAGAACTAGTGCTCAATGTTATTAACAAAGTACATGCACGTTAGGCCAAGTATTTCTTAAACAGGTTACACTGTCTACTAGTATGAATTAATTACAACAATAAACATAATGTCAGCGTATGTAAATTCCTTCTCGGTTACCCCTTTCCAAAAAAATTGATCTTTAACCTTAATCACTATTTTGTCACCCCTATTATGTGGAGTCGTAAGCAGGGGAGGATCTACAATTTTTAGAGTGGTGGTTCGAAAAATATGTTAATATGTAACAGTTTATACTGATATTTGTACTTCATTTTTTAATGTCGAATCTTATTAATTATTTAGAGCAACTCATAGATTTTTGTAATTCGAACAACATGAAAATATATAGTGAGCTCTAGTTTGATAAGAAGATTAAAATATTTCCTTAATGCTTTATTGTGTTCATAAGATAAAGGATATGTCTAAAAATACATTTTCAATAATAAGCTGGTATGTTATTTATCAAAGATAAAGTCTTAATAAAATCATATTAGTATTATAGAACATTGTCAAATGTTTTCAAAGAAATAAAATTGTTGGTATGTAGTATAAAATAAAATTGTTGGTATGTATTATATATTTATAAATGAAATTTATGGGTGTAATGAATAAGCTAATTAAGAGCAATTAATGAGGAATTCTAGAAAACATGACACAATTTGAACACATAGTACTCATACAATAAAAAATTTAAAAAATGAAGCTAACAGAGTTTGAACCTAGGTTGTTCAACACAATTTATTCTTACTTACCAACTCAACTATAGAGTATTTTGGTGGTTCAAATGAATCACCTTCAACACATTGGGGTCCGCCCCTGGTCGCAAGGAGGTAAATCGTGGAATGTACGTTATATGGTCAGGGAACTTGAGGTTGCCCGTAAATCACTTCCATAATATAAATTTTTCTTCACAGGCGACCCGAATACACGAATTTTAAAAAAGACAAGATATAATACTACTCACACCAAACTCTTTTTCACTTGACTTATGTTGTGGGAGTAAAACTAAAGCATGTTACCCCTTTTCAATTATGCGTTAGTTACATATTTCTTAAGATAATTAATGCCTGAAAATAGCAATCAGATGGTCTATTATGGCAACAAATCCAAACATGTACACCCTGGCGGCAAATCATTATTGAACTTCCTAGAAAAGAGTAAATTGACTTGTATACTAGTAAAAGAGTAAATCATTATATGACATCTACCTCAATACATAAAAGTCCATGAGAAATCATTTACAGAGTTTTGGTATATTGTTCAATATCAGATCAACTATTAATAATAACATGAGACAAATATTTACTTTTAGGTTTCTTCAAAATTAGCGTAAATGTTTATTGTAAGTGTGTATCATATTTGCACATGATCTCTAAAATATACTTTAATTTTGTTGAGTTAATCGAATAGCCTAGAGGAAAAGGCTGACTCTCGCTAATGACTAGAAGATCCCGGGTTCAGAACTCACTTCATCGCTAATGATCACTGATTTTGTTGAGTTAAGTGTGTATACTTTAATTTTATTTGGCCATTAACATTTAATGGAAGTGTTGATTTAAGAACCCTTTGCACACACGATACATACACTTACACTATATCGTTGTCATTTACAGGAACCAAAGTGCAACAGTCACCTACTTATTAAGATCATTTCGAGAGTTATCTCTTATATTTATCACAAAATATATAAAACTTATTTAAAACAATTAAGTTTAAAATTTTAAAAGTCGGCTCGTCAAAATTCAAAATTTGATAATATTTTAAAGATTCAACAAATATCATCTTATGTTTTTCCTCATTACTTCAGCACATATTCAAATATTATCTTATGTTTTTCTTTTTTTCCTTCAATACAAATGAGAATGTGAGATATTGGTTGTTATAATATGACACTTATAACTAAATTCTAAATCCATGTTATAAATATTCTCCTATTCTCTTTGTACCAATATGTTTGACGAGTTTTTTGATATTTGATTTTTGTGTTCTTAATTTTATGTAGTTTGCTTATAATATAATATAATTTGTTGAGATCGAAGTTATGAAATATGTCAAATCTATTAATTTTAATCAGAACAGATGATGTTTTGAGGATTTAAGGAGTATATTTGTTTGATTCTGTTGATGGATTATATTATCCTCGAATCTAAGTAAATTTTGACCAAAATTATGTGTGCTAACTAAAGCTATAGACTTTTCTCAATTTTCGATCAATTATGATGATGTTTTCTGGGTGGAGTATGTCGCTCGTATATGATTGTATTAGGTCAATTAAGATTCAAATATGTTAATTTTAATGATTTATGTAGGTGTTTTTAGGGTTGAGAAGATTGATCGTAAGATTCATTAGAAGTTAGCCCTAAAAATGTTGTGTTGTTTTCTTGACCTCTTGTAACCTAGTTCCACTTATAAATAAGCACAAAATCGACATAAGTTGTTTTCCACTTTGGATTTTTTTCAAATTAGTAATGATTGTTTATTTGCATCAGTGGTCATGTGTGCCAGAGTTCAAACTTATTTTCGTCATCTGAATTGGAGGGTAGGCTTTATTTGTCAATTACCAATTATCACTTACGAATTCTCGTCCCTAGTTTACAAAAAAAAATATTGTTACGATATTCATGTTCTGTTTTTTAGGGTAGGGAAGATAGTACTATGTGCCCTAACAAAAGGGACATATTAAGTTCATTGAGGCTGGAGATGTTGAATACTGGAGTGTTTCTTAAGACAGACAAAGCTCCAATGGTTATTCTGCGGAACTTGAAGTCTTTCATCACATACAATTACGAAATTTATGTACTATATATACCATCAATAATCAATACTTTGTACTGTATTTACATTAAACTTTGTTCTATTACTCTCAATACAGATATCCTCCTGCTGAGGACCTGTAAATTTGCTCGTGCCAGAGATGACCTAACGATCTCTAGATTGAACCCAAGCAGCCGTGTCATCGTGTAGGTCTTGAAACATATATGATGTAAAAATGGTATTTCGGTGACAAGTTTATATCAGGTTGTCTTAATTAGTTGTCATGTGTATTGTAGGCATTTGGACGTTACAACATCCATTGTATTGAAGATGTTGCCAATGAGGTGCTTTTAGTAGTTGGAGTCTTGTTTTTGTTTTGAGGGTGTCATTGTATAGTCTCCGGATTAGGGTCAAGTTTGGTCAGAATAATTTTGTTTGCTAGGGCAAGTGGAAGGACTGAATTAAGTAAGGAGATGTTCCAATTATAATTTGGTAGGATGAAGTCTTTGAGATATTGTTGTTTTATAGATAGTTTATAGTGTGTTTGAAGATTGTGTTTATATGGGTGTAGCTATCTGTCTTGTCATATTTGAATGGTCGCTCCATTATGTGGAACAATGATATATGATGATGATAATTGTTGAAGCCCGAGAATCAGGCTTTTCCAGGTGTATGAAATATTATTAGTCAATTTGGCATGTAAGAAGGTGGTGTTAGGGTAATATTTTTTTGTAAGGCTAGAGTTGTGGGATTATGTGGTTGTGTTAATAGACTCCAGCCAGTTTCGGCTAATAGAGAAAGATTAAAAATATAGATTTTTAATGCCCAATCCTCCTTGATTGTTGGTAGTTGTAAAAATGACTAATTTATCCAATGTATTCTATTTTGGTTGTGATTATTTCATTAAAAAATTGCGAAGATTTGTTCAAGTTTGTGGAGGTAAGATTGAGGAAATTTGTATATTGACATAGGATAAACAAGTTTGCTGATAAGAGCCGATTTGATTAATGTGATTCGGCCAGCTTGGTTAAGAAGTTTGGTGTCCCATGATTGGATTTCTTTTGTATTTCGTCGATAGTTTATTGGAAAACTTGGTGTTTATTAGTAGAGATATCTAAGGATATTCAAAGATATTTGCCGAAAGAGGTAGATTGGGAGAATGGTAAGGAATTTAAAATTTGTTGTATTTTGGGTTGTGTCGTTTTGGGGCTAAATGTAATTTGTGATTTGGTAAAGTTGATTCGTTGACCTGTGTCATTGTAGTAGGCTTCTAGAATAATTTTGAATGTCAAAACTGAAGTTTTATCGAGCTTCAGAAAGAAGTAGCTGTCATCGGCAAATAAAAGGTGAATGAATTTTGGTCCGTTGCGGGATAGGTTAATGCCATTAATAAGTTTGTTGTTTTGTGCATTAGTGAGAGAAGCGGATAGGATAGGGGAAAGGGGATCTCCTTGTCATAATCCACATGTTGGATGGAAAGAATTTGTTACGTTGCCATTTAATTAAATGATATCATAATTTCCTTCATTCAGCATTAATCACCTTCGAATCTTCTAGAAAGAGTTGACTTTGATTAATCATTTGGTTCAATGCTCATTTGAATTTAGCGTCATTAATGCATTGTTGTTAACACTTGGTGTAGTGAAAACTTCATCCAACACGTACATGTTATGTACCAACAAGCTCCCCCTTTGGGTAAATTTTTCATGGCAAGTACCTCCTGTTGTTTTGTAAGGTAGGACGATCCAAGATAGTAATTAATCAACATAGTCTTCTTACTAGATAATCAACTCCACTGATGAGACAGTGAGCACAATAGACATTCATGTTTAGATACATGAAACATAGAAACACACACAAATTTAAAGTCTTCAACATAAACAACCTAACATAAAAAGTTAGAATTTTAAGTGTTCCCCATTTACTCCCCCTATTTGGCATAAAAACATAACCAAAGCCATAATAAAGGGTCTTCATAACAATCTTCACACATCATCTGACTGATCAGCAACTGGTTCAGTGTCAGCAACATTGATAGCAACAGTTGGTCTACCAGTCCTTTCCAACTCCTTGATCTTCCTGTCCACATTTGCAAGCTGCTGCTTCTTAGCCTGGATTTCTTCAGTTAGCCTTTGCTTATCAGCCAAGTAGACAGCCATGAGAATCTGTGCTTTGGGATCATTGGAAGTAAATGGTGGTGGTTGATCAACATTCTCCACTGGAATATCAGCTTTGGGAGTATGCAGCAACTTGTCACTAATGATGACAGCCTTGGATTCTGTTCCTGGTCCATCCTCCTCACTTAGCATATCAGGCCTCTGCTCTAACAGGATTCCACAGATCAAATTGGTGAAACCAATGAGCTTGTTCTTTGCAAAAGACAAGGCATGGTCAACAATTTGATCAAATATGACTTGACCAAAGTTGAGTTTCCCAGTTCCCAACACAAACAGCTATTTCCCCATAAACTCACTGATATTGGTGCTATTTGTAGATGGAACTAAGCTGCATATGGCTGCCTTGTGAAGAATAGAGTATTTTAGACTCAAGGCAGATGCTGGCAAATGTAAACCTTTAGATGGCCATTGGGTTACACTCCCTGCTGTGATCTCAGTTATAATATCATTTAGTTTTAACAGTTGACCAGTTTCTCCTTTGTCCTCTCTGCCCAGGAAAGCATTGATAATAGTTGGACTGAAGATAAACTCATAATCTCTGAGATGAACCATATAAAACATTTCATGTGTGGGATCCCTGATCTCAACAGTCATAGAACTGATAAACTCCTTTACCAGTTTAGCCCAATGTTTTCTTCTCACAAGCATACATGTGATACCACTTGTCTCTAACACTCCCATGTAGGTACAATTGTTTAAAGTGGTGTCAGACAAGTGTTTTTCTGACCAGATGATCCTTGCACACATAAATTTCCACTTTGTCCTTTGGTCAGCACTTCCAAAGTCTACTCCATCACAGGGGGCATCAACTACATGTACCACTCTTCTCTTGTTTATTCTCCCCTGCTTACATCAAACTGAGATTTTCCCTTCTCATTTCTTCATCACTTGAATCAACAAGTTTTCTTTTCTTGGATGAGGCAGGGGTGCTGGCTTTCACTTTTTTAGGTCCTTTGCCCTTATCAGTGGGTTTAGAGGCTGAAGTAGTTGCCTTACCAGATGTTGAACCTGATGGTTTGGCATGAGAGATTTCATTTTTCTTACCTGTGTTAGGTTCTTTGTCTCTAACAGTTTGCTTCTGATCTTCTTAGACTTATCAACCCTTTTCTCTATCTCCTCCAGAGTATCATTCAACTCATCTAAATCAGATATTTCTACTCCCTTCATACTAGACCTGGTCCTTCTTCTCACAATACCAGGTTTAGAGGACAGAATCTCCATATCTCCATCATCATCTTTCTCTACATTCTCTTCCACATTCTGTTCAACCTCCACATTTGTTTCAACAGTAGGAGGCACATCATCTACCCTAGATTTTCCCTTCGAGGACATTCCAGGGTCGACATTCTTATCAACTCTCTTAACCCTAACAGGCTTCCCCTTTTTCATTAAAATCCTCTTCTTCCTAGCGAAGACCTGTTGAGTTTTAAGAGACTCCAACACACTTGCCATAGTGGCATCCTCAGAGTTTACACCCGAATTTCCCCCAACATCCTTATCAGTTTTATCTAAATTTTCAGGGTCAATAGGGACAGATCTAGTTGATTGCTCAGTAGGGTTAGTAGAAACAGGGTTATTTGACATGCATCGACATTAGGGTTCATAGACATACCATCATCCTTCTAAGGAAGTAGCAAGATTTCCTCTTTCTCAGGTACATTGGTCTTTGCTTGCTTAGAAGACTCGGCCTTTGCTTTTTCTGCTTCTGCATGTCTAAGAGCCTCGGCCTCTTCTCTTGCAGCCCTGATTTCTTCCTCGGGTGTAACCATTTGCAGCGGAACGGCTTCGAAAAAAGTCTTTTCATTAAAAGTACTGGAAGGTCGTCTTTTTGGTGCCATAGCAATTGCTAGGGCTGTTGGTTTCCTTTGATTGAGAAACGAATTTGATTTTGGAAGAGTAGAAAAGAGGAAAGAGAGTGTTTTTGGTAACAAGGATTGTGAATGGTGTTGAGAAAATCAACCGCCTTCCTTTTTGAATCAAAAAGCTGTCCAATAACTGACACGCAATTAATTCCTTCAAAATAAAACCGCCAATTTTGTTCTTTTCATACCCTTGTGGTCTCCATACCAGTTGTTATAACAATTGACCACTACATATTATAACAACTTTTGGTCTTGACTTATTCCTCCATAACACACAACCCAAGGGCTGTTCTTAGATACTCAAATTGATTTGTATCTAGCCATTTGGTAAATATGTCAGCCAATTGTTTGTCAGTAGCAACATGCTCTAAATGCACAACTTTTTCTTCAACCAATTCTCTAATAAAATGATGCCTTATGTCAATGTGTTTTGTCCTGCTGTGTTGCACTGGATTTTTAGAGATGCTTATAGCACTCATGTTATCACAATAGAGAGTCATGGTTTCCTGGTTGATTCCATACTCTTTTAACATCTGTTTCATCCATAATAATTGTGTGCAACTACTTCCAGCAGATATATACTCAGCTTCAGCTGTGGACAAGGATACAGAGTTTTGTTTCTTGCTGAACCAAGAAATTAGATTGTTCCCCATAAAGAAACAGCCCCCTGAGGTGCTTTTCCTGTCTTCAAGATTTCCTGCCCAATCAGCATCACAATAGCCAATCAAACTATTTCCAGTGTCATTTGTATAAAACAGCCCATACATGTGAGTTCCTTTGACATATTTGATAATCCTCTTAACTAGGAACAGATGACTTTCTTTAGGGTCTGACTGGTATCTAGCACACACTCCTACAGATTGAGTGATATCAGGCCTACTGGCAGTAAGGTACAACAAGCTACCAATCATACTTCTATACAGGCTTGAGTCAACACTCTTCCCATTTTCATCCTTGGTAACCTTTATGTGAGTAGCCATAGGAGACCTTTTCTCTTTAGAAGTATCCAGTGCAAATTTTGAGACAATATTCTTGGCATAGTTAGCTTGGTTCAAGAATATTCCTTCTTTCTTTTGATAGATTTGAAAACCAAGAAAGTGTTTTAGTTCCCCTACCATACTCATTTCAAATTCTGACTCCATTTGTTGGATGAACTGTTGTACCAACTGGTTTGACATTCCTCCAAAGATGATGTCATCAACATATATTTGTGCAACAAGTAACTTTCCTTTCTCTTTGTGTATAAACAAAGTATTGTTTGCCCCTCCTCTTGTATATCCTTGTTTTAAAAGATACTCAATGAGTCTTTCATACCAGGCACGTGGGGCTTGCTTTAATCCATACAAAGCTTTCTTCAACTTGTACACATGATTAGGATTATTTGGGCAAACAAATCCTTTGGGTTGCTCAACATACACTTCTTCTTGAACAACTCCATTTAAAAATTTTGTCTTTACATCCATCTGATACAGCTTGATCTTTAAATAACATGCAACAGCAAGCATGAGCCTAATAGCTTCAAGTCTGGCCACATGAGCAAATGTTTCCTCAAAATCTAGCCCTTCAACTTGTGTATACCCTTGGGCAACAAGTCTTGCCTTGTTCCTAACAATATTGCCTTGTTCATCTTTCTTGTTTTTGTAAATCCATTTTGTTCCTATGACATTCAACCTAGGAGTTCTAGTATCCAGTGTTCATCTAGAAGAGCTGCTTTTACATTTTGTGGTTCACTTTTGGACATAAAGCAGGTCTCCCCCAACATTCCAGCCATCTTCCTGTAGTCCACCTTATCCTTCTTTCTTGTGATTCTTCCTTCATTAATGACTCCAATAATTGCTTCCTTTGGATGATTCCTTTGAATACGAGCAGTGGTTCAACAATGCTGGCAAATCCTCTCTCTTCATTGGGTGCATCTCCTGAAGTAGGTTCCCTGACATTAATAGGTACAATCTCCCTAGTTTCAATAGGCAGGGAATCAAATACTTCATCTTGTATAGCTTCATCTATTATCTTCACATTTATGGATTCCATGATAGTATTTGTTCGAATATTAAATACTCGAAAAGATTTACTATTTAAGGAGTATCCGAGGAAAATGCCTTTTCTCCTTTTGCATCAAATTTCTGCCTATGTTCTTGGTCAGTCATAATGTAACATTCACTGCCAAAAATATGAAAATATTGCACATTCGGCTTTCTCCCCCTCCATATTTCATATTGTGTTTGCAGTGTGCCTGGCCGAAGAGTGATTCGATTACGAATATGACAGGCAGTGTTGATAGCTTCAGCCCAAAATTTCAAGGGTACACTTTTCGCATGTAACAATACTCTTGCCATCTCTTGAAGAGTGCGATTCTTTCTTTCCACAATGTCGTTTTGTTGTGGAGTGATTGGAGCAGAAAATTCATGATGGATTCCTTGAGACATGCAATAGTCATCAAACTTGCTATTCTTGAATTCTTTCCCATGATCACTCCGAATGCGAATGATTTTGACTTCTTTTTCATTTTGAACCTGAGTAGCTAGTTTGTAAAAGGCATCGAAACAGTCGGATTTTTCACGTAAACACACTACTCATGTATATCTTGAATAGTCATCGACTATCACATAAGCATATCTTTTCCTTCCAACACTTTCCACCTGCATGGGCCCCATGAGATCCATGTGCACTAGTTCAAGTATGCGATCAGATACCACTTGTTGTAACTGTTGGTGTGACACTTTCGCCTGCTTGCCTACTTGACACTCAGCACGTTGAATGGCTTGAATGTTTAGCTTGGGTAATCCTCTGACAAGTTCTTTTTGAACTAATTTCTGGAGATTTCTATAGTGAGTATGCCCCAATTTTTTGTGCCATAGCTCTGCTTCATGAGTAGTGTGACAACTTAAAGCCTTATGTGTGGGCCATTGGTAACAGTTGTCCAGGACTTTTCTCCATTGAGCACTTAGGTTTTGGAGTGATACTCTTACAATCTATCTTAAGAGCTAGACTCTTATTCTCCTCATTTTCAATGTTAAGTTCCTTTTCATAGGTATCCAAGTTACCCAGAAGAACATCTAGCCGATAAGTAGTTAGATCTTGTGTTTCACCAATTGCTAAGACTTTTCCAGCAAACCTAGCAGGTAGAGATCTAAGCACCTTTCTTACCATCTTTTCTCTACTCATTGGCTCTCCAAGTGATGCGCACTCAGTAGCAATCTTAGTTACACGAAATCCATCCTCTTTGATGGTTTCATCCTCCTTCATTTTCATGGATTGCCACGTCGACGTCGATGCCAATTGTTGCAAGCGTGCTATCTTCACTTGAGTGGTTCCTTCATAGGTGTTTTGAAGGATATCCCATGCATTTTTTGCAACAGTCTCCATGGTGATCAATTCATAGACATTTTCGTCAACACATGAACATAGTGCGTTCATTGCCCTATTGTTTTCCAATGCCAGATCTGATTCAATATCCGTCCATTCCTCCTCCTCTTTGAGAACTATTTGATAATTTACCTCCTTAGTAGGTGGTTCCCATCCTTTCACAACAACCATCCATGTTCTCTTTTCAAGAGACTTGAGAAAATAGTCATCTTGTTTTTCCAGAAACTGTAGTTATTCCCATTCAGATCTGGAGGTCTCAGTGATTGATTTCAATTAGTCATTCTTGTGGATAACACTGATCTTTTAACACTCTGTATATCGAGCTCCCGCTCTGATACCAATTGAAAGTTTATTATCCACCACGTATGTTATCCCAGTTGTTACGACAATTGGTTTGACAGAAATAATATGACAAGTATGCAAATCAAACACAGAGAACTTGGTAACCCAGTTCAGTGCCAAAGCACCTACCTCTGGGGGGCAGCCTGCCCGAGGGAATAATCCACTATATAAAAGGTATCTTACACGAAGGGACTTACTAGTATGCCCACATACTCTCTATAGCCCTATACAATGCCTTTTCAATATAGGCTCCCCTATTCCTATATCACCTGTGTGATTAAGATGTTTACAAGATTCAATTGTCTAAACACTCCTCACTGTTGTTATGGAATAACAACTGTACAATCAGTATAGAAGCTTGATGAGTGCTTCTATACAAAACTCGCCTAGAAAACAAGTACACAAACTTTGCTTAAAAGCTCTTAGTTGTGAATAAGAAAACAAGTGAATAAAAGGTGTGTTCAACTAGTGTGACCACCAGCTCCTTTTATACTAGGCTTCAGCTCTTCAACATTTAATTAGTCAATCGTCAATGAATTTAAATTTGATTGACACACGGCCGATTAAATGCTCCTCCGTAATTTGACCATGACCGCATTTATCTTTAATAACTTGGTTTTCGGTGATAATGTCCGTATCATAATTCCCTTCATTCAGCATTAATCACCTTCGAATCTTCTAGAAGGAGTTGACTTTGATTAATCATTTGGTTCAATGCTCATTTGAATTTAGCGTCATTAATGCATTGTTGTTATCACTTGGTATAGTGAAAAACTTCATCCAACACGTACATGCTATGTACCAACACAGTACGAAATTGATCCTCTTCTATCTCACTTTCTTGCTCATCCCACGCTATCAAAATTCATGGCTATGCACACTTATTAAGATTTATGGTTCTCACAATCTTACCATGTGGTTGTTTATTATCAAATACCCAGCGGCTTCAAAAACAAAAATTGTTTTTGTTTACAAAGTTTTGAATTTTTGTACGGTTTCTTTTTCACTTAATAGTTTTAATCTCAAATACCCGGCCCACTTAACTTTATTGATTAAGCCATTTCAAATGTTCTTCAATTGAAAATGAAATTCAATTGCATATTGATTTTTCTTTATTAAAAGTAAATGTCTTTATTTTAATTAATACTCATTTGTTATCAGATTCAGAACAATATAAATGTATTAGGCACTATAAAGTGGTATATGATATTAGCCTTTGGATGAATAACATAAAATTGAAAAATGAAGTGGCCATAAATTGCAACATCAATAATTATTATGAGATTTTTTCGGCAAAAAAACTATGTACTCAATAAAAAAAATTCAGATTTACATTGGCCCCCTTTCAAGAAATATTTCAGATCTGTACATGAAGAAAAAATTTCCAAACTTCAAGCTATATCAATTTATAATATTACTAATGACAGAAAATATAGGTGTATTGTTTGAAGGGCAATGAAAAAGAATAAACTGTGAAGAGAAAAGAAAAGGTTTTTTTGCATCTAAACACCTGAAGTCCTGAACTACTAGTATATTTGTAAATAGGCACTTGAACTGTTTTTTGTTGCAAATAGGTATCCGAGCACCTGAACTTTCGACTTTTTTAGCTTTTTCAACATTTTTGAACGCTTTTAATAATTTTATAAGGCTAATTAGTCAAGCAACCTTATAAACTAACCAAACCCACATAAACAAACTAAACTCACAAAATCTATCATCTTTTCATTATTAATGTTTGGTTGTTAGTTGATGTTCTATCCAATTGTTGTTTGGTTGATTTTTGTATTTTATTTTTTCTTAATTGACACATATTACCCATTATATGTGTAGTTTTAGGAGCGTAGGCCTTTAAATGTTTATATGAGTTTGTATGCACATATAATCATATTTAAGTGTGTCTTAAAAGTTAATTTGATGTGTTGTAGGATTTCTTGTTCCACTTAATTATAATGGTGCCGATGAATGTTGGAAGTATGATGGGTTGTGTATAAGGTATGTAAGAGCAATGAAGACAACAACATTTGCGGAATTAATTGATAAGATTTATTCTCAAATGATGATTAGTAGGGAATATACACAAATTGAAGTGAATGCATGGGTTAGCTATATGACAAAAGAGTCAATTCCGCCATTCTTAATATTGACGGATGAAGATGTTATAATGTTCATTGAGTTAAATGTTTATCGAGAATATGTGATTCCTCTTTGCATAAATACAAAGGTAAAAAGAAAGGATGTTGTACATCCACCTTTGATTTCAGTAAAGAAGGTGTCCCCTCCGCGTGATGTCTCTCCTCCGTGTGGTGATCATATTCTGAGTAAAAGTGTGAACGAGCCTATGGTAGGCTTGGATGATATTGTATTATCCGATCCGAAGGGTTTTGCTTCTAATGAAAAGGATTCTGAAAATATGTTTTGTACTAACGAATCTGACAATGATGACCCCTTCAATTATGACGAGGACGTAGATGACAATTATGGACGTATGGATCCATTTGATTGCGCATTATCCAGCATGTATGATCCATATTTTGGTGTTTTCGTTGATAGCGCACCCACATTAACCTCTCTCATCACATCTCTATAATAAACAATCTATCCATTGAGTAATTGTCGTAGCGGCGTTTCCGTTTCGGTGTCCACTGTCGGGTAGCTATTAAAACTTAAACCACTTATCAATGCGAATTCTACATGGCCAAAAGTATATGTGTGTTTCCCTATGTGGAACTTAAGGGTGGGCTTCGAAAGGTTAGTATGGGGTTCAACTTCCCTTCGCTGCATCAACTAATGCAAGGTTTCGGTTTGCATAGGAAATTGTTTCATCTTATGTAGAAGGTTAATCGATGGATACTCGAAAAACATTGTTTCATAATTTTCTTTCGTATGGTAAACCCTTGCCTCTTTTAAGTATTTGGAGGTTTTTGTTCTACTATAAACTTGGAAATTCGTCATCCTGCAAATCAAATAAACTGCCATAAGACTCTAAATTATAAATATAAACATGTATAGACACCTTATACATGTGTTTACGTGCATTTGTTCTAAGTAATAGCAGATTGTATTACATCGTGGCCTCAATCGTGCCTCCATCGTGCCCTTATCACACGATGGAGTTCACTGTTCACTAATATCGGATCATCATCGTGACCACCATCGTGTGCTTGAGACACGATGGTGGTCAGTTATAGAATTCCCTGTCTTCCATCGTGGGCTTCATCGTGCCCTTTGCCCACGATGGAAGCCATTATGCAGATTTCACATACGACATTGTGCCCACACCACACGATGAGGGAACGATGGGCAATACAAATTTGAACAAACCATCAAAATTCAAACAATCTCAAGAAAAAACTTCAACAATTGAACTGCAAATCTCAAGATTTCTTCTAACTTATCTTTTCTTCTAACAATCTCAAGAAAAAACTACAACAATTTTCTCAAAATATTACAACAAACCTATCAAAATTCACAAATTCACACTATCGTACAACAAAATAAAACATTACACATTTCGAATACCATAAAAATCTCAACTTTTTTACAAGTAAACCTAAATTTCTAAGAGGCATTATGTAATTCTAAAGTCAAAATACCTACTTTGAGCTGCAACAATTTTAAACCGTGGAGAGTTCAAAATTAGAGAAGTTCACGGACCAAATGTAAAGAATTTTTGTTTGGAGAAAGTGGGTGAAGAAATGACAATGGAAGATGGAGTAGAATAATAGAGATGAAGAAGAAATGTAAGAAGGGGAGAAGAAGAAAGGGCACCAAAACAAAATTAGAGGAGGAGATATTTTCAGGGGCAATTTAGGAAGATTGGGGGTACTCAAATCTAAAAAATTAAAGAAAGGGGTATAAGTAAAAAGAAAAAAGGGAATGGGGGCATTCTTCCAATTTTCCCTGCTTCTAAGTTCTATCTATACCATGTAAAGTGTTTTGTTCTCTTAATATTGTGGACGTTTTACATATTAGATGTGCTAATGAATCAAGGTTACTAAAGGCACCAAGTGTCATGTTTGTGTATCTGTTTGGCATTCTTTGTTACTAGAAAGGTATAAAATTATATGAATTCAAGCTGAATAATATAATTAAGTTATGGTACCTGATTTTTTTCTTAATTATTGATGCAATTTCTTTTTTCGAGGTGGCACATAAACTTTTCTCAAATTTTTCAATATGACTAACTTTTCCTTGAGTTAAGCATTATTAAATTATTTGAAATGTTAAAAAATACTGAAAAAGCCAAAAAATCAAAAGTTTAAGTGCTCAGGTGCCTATTTGTAATAAAAAACAGTTCAAATGCTTATTTACAATTATATTAATAGTTCAGGTGTCTAGATGCAAAAAAGCCAAAAGAAAATAGAGATAGAAGAGAGAAATTTCTACTAGTGAGAGAAGATAGAAGTAAAATGCAAAGAAATTATGTATTTCACTCAATTTATAGGGTATTTTAGGTAATTTGATGGGGTACTATATATAAGAGCACTACAAATCTATAATTAGTATTTACTTCCTTAATCTCACCAAATATGCAATATTATAAATGTAATTTGTTGTATATTTCTTATGCATTAATCATGTGTTACTTTTAAACATTCAAGTGCATAATCCATACTTTCTCCTTGAATATGCATTGCATGTAAAATAAAAATATTTTTATTATGCTTAAATTCATCTGACCAATGAACTATATTCAAAATTCAAAAGGAATCTTTGGTGGTTTGAAATTTTCATCAATTCTACTAGGCAAGCACATAATAACATATATTATTCAAGGGATAAACTGAAATTGCATATATTTAAAGGCAAGATAAAATTAAATCTTGTTATTAAGAACGAAAGTAGCTTAAAATACGACTAAATTCGAAGTTTCTTTTTACTTTCTTTTACATGTTAACAAACTAGTCAGTTTTATCTCTTATATTATATGCTAATATAACTATATTTCCCGAACAACAAACATATGAGATTAATAAATTTTGGAACAAAACTCAAAAAACACTAAAACATCCATAAGTTATTATTCATGCAATATTAAAGGAATATAATAATATATATGCATGAGGACAAAAAAAGAAAAAAGAAAAAATAGTAAACTTATGACTCCTCATCGATATAAAGCTTCTAGGTTACTATTCTTTAAACATGATTCAACAAAAGGCATTCGCAATAATGTATTTGGTCCTCTATACCATAGAATCACCGGAATTTTTTCGAGCGATGTATGCTTCAAACAATAATTATCATCACATATGCTCATCAAAGTTTTGCAACTAAAAAAACCTATAAAAATGTTAGTTCACAATTCAAACAATGTAAAATAATATCCTACCATATAATAGCTAGATTTATGGGTGGTTAGTTCACGAACATCTGTAGAAATCATCATAAGTAGACATTGACTATAAGGTCTACAATCAACTTTGAAATACCTCGACTCATGTATTTCCATCATGAAATGGCTTGTAAAGAGAACATATTATACTACATTTAACATTTTACAAATATTGAGAATATTAGACCTATTACTACAAATATCAACTTAGATGACGCCATTTAGATAGCGCATTTTTGAAATGCTATCTAAGTTGGTGCTTGGATAGTCCTTTTTGATGTTTCAATTTTTCTTTTAAGACAAAAAAATTAAAAAAAAGATTGATCACGGTTTTTTTTATGTATATGAAGCTAGGTTTTTTTTTTATATTTTTGAAGAAAGTGAAGTAATGAGTAGGGGCGGACCTAGGCTATTAGAAGGGTATTCACATAAATACCCTACAAAAATTATAAAATGTCCTAGTGGTAATAATCTCATTTAGTATAGAGAAGGGTCAAGGATCGAACCCTGCAAAGTGCATCTCATTTTTTTTCCCCTTCCCAGCATTTAATTATCTGTTCCTTCCCCAGCATTTCTTTCCTTCTTAGCATTTAATTCTCGGCCAATATCATCACTTAGTGCCCCACAAGACTCCTAATCCGTACATGATATAACATACTAATACTATCACTAAAATTATATACGATTATTTCATGAACGTAATTCTTAAATTAACAGCTCCAAAGCAATGTTCAGATTATAAATAATTATCATATTAGTTATTTTTCATTTATTGTTATACAATTATTTTTCATGACTTGCTCAATTTGTAAGTTGTATAAGGTAGAAAAATTAATTTGGGATTCTATTATTCTACTATTAACGTCTTAATTAGTTTATTAGATATACAATATAATTATTTATACAATTAACTTATTTGGTGGTTAAGTTAATTGTATAAATAATTATATGCATATATATTTGTTTTTAGGATATATATAAGTATTTTAAGCCAAAAGAGAAATTTGATAATTCAAGTGTACCTACTAGTTCGAGTTAATCGAATAGCCTAGTGAAAAATGCTCTCGCTAGTAACCAGAAGGTCCTGGGTTCGAAACTCACTTCATCGCTAATTTACAAAAAAAAAAGTGTACATATTAATTCAATTAATGTACAATCCGAAGATGCACTTCAATCTCCAATTCGACCTTCAATTTCACCACTTGAAGCTCATATTCTACTTTTGAAAAAGTTGGATTTGTTTCAATTGTCATTTGATTTTATGGATGTCATATTCATAACCTTCGTAAAATCGTTGAACAATTTTATATATTATCGTTAACTATTATATTTGAATGATGAAGTGAATACCCTACATAAAAATCCTGGGTCCGCCCCTGAATGAGGGAGGTGTATGTATGAGATTCTTGAGAGTAAGTATATATAAGAGTAATTTGTTTCCTTTTTGGAATTGGTGAAAAAATATTTGAGACACATGCGGAAAGATACTGAAGTTATTTACAAGGATAAAAAAACTGATTATATTAAATGATGAATTTATTAAAATTAAGGTGTCTTAAATATACTGGAGTTATTTCCTAGAAATTAAGATACTAAAGTTAATTCAAGGTAGTATTAAATATACTGGAGTTATTTCGGAACGGCGCAAGACGTTTTTAATACTATCTTGAATTAATTTCAGTATTTTAATTTCAGGAAATAACTTCAGTATATTTAAGACACCTTAATTTTAATAAATTCATCATTTAATATAATTAGTTATTTTATCTTTGGAAATAACTTCACTATCTTTCCGCATGTGTCTCAAATATTTGATCATTAATAAATTTTTTCACCAATTCCGAAAAGGAAACAAATTACTCTTATATATACTTACTCTCAAGAATCTCATACATACACCTCGCTTATTACTTCACTTTCTTCAAAAATATATATAGAAAAAAACTTAACTTCATATACATAAAAAAAAAACTGTGATCAATCTTTCTTTAATTTCGAATCCTATTTTCTTTATTATCACTTTAAGATTTGTTTCTTGAAGATAATTAATAGAGATGGTTGTCGTACCCAAAGGGAAAAAGGGAATCGGGTTTTATTTTGATGAAATTCCTAATGAACAAATTATCACTATTGTTGCTCGTATTCCTGTCTCCTTTAACTCCATTCGACTCTTGATCTTTGATGTCAGTATTCGTCATTTGTGTCCCTGAGTTCATCAATATTTTTTGCCAGAATTTTAGCTTGTAGTTTAGTTTGTACCGTAATTGCACCCGGGTTGAGAGTATCCAAATCCTTTTGATTTATGGCTTGGGGTACATTTCCCAGTGCAGTTCGTTTTCAATGTAACAAACTCAACCTACTGTTCTAGATATTGGTAAACAGTCTTTGACTTGGGTCTCTGTGTCTCTGTTTGTTCCATGCTACTTGTACCACTTTATTCGTGGCTTCATAGTAAACCCACCCTGCTTCAAATCTGAAACGTGGTTTAACTTTCTTCTGAGGCCAAACTGAGGCACCCTTCATAATCAGCAAAGGTAAGTGGTCCGAGGTATTGCTGGATAAGTGCACAACTCTTGCATGTGGAAACATATTGATCCAATCTTTGCTAGCTAGGCCCCTATCAAGCCTGGCTCTGGTAGAGTGCAGGGAGATAAAGTTGTTACCCCACGTGAAAGGGAACCCCTTGTAACCCAAATCAACAAGCCCATTGTCACTGACCGCTCAGCCTCAATATGATGTGTAGAGTACTGACTTCATTTCAACATTAAAGCCAATCTACCACTTCCGTTTTTTGCTTCCACAATCATCGTTTGTGGTTTATTCAATTTCTTCCTAATAGAGTCCCACTCAGTAGTCCAAAGCTTGGTTTACATGATAAAAACCAGTTCTGGATTGTTATTTTTAACTAAAGCTACTAAAGAACGAACTGCTCGGGGGTGACCCAATCCCCGGCAGTTCCAAACTAGTGTACTCATTTAGCCCAGCTAGACTGCTCAGCAATTAGTCGAATCATGGTCTCCCTTAGTAATCTTCAATCCTTCATTTAGAAAGAATGATTTCTTATTAGGAGAACCAATTGGTTCCATAATGTAGGGGTGCTGACCTGTTATACGCACACCCAAATAGTGAATTTTGGGTGTGAAATTACGATTATGCCCCCTTTATTTGTAAGTGTAGTGATTGAGGGACTTCACATAGGGGTAAAATAGTAAATTCGTCTATAAAAAAATATTGTTTTGGTGTGTGCATTGTGTAGCCCGTAGGGGTGGTGACATCTTTTAGCTTGTTTGAGTGGAGAGCGCATCTTAGCTTTGCCCTTGTCAATTGGTCCATCCCGTTCCTCGTTCTCTTGCTCCATCCCCATTCACTTCACTATGAAGTTGAAAATTTTGAGTGTGGGGGCTAAATCTGCTGAGAAGTCCGAGTTTCCTCCTGAAAGAAGATATCATCTGGAGGGTTGACCAACTCTGCTTCTAAAATGGGGGGCCGAATAACTTTGTCTCCATAAAAGATATCGTTTTCCACAATAAATTCATTATATTGAATTTTGTTAATAAGGTTGTGTTTAATCTCCCATTTATTATAATTAGGACACTTTTTTGATGTACTCAATGTGTGTTACCTTAATAATCATTAAAGGTCTTCCTGAATCATTACTATTTTTTGGTGGGAAAACTATTCTCTCTCTTTGGTAGCCATCACCATTGTGAGTTTTCCCAGCAAGGAACTGTGATGATTCAAGAAGATCTTTAATGATTACAAAGGTTACACACACTGAGTACATAATGAGGCAAAATCTAACGAAGTAATGGATGGAATTTCAAAAAAGGGTCCTAATTATAATAAATGGGAGATTAAACACGGCTTTATTGACAAATTTCAATATGATGAATTTACTGGGGGGAAAACGATTTCTTTAATGGGGACAGTTATTCGGCCCCCCATTTTAGAAGCAGAGTGGAGGCCTGGTGCACTTTAGTCCCCGAAAGTAGAGGCCTAGTGCACTTTAGTCCCCGAAAGTGGCACCGTTACGAAATGGTCCGAAAGTGTGTATATTGGTGCAATTTGGTCCTCATTCCGTTAAATTTAAGTGTGAATAGCAATTTTTTTGGGGTAAAAACAAAACTTTTTATAACTTTAATAGCCTCATTTAAGGCCTAAAATGCAAATAACAAAAAGTTAAAAGGTAAAATTAACAATTAAATACCTTAAAATTAAGAAATCAATCTAGTTTAATCATGTTCAATTTCTTTTCCATTTTCTTTTGTTGATTTCTTTTCAATTTTTTTTTCGATCAATTATTTCCTGATCGTGAAGGCAAAAAATAGATATTGTTTGTATTGTCTTTTTTATTTTCCTTGCAAGTTCAGGTGTGGTAGGTAACCTATTTAATAATAATTTCCATAATAATTTGATCTTTTAGGGCAATTTGAGCTTCCACAAATGTTTCCGGCAGTGACGGTTGAATTTATAGTAATAAGAGGGTGTGTTAGAAATAGGGAGTTGGCTTTGAAGGTTTTAATATTTTGATTTGGTTGTTAGTGTGGATGATGAATTAGAAGTTTTGCATATGACTGATATTGTTTTGTGAAGGTTTTGAGTGTATTGTAGGGGCATCTGGTGTTTATACTTATCTGTGGTAAAACGTTGTCGATCTAATGTTAGAAGACAAATTTGGGATAGATGTGGGTGTGATAGAAATGGTGTAATGAGAAGGAGGAGGTGTGCATAATGAAGGGGTATTGGGTGGTTCTAAATATAAAATAGTTCTAGTTGAATTAAATCCTTGTAATAAACTTTTCCATATCCATGAAGTTCGATGTTTAGTGGTCATATGAGGTATGATGGTGTGTGAAAAATACTTTGATTTAATTATGATATGCGCTAAGGAATTGAAATTTTCAAGTAGGTTGAGAAAAGATTTGGCGAGGAGTGCCTTATTGAAATTAGATAAGTTTTTAACCCCTAAACCTCCTTTATCAAGAAGTTGTTGTAAAAATTCATCACTATATAATTTCGTCGTATTGTGTTAATTCCACAAATATACATTTATGAGAAGGTCCTGTTAGTGCATTAACAAAGCTTATACTTCAAGGTTTAGCAACATATGAAGCTCATAAATGGCCTAAACATAGAAAACTAATCACTCCTTTTCATCAAGACAAAGTCAATGTAAGTTAAGTTTTGACAATTTAAAATATGTAACATTGTGACGACACAAGCACTTAAAACAACTTTTGTAAAGATGTGTGATCAAATATGATAAAATAAAACATGTGTAATTAAATAGGACAAAATAAAACACGTGTATCAAAAGGTGACACAGTAACAAACATGTATGATCAAACTTGACACAGTAACAAACATGTATGATCAAACTTGACTTTAACCCTACAATTATATAATACTTTTCACTTTCAAATTAGATTACACTAGTCAATCTTTCAAATACTCCCCTTCTCCTAGTCCGGTCCGGTAAATGCGTTTTGAAAATTATCTACAAATTATGAATCCCGCATGCCAATTTTATGTTTACACATGATTAGTAGTTCTTGTTATATTCCACAGGTACTATACCAGAAGACATTATTGGTAAGTTAAACCAACTAAAGATATTATTTGGGACACTCAATAGACTAAGAGGTTCCATTCCAGTTGTCTGTTTAACATTCCATGTCCCAATCAGGGCCGGTCCATAGATTTTCGAGGCCTAGTGCGAAAATTGAAAATGGGGCCCTCGGCAAATTTTTTTTCGAGAATTCATTTTTATCCATTGAAATGAATATTAAAATTTACACAAAAAATATCTTAACATTATTTGATGCTAAATTATTACACAAACGGTATCTTCAAACCCATTATCAACTAAAATATCTCCCGTTTCATGGTCATGATTTTCCCAAGTTCTAGGGTTGTGAAAATCAAAATGTGGAAAAGATTCATTATTGTAAGCTAAATTTTCATTATCGAGTTCATTTGGCATAATATGTTTTTATTATCAAGTTCTATTGACACTATATTTTGATCACTTGAAACTACATTTTTTCCCTCAAATTGATCACTAGCTATAAGAATACCTTTAGTAAGCAGTAGTTTTGTCCATGGTTCAAAGTTTCTTTTACGAATATAGTTTCGAAATTATAAAATTAAGAAACGTTTCTGAAACATTATGTGCAACGACCCACTCAGGCCCCTGAGGTTAGGCTCGATATCAACGCGGTAACAGAGTCACCACTAGATGGATGACTCGATAAACTTACGTAAAACATAGGAGTAATAATTTTAAATAGTGATCACAAGGCCCTTATACGGGCTTGACTCGATTAGGACTCGAATTGACCGAACGAGCAAACTACTAATGAGTTTTAAATAAAACGAAACGAGTTATTAAAGTTATATAATTTATTATTATATTTTAAATCAGAGAATTGACCCATGTTATTCCATTATGGAAACATTTAAGAAACGATGTAAAAATGTAAAAATATAAAAAGTCAAAATAAATTATACGTATATGTTAAAAAAAAATTCAATAAACATAAATATTACTGTAGTATATATAAGTTTGAATTACTCTAAAAATAAAATAAAATATTTTGAAATCAATGCTATATATGTTAACAAATGATTAAATTTTATGGAAAATATTTACATCATCTAATATTATTTGTAAGAATATCTAAAAGTTAGATCTAAAAATAAGTAGACAATTGTAATTATCTAACATGTTAAACGTGTGAGTTATATGTTATATATGTATATTGGCAAAAGGTTATGAATAATTATTTTAATCATTAATAAACTCCTTTTAAACAAATACCTTTAGTTCATATATGTCTAATTAAATTCAAATCTACGAAAAAAAATTAGTTTCGAAATACAAACATTTCGTTTTCATAATTTCAAAAATAAAAATTTTCGTATGTTTCGAAGGAAATTCTGTAGAAATTTTGGGGCCCCTTTAAAACGGGTGCCTAGTGCGGTTGCGCTCCCCCGCCATGGATAAGGGCCGGCCCTGGTCCCAACTTGGTTTACCTTGAACTCCACAAGAATCATCTCGAGGGGCCGATACCAACCTCCATTTCAAATTCTTCCAGACTTAAAGAACTTTCTCTTTGTTTCAACAATTTAAGCGGTCCTATTCCCAACGCTACTCTTGACAGTCTCAGATCCCTGAAGCGCTCATCATTTCTCAGTTGTACTTGATATCTGGGAGACGTATTATTTCGTTGCGTTGTGATTCAAAAAAATATTTCTCCGAGCATTATTTTCGTAAGAAATTTATTAAGAGCTCATTTTTGTGATTCAACTAGTTCTTCAATCTCTTGTTTCTTTTTTCTCTTATCACTTCTAGATAAATATTTAGTTGACGACATTATATGAAAATGAAAAATAATAAAAGATAACATGTGAAATTTAAAATGAAGTAACTTGCAAAAAACTAAATGAAAGGAACAATATCACGTGGTTTCAAATTATATGTGTCAATGCCTAATTGATATCTTGAAGAATGATTATTTGACTCTCGAATAAACTAAGTATTGATAAATTAGTATAACCTAAAAGGTTGAAGACATGAAGGTTAAAAAGTTAAAAAATAGAATAAAATTAAGGTCACAAATATATATATATATATATTCTGCCTTTCCTTTAGGCATTACACCACTAGGCTACATTTGTTTCTTGTTATATTTTATACATCTAATATATATATATATAAATGTTTTAGTTATTTGGGGCCCCCAAAAACTCGGGGCCCTGTGTGGTGTTAGGAACACTATAAACTTCACTACAAACTCCAAATGGTGATGCATTAAAGTGGGTGGCCAGGTCGGGGGGCGGGGGGAGGGGGGGCTGGGGTTGTAAACTGTAAAGAATGAACGTTTAAACTGAAGAAAAGAAACTGGAGCATCTCCAAGCAATTCATTATCTACCTGTAGATTATTGATTGTAATTAATTAAGGTCTTTATATTAATTGTTAATGTTCACAAAACATGTTTAGGTCTCTCTATGAAGCATCCGTCGATCGAACAAATACAAACCTAGCAACAGAATTTTAATGGGGCACGATAAGGGTGACGGAATCCGGAATTACATATATAAGAAAGCTTGAAGGTTAAGTTAGTGTATATAAGAAATTTTGAAGATTTAAGTTAAGAGCAAATGGCTTCATCGATCACTCACGTTTGTTAAAAAACACTAGTCGATCACCTTAGTATGACTTTGTATACTTTCGATCACTCATGTTAGGTATTATGTATACTTTTGGTCACTCACACGTTTTTTTGGTACAACTCTTGATTTTTCGAAATTTTTAACATTTTGGTAAGGATATTTTAGTCATTATTCTCATAATTCTGTCATGAAATGTAGAGTGCAATGAAAGTTAATGAAAATTAGTTGATGTAAGTAAAAATTATGGGAAAATGACTAAAATACCCTTACAAAAATGTTAAAATTTTCGAAAAATAAGAGTTTTACCAAAAAAACGTGTGACTGACCAAAAGTACACATAATACCCAACATGAATGATCGAAAGTATACAAAGTCATACTAGGGTGATCGATTAGTGTTTTTTAACAAACGTAAGTGATCGATGAAGCCATTTGCTATTAAGTTAATAGTTATTGTTGAAATATGTCTTGAATCTCGCTTTCATTGAATCTAAATAACGTTGAGATGTGAAATCATATTTATTGAGGTGAGCCCATGGGGGCAGACCTAGGGCAGCTGTTTTCAGTATGAGCCCCTGGGGCCGAGTTTGGACAGCCCTCGTCCGGGCGTGCCACTGGGGGGCGGAATAGGGTTTCTGATGGGTTCGGACTTTCCCTCCTAGTTTCCTTAGATTTTACTTATTAACTATAAATATGATACTTGTTCAATCAACCTAGAGCCAAAGAGATAGACTAAAACGCATAAAATATATTTAATGTTTTCTATTGATATGTGATTATAGTTTGATCAACTTCTGTAATATATATGTTCTTCTCATTACGGTGAATTGTTCGTGGCTTGGAGACCACGTTAAATTCTGGATGTTCTTTATTTCTTGCACTTTACATAATTCTTTGTCTAAGACTCGCATCCGATATATATAGTTAATTCGTTTTCGCCGTTATAACATTGACCATATTTAATATCTTACCTTATTCTATAATCACGGTTTTATACTATTGTTGGTATTCTATATATATGTGCAAGTCATACGTATGGGACCACACTTGTTTCACATAGATTTTTATAGAACAGTAATATATAGGTCGTCAATTATTATATGCATGGATATCATCACATATCATCATCGTCATCGTGTTGTTCTTGTGACATACGATGGGATCTGATCCTGGAAATTATGTGCCGTTTGCCGGCAGCGAGTCTTGTACGTTTTCGGAGCGTATCGAAATCATGGCGTGATTTAATAGACAACAAAGATTTAAGGGAGCAGCATCTCAATCACTCTGTGGAATCCAATGCATACATGAAGATCATGATACTAGATAGCGGCTTCACGCTCTTATCTATCGACCTCAGTGTGGTGGAACAAGACCATCAGATCATAGTGGATTCAGGGAAGTCCCTACCCCGAAGATCAAGATCGCAGAAAATACCCCAGTTTGGTGTAATTTAAATGTTTTAGGAGGAAACCTATGTTTTTGTTGACTTATATGCTTTGACATCATATGTTTTGGTGGATAGCCGGGCTCTTGTCAACCATATCAACGATACCAACTGCGCTCGAAAAAGGAAAAGGGAACTTCCACATTAACTACGTCTTTGTCAATTTCAAATGTTGACTTTAGTGTATTTATATTTGATTGTGAAATTAAAATGATGGGATTTTATGATGAGGGTCTTCTTTTATCAAGAAAAAGACCCTCATTTTGGGTAATAGGCTCCAAAGTTCAAGGTGAGTCAAAAAGTACTTTAGACCCCATTTTGGTGTAAAGAATGAGGCTCAATCCCAACCTTCCACTTGTCATCATCAAAATGCTCCAAGACCAAGGTTTTTGCCTATAAATACTCAACCATTTCTACTTGAGAAAGGGTTGAAAGGTTGGTTGGTAAGAATTCTCATTCATACAAAGTTGAAGTTCTTATCAATCTACATAGCAAATATTGTTATATTCTATACACTTTAAACACCCCATAGAGGTACTCTCCTTCTACTCCATTCTCCTTTAGTCACTCCTTCGAACTCATACTAACTTGATCGTCGGAGTGGCCGCGGCCTAGCCAGTCGTGGCCTTAGGTACCCGGAGCTGGAGCATTCAGGAGGAGATTCCTCAAGCAAGCACACTTCACCCCAAGCCATGGAGCACAGGAGCACCTCCCAAGAGATGTCCCGGAGCACGTCAATCTTTGTGGAGGTCCCTAGGAGGCCTAGGACGGGGTCACAACTCTATCCAGGACATGCAGGAGCCCTTCCAACTCCTGGAGTGATCCTGGACATGAGGCAGAACGCCCTAGACCCTCCATTCCATCAAGGGTGGAAAAGAGACAGGAGTCCCCATCAAACACAGGCCAGACAAGGAGCCTATGAAGGACCCCTTTGAAGTGGAGAGCCTTCCCAGGAAAAAGCTACCACAGCATTTTATATTTTATATTCTAATCTAATGCCAAGTTGTGGATAGCTATAATTCATAAACAAACGTAGAAGTAGAAGAAAAGACTTAATACTGGAATATCCACCTGCAGATCAATGATTGTAATGAAGGTCTTTATCTACATTATATTTAATTGGGGAAGGGGGAATTAGTTATTTTTGTAATGAAACCCCATGTTCTCTAATTCCCTTGATTGTAGGAACATTTATAAATAAAAAATAATTCAATATACTTTTATATAAATTAGTTTAAATATAAATTTGAACAAATACTTTTACGTGACAAATTACTAAAAATTGTTTTTCATAATTATGAATTTTAAATTTTTTATTTAATGATCATTATTAGATGCACAAGCATCGCTGTGCCCAAAATACTAGTGTTATATTAATTGTTAAGTGTTCACAAAACATGTTTACTATAAGAGCTCTAGAGCGGACTCCGGGGAGATACCAAAATCAACATGGGACGACATTTACTACTCGTTACTACTCTACTCGGATGTCTGTTCTACTGTTGGAGCTTTTCTCCAACTCTCATCGATTTCCTTACTTTGCATTGGAGGCAAAGAGAGTTCATTAACAGTGGTGCTCCGGCTTCGTACCTCCTTCAACACGTCAAGCGCAGATAATGTCTGGTTCAAGTACACATTCTCCATGTTCTGGATCTCTGAAAGTTCTTCAGGAACTCTTGGCGGTATTGACTCTTCAGCTTTTGCCACAGTTACGTTATCAGAATCCTCTTGATCCTGAGATGGAGCTATAACCGGCATGCGGGGGAATAAATGCTTGATCATTGTCTCGCACTCTTTCACTAGATCTTTCAGAACATCAGTCTTGTAGAATGGCTGATGCAATACTGTCTGGATAAAGGGCATCTGTATGAGTGCACCCGTCCTCTTGTCATATTTCTTCAAGATTTTCCGAAGCCCTGCAAGAACCAAAACCACAACAACTTTTACAGACATGATAGTTAAATCGTGCTTGAACTGAATCTGTCTGACATGATCATTGTATCTAACTTGAACAAGAGACACTTATGTCAATAATACTTCGTGTCACATTAGATTCGTTAGGACCAGTGTAACAAGAGCATTAAAGCAAAGTATAGATCTAAGGTTCACCATCTCCTGAGAATCTAATTACCAACAATACTATTTAACTAAGGTCTCTCTACGAAGCATCCGTCGATCAAACAAATATAAACCTAGAAACAGAATTTTAATGGGGCACGATAAGGGGGACGGAATTCGGAATCCCATCCATTTCTAATTACCAGGTTTCGACAGAAACCTCTCTCAGTAGATGATTCTACTTTAGGCCACACAATATGAATATAGATTGCAAATTACCTGTGTAATTAAACGAACTGTAATTTTGCAACAGAATCATTTCTCCATGAAAATCCACTATCTGTCTACCTATTTCAGCCAATTCTCCAGGTGCACTATCCTTCATTTCTGCCACTCTTTCTTTCAAAACCTGTGACAACAAAAGGAAATATTGACTTTGTAAAATGCTAACATTCTAGAATAGACCATCAACAACGGGCAACACTATACACACATCAGAACAGTGCTTGTTAGAAGGGTAAAATCCCCCACGTAACTCCCTCAATTACTACACATCCAAATAGGGGGCAAAACAATAATTTCACCTCTAAAATAGTGTGTATAACAGATCAGGTCAACAACTAATGGCAAATTAGTAAAAAAAACACATTTAATTACAGAATCCAAGAGTCAAAAGTCAAAACTGGAACATAGTCAAAGTGTTAAACAAATAATTTGCTAAGACAAAGAAAATATATATATAAAAAAACTACCTCCCTCTCCATCGCCTCTAAACAATACTAATAAAACAAAAACGTCATCCTACCGCCCACACATGTACTGGAGTACACATAACAATACTAAGTAAACAAAAACCTCATCCTAACCGTGTGTCCTGGAGTACACGAACGAGGCGGGATGTGTCTAATTGATCAAAGACTGCCTTTAACCACCACTTTAACTAAGGTTCGCTCCTTAAGTGAGTTGAAGAACGTTGCGTGAAGAGACGAGGTTACACTTCTACCTCTTTACTAGTTGAGAGCCCGATCATGGGTCCTCTAAACAATACTACTAACTACCAAAAGTCATAAGTGTACATGAACATAATAATACCCTGCTAAATTATCAATTCAGACCGACATGAAAACATAAATTGGCCTAGTGACTAAGAGACTTTCACATAATTACATTAAGCTTCCATTAGGAAGGCGAGACAATTTTAAACGACACCGGCCCCTAGAATGAGAATCGAACTCAGGACCTCTAAGTCACCGGAATAACTCCTAACCACTGGCTCATTCGATATTATCAACTAACATATTGATCTTGATCTGTAATAGAACAAACCCACATGAACTAAACATAAAAACAAGATTTTGAAAAATGAAAATACCTTGCATTTAATAACATACTCTTCCTGTTGATCAAGAAAAAACTCATTAAACTTATCAATTTCCCTATGCAACATCTCCACAAAAGAATTGACCTCATTCTCAACAGCCCCATCATCCAATTTCACCTTCTTATTAGCCCTTTCCACATTTTCATTATCTTCGAAACAAATCCTTTTCACCTCTTTCTTCAAATCTTTGTAAGACAAAAACTTGTCTTTCCAAAGAGGAAAAGTCCCATCAATCAATGCACTCAAATGCTTCCTAAACTTCATCCCACAAAATCAAAACCCCCCAAATTCTTGAAATTCTTGATTTATTGATAACTATTTAATTAAATATTAAATTGTTAAATAATTGAATGAAGAATTTATGTATGTGAATGGGAGATAGGAAGGTGAAAGTGGAGGATATATATCACTAGATTAAAGAAAAGTAAGAATATTATAAGGTGTAATTAAGGATATTATTCGTTGGGAAAAATTGGGGAATAATTCGAGGAATATTCTGAATGATTTTGGGATTATTCTCTTTGGATTGGCCGCTGTAATAGGATTTTCATAACTGTCTCTTCTTAAAGGTGGCCATTTGGTTGTCCTGTTCGAATATAAGAATATCATGGATCGGGCTACTATTTTAAATAATAAAGATCGTATTTGTGAACTTCGAATGACCTAATGGTTATGAGGTTTTGTATTAATTTAGAGGATTTGGGAACAATTCTCTTGTAATGGTGGGTGGATTTTTTTTTAAAAGTGTATTTTATTTTCGGCCTCCTAAATTATCTCGATGCTTGTACTGGTCGTCTGAATTTTTTTTCTTTTCAAAACAGGGCTCGATGTTTTATGTTTTTATGTAAAATTAAGGATTTTGATTTTTACACTCTAAATATTGATTATTACACTTCATTTACTCAATTTTACCTTTTACTTTACTCTTCAAAAATCTATAAAAATGTTGGATTTCCCTTGACACCGACCACAACATATATGATCTCGTCTGCTCATGTCATTTAAGGTTATTCTTTCCGTTTCTTCCTCAATTTTTCGAGTACCACAATCATTTTCTTATGCAGTTAAACAATGGTAAAGCGCGAGCAGACACCATTCATGAATTAACTTTTCTCGTTAGTACTTTGAGGAGTATTTGGGTCAGGAATAAGATCCAGAGGTCTGATGATGCCAACTCCATCTGCCATATCAGACTATCTTTACTTTATATCATGTTTATTGTTTATTTCAGTATTTATCCAATTGTTAAAGATATTGTTGTCATAATAGCAAAAGGTCATGTGGTCGAAACTCACCTCATTGTTGATTTACAACAAAAAAAAATCGAGGAATACTTAGAGCCTAACTCTATATAGAGTTAAATTTTACTAACCAAAAAAAAAATTGTCCATATAAATATCTATAAAAATAGCATAAAATACAATTATCTATTTAATCTTAATCCAACGGTCAACATATGAAGTTAGGTTTTACTGACCCATCCTAAGTTAGGTTGCAAGAAAAAACTTATACATAAAGCCAATTCAATTAACATATACATAAGAAAAAACCAATAAATGAGAATTCGCATCTACAAAAAAAGAATATGTCTCCTCATAATAAATGTCAAGTCTCTGCCAAAATCTTTGGACAACAAGCCTAACCTTATATCTCATAGTTTCTTCTTTTTCATTTCGTTTTCGCTCAAACACTTATTTGTATCTTACTGCTTTACACCATTTGGTGTACGGGCTACTATTCCAAAATTCTTTCGTTTTCCTAGTGATTTTAGTTCAAACTTGATTGTCGCTTTCCATTTTGGCCAATCCTTCATGTGTTTGCATTCTTTTACAGATTTTGGTTCATGATCCTCCTTTTCATCTATCATATTTAGTATTATATTATTTGAGAATTTCTCGTCACGTTTATTTCATCTTGTCCCCATCGTATCCCCTCATAACATAATTTATTGAGATCTCTTCATTGTTACTAATTTCAGGTACATGTGGCTCTTTTGGAACCAATTTATCAGTTATGAGGTGAGATTCATCGGGATTTTTTATATCCTCATTTTGACCATCTACAATTAGATAGTGTCCATAAATCTCATAATAAGTACCTAAAGATTCATAATGGACTTCGATAGGAGTTTCTCTTGAAGCAATAACGCGTTGATCTAGTTGCCATCGGAGCCACAAAGGACTATCTAAATTGATTCGTTTCTGCCGATGAAGTACAGTACCGGTATTTACAATCTTTACTTCTATATTATATTGTTCAATATATACGTTCACGGATAATATTACTAATTTCATCGGCTCGAATGGTTACCATGAGTATTTCTTAATTCTTTTTTTTTTAAGAAAAAATAATGCCTACAGTAGAAAAACTAATCAATTATTTCTTTCATCGCACCCAACAATGGTAGTCACTCCTTTTCTTTTTCGAGGATTTTTATCCTTTGATCCAATTGGTCTACCACGCTTCAGGCGTGCGTGAGAATCATTAGCAATCGTATTGCGTCCTCCGAGGACATCAATCTTGATAGAACCCCACTTTTAGATATTTTCACATTGAGTAGAAAAAGTACTCCTTCATCCCAATTTTTTATTCCCTTTGACTTTTCACGGTCACCGAGACACGATTTAAAACGTAAATATATATTATTCTACACGAGAAAAGTTATAAGAAGTTGATATTTCAGAAATATACATTGAAATGCATTTAACAATATAACATGAATATATTATTTCTCATCGACTAATGAAAATTCATGTTCAAAATTGTCAAAGTTTGGCTCCCAAAATAGAAAATACAATTAGAAAATGGAAATGAGGGAGTAATATATATGGTAGGGTGTATGTTATTAATATGGAGGAAAGAGAAAACTAAATTATGTTGAAAAATATTCTCTACTATGAATTGCAAAAACAATTAAGGATATTTGATAATGTGATAAAAAAATAATTTAATATGACAAGAAATATTTGCTTTTTAAAAATACACTTACGCTCATACTCAAGAACTAATGACCAAACTCCATCTTTGTACTAAACTATGTGAACATGTCAATCACCTAAAGTGTGACAATAATATTAATTATTATATCCAAAGTTTCATTTCCGAACAAACTTTCAACGTAGTAAAATAAAATGTAAATATTTAAAATTCAAGATAAATTATATATAAATTCAATTGAAAATAAAATATAAGAATTTTAATTCAAAATAAAATTAAAAAATTATAATCAATGATATATATAAGACTTGAAATAAATTTTAAATAAAAAATTAAACTTTTACATAAAATAGTTACATTATACATTATTTGTAAAAATATCTAAAAGTTAAATCTAAACAATGAATAGACAATTATAGTTATCTAACACGTTAAAAATATGAACTACATGTTATATATATATGCATGTCAACAAAATTTATAATCAATATATAGTTAAGTTGATTCTATAACCAAATAATTATATTAAATCATTTATGTAATTATACTTTCTTTATTTAAATATACCGTTTCAAGCAAATTAGTGAAACATTTTTTGAGTTCCAATGTTTCTAATAAAGTTGGAAACTCATATAACTTATTTGGAAACAAATTAATTTCGAAATTAGCTTTCATTATCACTAAAGAAAAAAATATACGCATGGTTGTCAAGGCCTCTTGAGCACATTGGATTATCGTTGGTGCATAAGTCTGTATTCGAGCCGAATTCTATCGAACAATAGATAATTTGTACTCGATTCGAATTAATTCGAACATAGATTTGATTCGATGCGATTTGAACTAGTAGGTATAAATCATTGTCTGTAGGTATAGGCAGTGTTTAACATGACATAAGTATAATTTCATCTTGTATTATTATCCAACACTAACTTGCTTGCAGGCAATTGCAAATTAAGTCTGTACTCATTTAAAGAGACCAACCTATTCTCATATCAAATAAGTACTTAACTCCATCCCTAACAAAACTACAAACTTCCTCAATTTCCTTCAATCCATCTCTTATCAACATATTTATAATATGGGCACAACATCGAACATGAAACAGTTTACCATCTAACACAAGATTGGACTTAACTTTGTAATCATTTCTTAAAAGATCTATGCACACATCATTAGCACTAGCATTGTCTACAGTAACAGAGGCAACCTTATCACTTATATCATAAGAGATGCAAACCATGTGTACCTCTTTAGCTAAACAAACCCCATTGTGTGGAGGTGGGACATTCACAAAGCTAAGCACCCTCTTTTGCAATTGTCAATCCCTGACATTAAAAGTAAACACAAAACAATTAAACTCAACAGTTAACACAGTGAAAAAAATAAAAAATAAAAAGCAATTAAACAAAAACATTACCTATCAACGAAATGGCAAGTGATGACCATGTAGCCAATTTTTTGAACACCTGACCACCGACAATCTGTAGTCAACCCAACTCTATCAACAGTTCCCAACAGTGCCTTAATTTTTTCCTTCTCCCTCCCAAAAATCTTAAAACATTTATTCCTAACAACATGTCTACCTAATTTTTTGTAATAAGGGTATATACCCTAAAAAACTCATTAAATATCTTATGTTCAAGTATCACGAATGAATATTCATGAGCCAAGATCATATGTACATCTAGTTCTTTAACCCTGTCCCAATTAAATGTAAAGGGCTAAATAGAACTTTCACCGTCAGAAAGTACAACACCATGTAATTGAGACTGAAAAGACTTACAAGCTCCAGAATTTGTTGAAACATCTTTAGGAAATAACTTATGTCTAGCAGGGCAAGCAAGTTTCAAATGTCTCATCAAATGTGTTGTGGTACCACCAGATTGGTTTCAAGTATTCTATAATAGTGTTTACATTTGTTCTTGTTGCCACCACCAGGTAACATGACAGGCTCCATATGCTCCCAGACAAAAGCTCTGGAAGCAATTTTTCTACTAGTTGCCTTGGTGGGTACAGATTCAGGGGTCACAACATCACCATCATTAGCACCTCCCTCATTAGCCTCTATAGTTTCAGTATCCACCTCCAACTCAGTCAACCCATTTGATTCTGATTCATCATTTGAACTGTCAGAATCTGATTCAACACCCAAATCCTTAACATCATTATTCAGTGGGGGTTATTTGAATTCAGTGAGGGGGTGTCAGAAAAATCCATGATCAAAATGTCACTAGCAAGCAAAATTTCAATACAGTTTACAAATATTTTACAAGTTGTAAATTACAATAATCAACAAAGTATAACAGGCAAAACTTCAATAACCAACAATATTACAGTTTAAATAAACATGATAATTATTACAGATTACACTCAAAATTCAAAATAAAACACAAAATAAACATGATAATTATTACAGTTTAACATTGAAATTATTTAATTAACATGATCACAAAATTAACATAAAAACAAACCCTGTATAGTTTCGGAAGAGTCAACATAAAAGTCAAAACCCTAACTGGATTTTATTATTGTCAAAAATATAAGTCGATTAATCGACAATTATTGTGATTTGTGACTCACATAATGACATAAAGACAAATAATAGTATTAAGGCATAACGATTAACAACATCGAAAATAAAGGTCAAGCATAAAAGTCAAACCCTAGATTTCTAAAAACATGGTCAAAATCAACAATTGAGAATAATAATCGGAAGTGTAACGCCCCGTCCCGGAAACCCGGTCGGAACGTTATTTGATTTGATGGACTGGCCTCACCCAGAATTACCCCAGGGCAAGCACGCTTAACTTTGGAGTTCTTATGAGTTGGGCTACCGAAAAGAAGATGCATCTTGATGGTATGAGTATTACCAATCAAATTATATCAAACATATCACATCACCCACTTTGGGCTGGGTATTACAATCTCCCCCACTTAAACACTCAACGTCCTCGTTGAGCCACATCCATATTAATATATTATATATAATATATTTATAGTTTATATTTATTAAAAATCCAAAACGAATCGTGTTATTCGAGCCATTTGGCTCGTTTTGTCAAATATCGAAAGTAAATGCTCGATTCTATGTTTGATTTCTCGAATCGAGTCAAGAACCGAACTTTTCGAGTTGCATTCGAGCAAGCTTTTCAAGCTTCTCGTCTCATGTACAGGCCTATTGGTGCATGACCAATTGACCATATGCTTGTTTTTCAAATATTTAGTTATAATTGTACGCCAATCACGGATCACTTAATACAAAGAGGAAGAGTAGTTATAAAAACAAATTGACGATAGATGACATGTGCATGTAATGATAACTACAAAATAATTTTGTCAAAAATAAGAGTAAATCAATATGTGTTCTCAAGTCAAATATGCAAATCAACGAGTCTGACTTAGAATACTAAATTTTTTTTAGTACTATTAATATTAAATGACATTTTAGTAATTTGCTAGAGGTTTAAATTAATGACAAACTAATATTATTTATAGAAATATATTTATGTGGCAAATTAATATTATGTGGCAAATTAATATTATCCATGAAAATATATTTATGTGGGCTATTAATATTATCTATCAAAATATGTTTAATTGACAAAAATATATTTTCCTTATAAGTACACATACTTGCTATTTGCAAACTAGCATTATATAAAAATTAGTAACTTCTTTTTTGCAGATTGACAATATTTAAAAAACTTTGTTCACCACCTACTAATGAATACACAAAAAATCAATCAATCAACAGAAAAATTTGTAACAAATCTAATTTGGAAATAATTGAAATTTTCATTACATTTAACAAAAGCAAAAAAGCAATGATCAATTCAATTTTTCATTTGTTTTTGCTCAACCAAATTATTGTAATTGAATAAAAATGGCCTTCAAGCAATTATTAAAAGAAAAAAAAATAAAAAACAAGTACGAACCGTGGAAGATGTATTACGTAGGTTTGTGGAGATATTAACAAATATAAACTACATTTGAAGGAGGGCCGATAGAGTTTTGAATATAAAAGAAAAATCAGATTTGGCAAAAAAAATATCAAATAATATCAGTATGATTTTTGATGAAAAAGAGGAGGAGTTAATAATGAAAAAAAGTTGTATACCCATAAAATTAGTGAATTGATTCCGTCTATAGGCATATAATAAGTGATTGAATTTGTATTTAATATGTTGCACAATGACTAAAATACCCATATCAATTTATGATTATTAGATGAGAAATAAATGAAAAAAGATTAATCTAATTATTAACAACAATTTAGTATAAATTACATTTTAGCCTTAATACCACTAGTCTAAATTCCAAATTAACAGATCAAGATCAATATGAACAAATGACTTTCTCTCTAGGTCCTTGGATACAAAAAATTTGCCCATTTCATTCATCCAATAACTTAGCAATAACTGAATCCATTTGATCTTCCCTGGCAGCTACCATCAATGTGAATTGTCTATCAATACATTCAAATCTAATACTAATTGTCCAAACAACACAAAAAAATTAATAAATGCTAGACAACAGATAACACAAAAAAAGAACAAGCATATTTATTGCGTTCTTCTTTGTCCTTTTTTTTATAAGACATAAAAGGATATATCTCTATATTTAGTCATAGCTTTCTTCTTCTTTGTTTGTTATCATACAATGTTTTGTTAGCCTTTCAACAATTTGATGATTATGTTAAACAACTTCATGAATTTATTGACTACTACAAAAAATCACTTAGACTGCACTTCAAAATCCACTTAGACTGCACTTTTAAGCGCAGAAAATAGAGGGGTCGGCCAAGTGAGCTCACTTGGACGACACCACACGGGAGTGTCGTCCAAGTGAACCTTTTTTTTAATTTTTTTTTTAATTTTTATGATATCACTTGGACGACACTCCCGTGTGGCGTCGTCCAAGTGGACCTTTTTTTTATTTTTTATTTATTTTTTATGATATTTAGCTGATTTATATGATATATATATATATATATATATAAATAATTTTTTTGGTTTAAACCCAACCGTGAGACTTACATGTTAGTTAGGAAAAATAATAATACAATATCTTTCAGGTCTTGCCAAAATAGGCGAAAATAAAAGCAATAAATACAATAGTTAGACAAACTAAACAATATAAAAATAAACATCAAGAACAAGAAACTAACGGAAAATATCTTAAAACCTAATTAGTACATCAAAAACTAAATCTCAAGACACACTAGGTTCAGGACATCTGTTTTAAAATGCTCCATTTCTTCAGTTTTCTCCTCGCTTGCGCCTCCAAGGCTGAAGAAATCCTTATTTTTTGTTAGGAAAACATGACCTGCATTATAGATTTATAGTAGCAAATATTATCGATTAAGCATATATAAATAAATAAAATATGGTCCAGAATGAAGTTCAAGGCAAGGAAAAGGTACTTGAGTCGAGGTCTCGATGAGCAATGCCTTGAGCATGCAAGTACTCCATTGCTTATTCATTGGGGTATCTGTATAAACAAACAAGATATATTCTTCAAGTGTCCCTCCATCCTCCATTTGTTCGTTAAACATCGGCCATGCTGCTACTGGAGTTGCTCCAATGGTCTATACATATGAGAAAACAGAGGAATATAATATAAGCAACTGAGTATAAGCAACTCAGTAACACTATAGATGAGCAATAAAAGTAGATTCCCAAAATTACAAACATCCTGACTACGCATTTCTTCAGCTTCCTCTTCATCATCGAGTACTTCCACTTCTCGGGCTTTACTAAAACCAGCAAGTTTCACAACATGAGGTGCTACTAGTACGTTCCCTGCTCATATACGCTCATTTATAAAACGTCGGATGCAAATTCATCGCAAGTATGTACTTGAATCACTATTTACAATCTATCATTTCCAATATCTAACATTTCCGAGTTCACCTAAGATGAAATCATTGGTAATAATATTGATAGTACATGCACATTAAAGAAAGACAAGCTGAATCGAGCATACTACATAATGTAATAATAATCAGAAATATCGAGATCTTAGCGATATTTTGACATAAAACTTAAAGAAAAAGTAAAACCAACTATAACGTGCTCCAGTAAAATGCAGAGAACAAACTCAAAAGACAAACGACTATATTTTGTGTTCTCAAGACGAAAACGACTAATACATTATACAGCAAAATAGAGAGCATACCAACCTTTAAGTAATTTCCAACTGGAGAAGCATACACAATAAATGTATTTTCAGGCGATGGAGCCAAACCAAGAATAGGTCTACTTCCGATGAGTAAAGGCCTAATATAAAGAGAGTGTCATGATCCCACATTGGTCAAGTATGGGATTGATTGGTGGCTTATAAGCAAGGTGTTCCCTCCTCCTAATAGGCTAGTCTTTTGGGAGTGAGTTCTACACCTGGGCTTATGGCACTGTTGTGGGCCTAGTATGGGTTAGGTTCATAACAATTGGTATCAGAGCCGTCCCCATCTTCCCAGTCCCGACACTCGGAGTGGTGGCCTATGGAGTGGTGGCTTGGACCCTGAGCGGGGGTGCCAACCGTGACCAACATAGCCGTGACCAACGAGGACGTTGGCTCTTCGAAGCGTGGGGTATTGTCATGATCCCACATTGGTCAAGTATGGGATTGATTGGTGGCTTATAAGCAAGGTGTTCCCTCCTCCTAATAGGCTAGTCTTTTGGGAGTGAGTTCTACACCTGGGCTTATGGCACTGTTGTGGGCCTAGTATGGGCTAGGTTCATAACAGAGAGCCTTTCCCTGGAGGAGGAATCTACTCCACAAAACACACACAAAGTTACCAAAATGTATGGCAATTTCCAAATTTAGAAATACTACATTTAAATTGATCTTCTAAATTTGCCAAGAACGTATACCCAACGTTTATTTGCAAGTGCAGTTTGCCAAGAAATAAGAATAAATTCATGAAAATTATCTTCAAGTAGTATATAATGTTTTCCCCATATGGAAATTTGAATTACCAGGAAGGGGATGGTTCAAGTAGAGAAGATGCAGCAGCGCGTGAAGTAAAGTACCTAGCTGCAATCTACAACAAGTGCGCATACTCATTAGATATGAGAAATTAGATCTTTTGTCTTGAAAAAGGGCCTAAAAAACAAAATCCTAACCGAAAAGATTGAAACTTTTCAGTTAATATTTATCACAAAAGGCAAAAGCTAAATCATGGCTTCGGAAAAAAAATCAAAACAGAAAACCTTTTAAAAAATTTCAGTAAAAATGCAGAAACCATATATTTGGGAGGTGAAAATCCCAAAGTACTAACTTAAACAAAATTCAATTCCATAGTTCCTATGAGCCACAGCGCACATTACAACCTCATGCGGGATAATATATAACCAATCCAATTGGGCTGCTAAATTCAAATTCGAACAAAATCCAATTTATTACCTTTTTGCTCTATTCAACCAATACCAAGCTTAATGACATAGTTGACCACAATTACAAACAAAAATGAAATGGGCAAACTCCAAGAGAACTCAAACATTAATAATTAAGTAATTGAAGTAAGGAATATCCAGAAAATCAAGAAAACCCTTTTGCTTAATTGAATAAAACACCTAAAAATCTAAGAAATTGATGAAATAATGAAGACACCTAAAAATCTAAAATCTAGGTATGAAAATTACCTAGATTCTTCAATTACTGTATGAATCTTCTTCTTCTTCAATTACTGTTCGATTCTTCTTCAATTATGAAAGGGGTTGGAGTACTGTCAAATGGTTAAGGGGCGGGGGTACTGTAATGAGTTGTGTGAAATATTATTTGGGGTTTGGGATGATATCCCGCCTAAACATATTAAAGTTGAATTTTTTTTAAAAAAATATTTGATTGACTTGGACGACACCCCGCGAGGTGTCGTCCAAGTTAAATATAATCTTTTTTTTTATTTGTTTTACTTGGACGACACTTTTATTGAATTGTCGTCCAAGTAGGTGTAGTTTAAGTGGATTTTTGTGATAAAAAACGAGAGATCGTTTGTTATAACTCACATCGAATACATTAGATAATCCATTGAGATAATATACAAATAAAACAATTATGAAAGAACAAATTATTTATGAAATATTATGTGATTGTCTATTAATGTACTCGAATTTAACAATAATTGCTTAAGCAAGAGAAAAATTAATAAATTATTATGGAAAATTGTCTATTAGTTACTATATAACATGTGTACTTAACTGATTAATCTCATAAACATACTATAGAAAGAGAGTCTCCGCCGATACAAACCTATAAGTTATATCTAGCAAGCACATAGATTATTATTCTTACAATTATTATTATCAAAATTTCCCCAATAACTGTAGCCTAGTGGAAAAGGCTCTTGCTAGTGACCAGAAGGTCCTGGTTCGAAACTCACCTCATCGCTAATTTACAAAAAAAAAAAAAAAAGTTCCCAATAACTACTACATTGTTGTTTAACAAATGGACAAGCTTGAAATTACACATTTATTAGTTCCTTTCGTGATACTTCTAAAAATAACTAAAACGTGTTTATGATTAATAATACTCCCTCCATCCCTAATGATTTGACACATTTTCACTTTTCATAGTCAAACTTTAAAAACTTTGATCATGAATTCTCATTAAAACGATACGAAATAATATAGTCATATGTGATTTTGTTAGATTCGTCTCAATATACTTTTGAAATATTAACTTTTGATAATTTTCCGTATGTAGAATAAGAGATATTTACATTTCAAATCGTGTTTTGTTGACCATGAAATGTCAAAGTGTGTCAATCATTTAGGGATGGAGGGAGTAATAATTTATATAATGTGTTTATTTTGGGAACGCAAATGCTATATACTGTACCTATATACAGTACCCCAACTCTTATTCTCTAGAAGTGTGGGTTTCTTTTTTCTCTATACAAAAATTATATAAAACTCTTAATTTCTTCTCCTTGATCACCAATTCCATTAATGACTAGATGATGATTGCTTCACGAACACGACAAGAGCTTTATCATAAAATCTCCCAATTGAAGGTAAATCCATACATAATTTATAACTAAGTAATGGGCACATTGCAGAAATAGAAAAAATTCAAGCTTTTTCACATAATCAATATAATAACATGTGTTCATATTCAAACAACAAAGTTTGATTTCATTAAATCTTTAACTAATTCAAGACAACAAATACTAATTAATCAAATATGATTACAATAACAAATGAACACAAACCAATAACAAAATAAATAAATAAATAAAGGAGAGAGCAAAAAGGTCATATCTTTTTTAGCAGAAATAGCATCAAATACTCCCTCCATACAAGAAAGATTGTTAGTTTGAAAATCGAAAGTCAAAATTAACAAAATTTATAGCTTTCTTAGACACAAACTTTTGATTTGAATCAAATCCACTATTTAAGTATCGAAGTATAAAATACACCTGATGCTTATACCGCACGAAATTGTGGTGGTTGATGAGTAGATAATGATTGTTTGAGCTTTGAGTTACCCATTCGAGATCTAGAATATGGTTGGTGTTCTAGAGAGGTTTTTTAATATATTAAAGTTTAGAGAGAGAGGAAATTTGATAAATGAGATTGAAAGTTTTGTTCTCATCAATTTAAAAGGGTATTTTAGTAAATTAATATGGAGTACTGTATATAAATGTACCGTATTTAGCATTACCCTTTTGGGAAGAATCAAAGAAAATGGAGGAAAATTTAATATTGTATTGTATTTGAGAACTTAATTGCTTTCTACCATAAAATTATTATCACCATTAACCCACCTCCTGCTACTCTTATTTCCCTTTTTTTAAGTAATCGGCATCATACAAGTAAGGAAATTCTATTGTATTTGACAATTTAAATAATTTCTATCATAAAAAATTTATTATCATTAATCCACCCCATCCTACGCCACCCATTACCCTTACTTCCCTTAATTCTTACAGTTATTATTAGAATTTCTCCAATAATTAATATTTTTTTTTGTAAATTAACGGTGAGGTGACTATCGAACCCAGGACCTTTTTGGTCACTAACAAGAGTCTTTTACACTAGGCTATCCGATTAACTCGCTCCAATAATTAATATTGTGTTGTTCAACAAATGGACAAGCATAAAATTACATATTTATTAGGTTTGTCATACTTCTTAATAATAACTAAACACCTATTTATGATTAATAATAATAAAATTATTACTTCCTTCATCCTTTTATATGGTACGTTCGTTTTGGGAATAACCAAAAAAAATGAAGGGAATTTACTAATTTATTGTGTTTAAGAACTTAACTAATTTCTATTATCACCATTAACACCCACACCCAATACCCTTATTTTCATTAAATTCTCTTCCCCCTCCCCCCTCCCCCCCAATCCTATGAGAAATATGTTTTACATGATTCCCCTTATTACACTAGCTCAAAATTGTGATACTCAAACAACAATGAAAGTGGATGAAAAGTTGAGTTTGTAATGAATTCAAATTTTTTATTGAACTTTATGCAAAAGTAAATAATCCTTAAAAAAGGAACGAAAAAGTAATTAAAAATTAACTCCGCTCCGTATTATCTTCTTCCTCCAACCTCTCCCCTCTACGCGCGCACGCACACGCCAACTGCCCATACCCACCACCCTACTCCCACCTAGACGTGGCCAACGAACCGAAGCGGACGGCCCCAGCCCACTAACAAACGAACCAGACAGGCCCCTGTACTGTGTTCGCGGGGCCCAGAGTTCTAAACGAACCGGGCCCGGGCCCGTCCGTTAAGGGAATACTGGGCCCCTGTTCGGTTCGAGGCCCTAGTACGGGGGCCTAACGTGCCCACGTTAGATTACAACATGGGCATGTTGGGTGGTTTTTTTGTCTCTGTTTTTTTGCCCTAACGTGCCCATGTTGGCCACCCAACATGGGCACGTTTTAATCAGAAACTTTATGATTAGTTAATTCAATAAATATGTTAATAACAACAATAAATAATTGATCATAATTTTTATTAAAAAACACAGTTTATACTCATATGGCAAGGAGTTTACATAGTTAATTAAATACTTCAAGGTGCAATAGGTCTTCTCTCACAATGATCGAGACCATACACGCGGACAACATAAACTATACATCCATGTCGCTCGGTTTTTTCGTTATGAAACTCGAACGTCAATACATATCCATAGGCTAAATTGAATTGAGTAGAAAATTGACGTCATCCATCCGTAAAGAAAACACGACCTAGTTCTCCATTCTCTCCTCTTCCATTTTCGAATGTCACATCAAAAATTTGATCATCAATAAAAAACTTACACTCACCTTCTAGAAAAAGCCGACATCCTCTAACATAATTTGGAGGTAGTTCGATCCTTACACAAGATGGGTCGAGAATAACCTTGTAAAACCGCTTCAATGGTACTGGAGTTGGAACATGTTCTCGATCCATTTCCATTGAGTCTTGAGTTGTGATTTATATTGAAGAATTCAAAGTTTTATAGTTGAAATGTAAGATATGTTATCGTATTTATAATAGAATTGAAGTTAGCATAGGGGACAAACGTGCCCATGTTAGATACAACGTGGCCATGTTGGTTTATAACGGCTAGTAAATTTCCATAACGGTCATTTTGGTTGATCCAACGTTCCCACGTTATATTCAACGTGTATATGTTGTGTTTCTAACGGCTAGTAAAATTAAATAACGGTCATTTTGGAAGAACCAACGTGTGGACGTTGGATCCAACATGTGGACGTTGTCAATTAAACGGTTATTTTTTTGACCGTTTTTCGCATTTAACGGCTATTTTATGTTCAACATGGGCACGTTGGATCCAACATCCACACGTTGGTTCAGCAGGATCACTTTTTTTACTACCATTATGTACCTATAAAAGGGACCTCTAACTTCATTAATTTCACACCATTCACAACTAGCCTCATTTAATATCAAAGCAAAGCAAACAAAAGTTAGTCATATCATATTCTCATAGAAGTATTGATCAATCTCGAAGTTTCGGCTTGTTCGTTGAATTGAATCTCGAAGGTTTCGGCTTGTTCGTTGCATTGAATCTCAATCTCCTCGCTTCAACTTGAATTTGGTATTCTCTATCATTTTTATTGTAACTTTGTTTAATTTTTTGATTGTGTGAAATTTATAATGGCACCAAAACGCATGATTCCTAGAAATGTTAATGCCTCAATCGCAAGTGGTAGTATGTCGAATGATTTCATTAACTTAGATAATGAGCATACTATTGATGAACTTCCCGTTTTGAACTCTCAAAGTAGTGCTACGGCTAGTACTAACGAGAGGAAGAAATATTCTTGTTTTTTGCAACACTTTGAGGCCGATCGAGTTAGAGAAATTGCTAAATGTATAACATGTGCTAGTGAATTATCAACTTGAATTTGGTATTCTCCACCACCACCGGATGCCGATCAGATGGATGAAGGAACACATGAATGAATGTGTTTTGAAATTTGATGTAATGATTTTTAACAATTAATGATTTTGAACAATTTGGATGTTTATGTTTATTGTTTTGAATTCTTCGCTTTTGAACAATTTCAATGTTTATCTAGTGTTTGATGAATGAACAATTAGGCCGTTTATGTTTAATTTGATGTATTGTGTTGAGATGTTTGCTTATCTTTTAAATTGCTGATGTTTCTGCTGCATTCTGCGATTCTAACGTGGGCACGTTGATTTCAACATGTACATGTTAGTTTTGTCTGTGGATTATAATGACCATATCAACGTGCCCACGCTGGATCTAACATGGGCACGTTAGTAAGGGGGCCTAAACGAACACGAACCGTGCCCGGGCCGAAGGCCCACCGAATTTGAGGTGGGCTCGAACCGTGCCCGGGCCTGGGGCTCAAACCCAAAGCCCCTGTCTGCTTCACTACAAAAGAGGCCAGGGGCCGTCCGTGGGCCAGGTGGGCCCGAACCGAACTCGAACCGGACTAATGGGCCAGGCCCCCGGACCGTCCAAGGGGGGCCCTTCCTAAATATGAACGCAGCTCCAGCAACAAAGGCTCCCTTCCATGTGTGATTGCGCATTTCTTACTGAACCTGCTAGTAAACAACTAAACATACCTCAACTATAAAAAAGTAGGAGCCCTAAGCAAAAGTGCCCGTGGAGAATTAATTCATTCAAGATTCCAAGATTACAAGTGTTTTAGAAAACAAATTCACTTCTCTCACTAGTCTCTATAAATAATCCCATATATGACATTTATGAGGAATTTGGACTTCACAACCGAGCAAATGAATATATCGCTAATTTACAAACAAACAAAAAAAAACCGAGCAAATGAAATATGCATGAGCGAAAATCCTCTAGAACACACACGAAACTAGGCATAATTATAATGGTATAAATCATTTTATAATGAAATGATAACGATACAAAAAATTAAATAAATAAAAAACATTTTAGGCCACGAGGCCCCGCAAAGGCGTCCCCTATCTTTATTATGAGCATTCCATACTGAAGCACTGAGATAACACCAGTTCTTGTCAATCTCATTAATGTAACAAAAAGTTGCAGACCATCTCCACTATTACATATCTTTCAAACATGACATTGTTGAACTATCACAATTCATTATCTCTTGCCAAACAAAGATGAACTCTAAACAGCCACACGATTGTTAGCTTAGAAGCTCAAAAGAAATCAATAATTGCATCCTCTATTGAACTAATTACTGAAAAAGTATTGAAAAATAGTACTGAAAGTATGATTCTTTCATTTTATCCTCTGAACGTCAAAATTCGTGTCTCACAAACTTATATGTTCAGAAACAGAAACAAGAACAACTACACATCATGGTCCGAATGGGTTCCAAATTTGTTCAACACTTCCACCTAGCGTTGTACCAGATCAGGCATTAAATTATCTAGGAGTAAGGTCTGAGGTCCTGAGATTTTTTGTAAAGTTTCATCATCACGAACGAGATTGAGAATATACAATGTGATCCAAATTAAGTTAATCAATGCCTTTCTAAAATTCTACTACAGAACAGAGGATTAAGTAGCATACTTAGTTTAACTACCACATCGCACATATTCTGAACTGCTTGTATATCTACACTTCTTACATTTGTGATACAAGAAAATGGTCACTTCATTGGCTATCGAACAAAAGACGATAATATCGAATCTGCATTAAAACATTAGAACAGGACTGACCATTCCAATTTCAAACTACAGATTTAATTTAACAGAAAATTAGTCTACAGATCTAGGATCGTCCTATCAAGAGAATTCTTAAGAAGGTACCTTCATATGCCAATCCGATTATGCATCCTCTGAAGAGTGAGTAGTAGCTGCTTTCCTTTTCCTTACAAAGTTCTCCATATTCATGCTGATCTCGTGACTCTCTTTTAATGATGAAGACGTCAATTGCTCTTTAGCAATCACTCCAGGGAAGAAGCAAAAGTCACTTTCACTTTGTCGCGATGGACTACTTAAGAGTCTTCTTCGGTGAGAAGAAATTGAACCAGATATTCCCACTTCTTGGGACCAAGAAGCATCAGTATTTGTAGATGGATTAACTCGTTGCCCTAACCTTAACGACAAATCGCATGTCTCGTGTGAATTCCTCATAGGGATCCCATTTTCTCCAACTCCCATAATCTTATTTCCAAAGAGATGACACCTAAGGTTTGTGGGCATTTTAGAATCGAAAATGTACTTTTGCGGTTGAAACAAATCTCCGAAATGAAGGGGATAAACTGAATAGGAATTTCTTGCCCTAGGAGGCTGCATAGTTAAGCACTGGACGCTGCCAGATGGCAAGGAACTTTGCTGACCAGAAAGTACATCGGAGTTTCTACAACTATATTTCTGGTTGATAGATTTGGGAGATGCCAAGCAGATAGAAGAGTTATCTTTGTTAGTTACAGCTTCATAGTTGGATTGCTGAGATACAAAGGGAATAGTCGGTGTTCGATTTGAAATACTTCCCAGGTAAGTAGGAAAACATGGATGATCAGTAGTCGGGGAAGTCAAATAACATCCAGGATTACTATATCTCTGGCTCCTCGAAGATCTTCTTGGGATGCAGCCCAATTGGAGTGCAGCTGTGCTCGGTACACAGAAGAGAACCATAGACATATTCAATCAATTCAACATATTCAGGCCTAACTGTCTTAAAGAATAACTACTAAGTAAAGCAGTAATTGGTAGCAATTCATGAAACAATTCATATTCATATTGCTAAAATCGGAAGTCTAATTGACTAGAACAACATCAATTCTAATTAATCATAACACACATAGAAAGTCACAAGATCAGATTATTTTGAAGTTCGTCTTAGTTGAACCAAACCAAGTCTTATACCACTAAGTAGCTCGGCTGTCATATCCACTGTAAACCCTCTTACGTTTAATTCAAACCAAATGACAGAATATACGAAGCAAAAATGCTAAATACATGATAGAAAATGTCTTCAAAAACATTACAGCAAAATATACCTTCAATACATGGCTGCAAAAAGTTACCATCTTCACTACTCTCCTCATCCCTTCGAATTATAGTATTTACAGCTTCATTTAACCTGTCCCCAAGAGTTGAAAGGTCTACATACTCAGCCTAAACAAGAACAAATTGCAAAGCAACCAAAATGTGAAAACCCAACAAAATTGAAAGAACAAATAATGGAAACTACATTTAACTACAAGAGATTACTAATACAACCTTCATATCAATTTAAAATTGAAACTTTACTTAAATACTACAGAAAGTCCCAATTTGATAATAAACTCATGTATTCAAATAAAAAAAATAACAATATCCAAAACCTAGACATATACGTCTTGAGTCTCGTCATTACTAGTAATATATAGTGGTTCACGGGCTAACTCTAGCGGTTATACCAACGACGCCCCTGATACCAACCAACCAAACCAAGTCTTATCCCAACTACCGATTACACACGAACGAATAAATTAATTATTGAAAATGCTAACAACTTATTAAACTGTGAGGGAGGGGGCATAATGAACTAAACCTCACAAGTGGCTTTTGAGTAGATAATTTCTTCAACTCTTAAGACAACAATGGGGAGCTTCTCTTGCCATTCTTTCTTCTTTTTAGTTGCTTCTTTGTGCACTTCATTAACAAGTCTGAGTCAAAAAACCATTTCATCAGACAAAAACAAAGGAATGAAAATTGTTGTTTATGTGTAATAATATAGTAAAGGGTACCTGAAAATTTCTTGAATTAAAGAACCTCTAACTGGGAGATGTTTATCACTGTGCCAAGCTTTTTTCAGACACTCATATGGTCTTGGGCCTTGTCTAGGCATCTTCAATTATACTTTTACTCTACAAGAATACTCAATGTAGAATAAGAAAAATGGGGGTAGTGTTAACATCTGGTTTGAAAGTAGGTAGTATGAGTAAATATGTGAGTAACATTAGGCTTATAATGTTAGTCTCCTAAACTATTTGGACTCTTACGCGAATAAGACTTAACTATCGATCTTTTCAAATAAGGAACTGAACGGGCTCAGCCACGGTGTGTGCATCGGGCTAAGGCGTGGGGGTGCAGATCGGGTCTAGGGACTAGGGGGTCGCAATTGGTGGGGGTGCAGATTGGAGCTAAGGGGGGCTGCAGTAGGGTGGTGTGGGTATGGTGGGAGGGAAGAGGGTTAAATTTGGTTTTAATTATTTATTAAAAATAATAGTAAAAGTAACCCATAATTTTATTAAATACTCCCTTCGTTTCAAATAGCTGATTGTTTAGAAAAAATTTACTTTTCACAATAGTTGATTATTTACGGAAATTAATGTATTTTTGTACTCATGTTTTACTTTTTTACCCATGTTTTAGTGGTTACTTTTCATTATAAATGATACGCTCATTTAAGGCGCCCCGCTTGGCTAGCCCATCGCCCAACAGAGGAGGTGAATTCGGGATGTACCTCTAGCGGCTCCGTACTCCACATCAAGAGTGCCCAGAGAGGCTGGGTAACCACCCACAAGCTGATCGTCCCTTGAACAAATGCAGAGTTACTCATGCACCTGTCGTGGATCGAACCCACACACTTGTGGAGAAGCACAATCTTATAGTGAAGCCCCTTACCATTTGAGTTATGCCCCGTGGGTAGTTACTTTTCATTATAAAAGTATTAGAGCAAATGGTTTCATCGATCACTCACCTTTGTTAAAAAACACTAGTCGATCACCCTAATATGACTTTGTATACTTTCGATCACTCATGTTGGGTATTGTGTATACTTTTGGTCACTCACGCATTTTTTTGGTATAACTCGTGATTTTTCGAAAATTTTAACATCTTCGTAAGGGTATTTTTGTCATGTCACCCTGCATTTGTCATTAACATCAACTAACACTCATCATGAGTGATCGAAAGTATACAAATCCAGGGTGAAATAACAAAAATACCCTTACTAAAATGTTAAATTTTTTGAAAAATCATGAGTTGTACCAAAAAAATGCGCTAGTAACCAAAAGTATACACATTACCCAACATGAGTGATCGAAAGTATACAAAGTCATACTAGGGTGATCGACCAGTGTTTTTTAACAAACGTGAGTGATCGATGAAGCCATTTACTCAAAGTATTATGTAGGGTATAATAGTAAATCTGTTTAACCCTTAATAAAGTACATTTTGGCTAAACAAACAACTACTTAAAACGTATAGAATATGATTCAAAATCTATTTTGAAGTATGTTTTTTAGTTTGTCCTTTCCAAAAAGGATATTCGGGGGCTATTCAAAAAGAGATAAATAGTTCAATCCCAAAGTTCCTATTAGAAATGAGCTATAGTTGAAGGCAAATGATAATGTCAGAGCAATTTTCATATTGCCAGAGCAAAACTATGTTTAATTCTTTTTATGTCCATGACTTATAATTATAGTATTAATTGTTAACGATAGAATACTTTTATTTCTATTATAATAATGAAAATATGAATAAATTTTATAATTAACAATTGAGATTACGGTAAAATATTATTTGATGAAAATAATATAAAAAGAATCAAGTATGATTTTGCTCTGGCAATATGAAAATTGTTCAGACATTATCACTAGTCATAATTAAATCTCCTCACAATAAAGTTTCAGGCAGTTTATGTGGTTGTAAGAAAATAGTACTAATATTTATTCATATCATATCATTATGAATCATCTTTAATAAGAATCACTAATACTCTTAGTTTCGATGGCTCAATAGCCTAGTGGCATCCGGCCCAACCTTTCATGTAAGAGGTTATGGGTTCGAACCTTGTTGGAGACATATTTGTCTCATATTATACTCTAACTTTCTATTAGTTAGCAATTTCTGTATTCATGTTTGTAATATCATTATAGTCAAAATTCATCGCTAATTATCAAAAAAAAAAAAAATACTCTTAGTTTCGAGATTAATCGGTCTAAAGAATTTCTAAGTAATGTGGCCTACGAAAGCTTTACAAACAAATATGAGATTGGGCATATAACGTATTAAAAATATATGTGATGGTTTGTGATATCACTCAATCGAATATAGTAACTTAGTAATTTGTAGGTTTTCCAGACAAGACATTTAAAATAAAATTATAATAACGATTCCATAAAAAAAGTTTGAGAACCAAATGTCATGGGACATGGTAGTCAAGAAACGGCGGCATCTCTAAAAGCCATATGAGCCACCTCTAGAATCTCACAGAAGATATAATTTTGATTATTTAATTTAGTCGTCGAGAATTTTGAATATTGAAGTGGTGGCGGTGGCAATACCCGACCCACAGTGGTGATAGAAATTAACTTAATGATATTTGACAGGTATTACTCATATTATAAAGATACATATTATTTTCGAAAGTTGAACTCTTTGGAACTTTAAGATTAAACGTGTTTGATGCTCTAGAGATGGACAAATTTTTGTCTCTAGGTTTTCTCTAGAGATTTTTCTCTCTACGTTTTCTCTAGAGTTTTTTCTCTAACTTTATACTAGAATTTTTCTAAAAATCAAATCATTCAATCATATAATCCATCCTTTGTGGGTAGTGACATTGGAATTTTGTTTTTTCATCCATTTATTGAATTTTGCCATACATTATAATCAATCTCAACCTAATCTGGTTCAGATCTGGTCTTTTTGACAAGTTTTTGTAAATTACATATTAAATTACTTGTTGGTAGTTACATTGGAATTTTGATCGCATCTTGAATCTCAACCTAATCCGATTCAGATCTGGTCTTTCCGGGATCTTCACTCTTCTCAAAATAAGTTATTTTGTTCAAGTTTTCATTATGTCAAGTATGAGTGTCCTTGTTTGGAACTGTCAGGGTTAGGACATTTCCGGACAGTTCATTCATTAGTCGGTTTAGTGATATCAAAAAAGCCAAAACTAGTGTTCCTGATGAAGACCAAACTTCAAAATTCTGAATTCGATTCAGTTAAAATAAACTCAAATTTCCACAAGCTTTAGTAGTTGGTTCAATTGGTAGGAAAGGAGGACTAGCACTGTTGTGGCACCGAGATTTGGAGGTGGATATCATATCATTTTCTACTCATCATATTGAAGCAGTTATCAAGGAGGAAAGTTTGGAATCTTGGCGTCTTATTTGTTTTTATGGGCATCATGAAGTGTGTAAAAGAAAATACTCTTGGTCTCTTATGAGATATCTAGCTTTTTCTTCTATATTACCGACAAATTTCATAGGTGATTTTAATGAAGTGTTATTTCAGTATGAGCATGTTTCCCAACGGCGTCCTCGGCCACATTGTCAAATGGAGAAATTCTGACAAGTAGTTAAGGATTGCGGGATTTTTTATATTGGTTTATGTGGATATCCGTTTATATGGTGTAATAACCATACTTCACCGCACTCTACCAGAGCTAGATTAGATAGGAGTCTAGCTAGCAAAGATTGACAAAATTTATTCCCACATGCAACACTTAATCATATATCTAGTAACAACTCAGATCATCTAGCCTTACTATTATATTTTGGGGACCGTTCAAATCGGTCCAAGAGGGGCAAGCCGCGGTTTAGATTCGAGAATAGCTGGTGCTTATATGTAGAAACTATGAAGGTTGTGGAGGATGCATGGGGTAAAGTAAGGCTGGAGGATCCGGGACAAAGATTGTTTACTTTCATTCAGAATAGCCGGTTAGGGCTCTTAGATTGGAATAGGAAGGCGCTGGGGAACGTTCCTGAGCGGATTGCATTAAAACAAGAGAAGCTGGATTCTCTTAACAGGGGCACCATCACAAATGCCACCAAATGTCAAGCCATTTCTCTATCTTTGGAGATAGATAAATTGAGAGAGACGAATGATCCCTACTGGAAGCAGAGATCTAGAGTGGAGTGACATGTAAAAGAGAATTAGAATACATCATACTTCCACGCACTCTCAACCCAAAAAAGCAGGAGTAACCTTATAAAGGTCCTCCTAGATGAAAATAGTGTGGAACAACATGATGAACAGGTACTCAGGAGCATTGCCTCCAAATTCTATAAAGATTTGTTTTCTTTTCAGTCACAAACAGATAATCTACAGTTGGAAAACTTAAATACTAAGCAACTCTCGTCTGTCCAGAGGAGAGCACTTGAGTATGAGTTTACACAAACTGAGATAAAAAATGGATTTTTTCCTCTAAATGGCGATAAGGCTCCAGGACCCGACGGGATGTGAGGACAGTTGTTAAAGCACTACTGGGAAATAGTTGGGACAGACTTGGTTATGATGGTTCTCAATTACCTAAATAATGGAGTGCTTCTATAGAAATTCAATTTTACTTTAATTAACTCAATACCCAAGACCCCCAATCCCAGTTCTATGTCCCAATTTAGGCTAATTGCGTTGTGTAACACCGTAGCTAAAGTCATTTCTAAGATGTTATCAACTAGGCTCAAGATGTATTACCCACTATTATCTCAGAAATTCAGAGTGCTTTTATTCCAAAAAGGCTCATCACAAATAATGTCTTGTTGTCATATGAAATACATAATCTAATAAGACAGAATAAAACGGGCAAGAATGGATATATGTCGATAAAAATTGACATGCAAAAGGCATATGGCAGAGTGGAATGAGGTTTCCTCAAGACTATGTTAACCCAATTGAATTTTAGTCATAAATGGATTAATTTAATTATGGATTATGTGGAGTCAGTGTCGTATGCAGTTCTTGTTAATGGGGAACAATCAGAATTTTTTAGAGCGGGACGTGGTTTAAGACAAGGGGATCCAATCTCTCCTTACTTGTTTTTAATTGTTATAGAGGGCCTTATAGCCCTTCTTAACAATGCATGTGTGGCAGGGGATCTAAAAGGCATAAATTTAGGGCAACCTTCGGCAATCTTTTCTCACTTGATGTTTGCAGATGATACTCTACTACTGGAAGAAGCTCAAAGGGAAGCACAGGTTATCAAGTCCATTCTCAACCAGTATGAACTATGGTCGGGGCAGCTGGTTAGTACCCAAAAATCTGTCTTCCAGTTTAGTCCAAATGTTCCAAGAACAACCAGGAATACAATCTGCGGGATTCTAGCAATGCCTGAAGTCGACTAACATGGTATATACCTTGGCTTACCTACCGCCCTTGACACCTCGAAGAAGGAGTTTCTTACTCCATCATTGTTAAGGTGCGAAAACGGGTGGAGTCGTGGCAAGCCATGCTCATATCAAAAGCAGGTAAAGAGGTTCTCATTAAGTCCGTATTCCAAGCTATTCCCACCTATCCTATGCATTGTTTTTTGTTAGCTAATAAAACACCTTAGAGGCGGGGTGAATAAGGTAATAGTATACTACAACAACTTTTTCGATAAGATAACCCGAAGTAATATAAGCAGACGACTAAAGCGGAAATTAGCACTTCACCTCCTTAGATTTGAACTTCTTCTCGTGTCCCTCAAACTTCTTGTCATTTCCTTCAAATTTATTGAACCTCTTATGATCATCTTTGTTCTTCCGAAACTTTAGAAACTTCTTGAAGTTCTTAGCCAACATAGCAAGTTCCTCCTCCTCATAGAGTTCCTCCTCTCCTTCCATGACACTTTTCATGACTTTAATAGCAAGTTGCTTTGAGGAGCTCTTAGAGTTATTTTGAGCCTTCCGTCTTGCTATCACTTTCTCCTCATTAAATAGCCGACTAAATAGTTCATCCGTAGGAAAGGTGTTGATATCATTTGCCTCTTCAATTTGACCGACCTTGTTGCTAAAGTCTTCGGTGACCGATTCCAATATCTTGTTGTTCAATTCACCACTTGAAATGATCTTTCCAAGAGCCTGAAGATTATTGACAACGGTGTTCCATCTTGTCCGGAAGCTTAACACGGTCTCTTCATCATTCATCTCAAGAGCCTCAAATTCCTTGGTAAGAAGTCTTATCTTCGTGTTCTTAACCCTTGTAGTTCTAAGATAAGTTCTCTCCAAGCTATCCCACATCTCCTTGGCGGTCTTGAGACACTTTATACTCCCGTAGACTCTAAGCTAACGGCACTATGGAGTAAGTTCTTGGCTCTAGCATTTATAGAAAAATGCTTCAAATCAACTTCGCTTAAGTCTTCGAAGTTGTGAACATCCTCTTCAACCACGTCGTTTCTTGACGTCCCGACAAACTCACCAACCAACTTATTATAATCTTCTTTCTCCTTCTTGACTTCTTCAGTATCACTATCAAGAATGGCCTTCAAAGCCGGACGAGTCGAGGCTTCATTTCCCAACATGATCCTAGTCGTTTTAGGCACAAATTGACCGTTCTTCATAACATGCCACAAGCCCCGTAACGAAAGTTTCCATTCGATCAGCCCAATAATCCTAGTTTGACCCGTCAAACAACGGAGGCCTAGTAAGTGACATCCCCTCCTTCGGCATTTCTCTCATGATCACTAATGCAGAGATGTAAAGCTCAACAACACACAAACACGGGCTCTGATACCAATTGTTAGCTAATAAAACACCTTTGGGGGGGGGGGTGAATAAGGTAATAGTATACTACAACAACTTTTTCGATAAGGTAAGGCGAAGTAATATGCGTTCCGACTTGAAATATGTGTCTAAGACCTCTGAAAGGCGCACCGTGCAAGTCACTTAACAAACGATGTTAGATCAAAAAGCGTAATTTGTTATTATCAAAATAAGGAAGTTTGACAATAAGTCAACATTTTTTGTTGCCTAAACATATGTGCAACAAAATCAACACTATTCTATCAAATTACTGGTGGGATAGTACTGGAATTAAGAAGAGTATACATTGGGTTCATGGGCTAAACTTTGCTAACCAAAAGCACAAGGGGACTTAGATTCAGAGATCTTCACACATTTAATCTGGCTTTATTAAGCAAACAAGTGTGGAGTCTTATATCAGAGTCTTGTTAGATTTCTCTACGCATTTTATATATCGAATTTACATAAAATGCATAGAAGGATCGTTAATACAAGTTCAAAAACCACATTTAATCTACGGGTTTTGTGTGATATACCTCTTGGAGCGTGAGTGCGTAGCGGAAGAGCTCAAGTGTGCCCTCTCTAATTAGTCCACACCAATGTATAGCTTGATTTCTTCCTTGGAGGAACTAGACCTCAAGTGTATACTAAGAATGAAATTAAGCAAGAAACCATTTTCTTCTTAACATTTGTTGTGTATATTTGGCCAAGAGAGCTTACTTGCTTAGAAGAGAAAGAAGACAACTCTTCCTTTTATAATGGATTAGTGTCATCATTACTTTCTAACTTATTCATTATTTATCAAATAAAGAATGAATATTATATTCAAAAAGCCTTAAAACAATGAAGCCTTTTAGTGGCTCAAGAAAGACTTCAATATAATATTAGACAAGTACATGACACTTGTCCCCTCCCAAATGGCCGAAATAATGGGCTTAAATTCCATTTTGAATTTGACCCCTTTATTCTATCATATGTTACACTTTTGTCCCGGAAGTTTCGATCAAATCGAAAATCAACTCACATTGAATGTGTGTGACCTTTTAGGAGCAAAATAACATTCGACATGTGTTAGTAAAATATCAACCAAAGTATCTTAATAACACATTGATCACGAGCGGGCTCTAGCAAAACCATCGTGACCCCTAATGTATTTCGGGTTCATTCCTAATGTGTATATTATTGTCCAACAAAATATACACCTGAACTTGACTTTGAATGAGTAATCGATTTCACAATCATATTGTACAATGGGCATAAATATGACGTGTCAAACACCTCATACTTCTAACAAGTCTCACAGTCAGTTGGCAAGGGTTCTCAAGGCACGATAATTTCCTGACACCAATTTCTGGAATGCTCAAATTGGAAAGACTTCAAGCTTCACCTGGAAAAGTATTATCACAGTGAGGGAAAAAATGAAGAACTTAATAGACTGACAGATTGACAATGGTGCACAAATCAATATATGGAAACACAAGTGGGTACCGTATTCCTGGTCCAGACAACCATATACTTTACCTCCATCAAACACATCAGGTCGGACAATATCAGAATTAATAGACCATCAAATTGGGATCTTGGACATCAGTAAGTTAAAAGAAACATTTTGGGACGTTGATGTGGTGGAATTCTTAAGTGGTAGACAAACCAGTCTGGAAGCTTCATCCTAAGGGGATTTTCACTGTGAGCACATCTTATCATGCATACAGGGACGATTCATATAAAGGGGAACAATCATCGAATATCAAGAAAACTAGTGTAAAGTTTTACAACAAAATTTGGCAATTAAGGCTTCCAGGAAAGATAAAACACTTCTTATAGAGGGTAATCAACAACTCCCTACCAACATCAGATAATCTCATGAAGAAGAAACTTGAAGTGGACCAAACTTGTCGGTTATGCAATATGGAAGTCGATCAGGTCATGCATGTGTTTCATCGATGCACATATACACAACAAGTTTGCAAAAAACCTAAACATCAGACCTTATGTTCCACACACAAAGAAATTCAGAGACTTACTGGATTTTCGATGGAGTACTTTACCGGATTTCAAGGTACGAAAATGGATTGTGAGCTAATGGCAAATATGGCATCAAAGAAAGCGTATAACATTTGGAGATGAAGCCCAATCGCCAGAAACAGTTTCGAGATTTTCAAAGACGTTTCTGATTTCTCATAATAAGGCAGCAACTAAATGGAAGGAGCTTCATTTATGAGCTCAGGTGTTGCTTTTATAGAGAAAATAAAGGGTTAGGGAATCTCTTACATAAGGGCCTCTATCGGACCTTTATTGAACTTTGTCTTTGTCCGACTTTGTTAGGGGGCATATGGTCCGCTTTATAGTTTTTGATGGAAGATCAAGTTCTTCCTATTGTTTGTAATTATTTTTAATTTCTTTAATAAAAATTCATCGTTTGGTATAAAAAAAGGATTTAACGTGTTTGATGTGAAGTAATTGTGGGTGAATATACGTGAGTGATAATAAATAAAATGTCCTACGATTTTTTTTATCATTTGTAAGCTCATCCATGGAACAACTAAAGTACTAAACCATAAACATTATTGTTTTTTAACTTGTCACAGATTTTGATATATTTACCTCAAATTAAAATATGTACTACAAAGTTGATACCATATTTTTGTATTTCTTCATATAAATTTAATGTTATATTTTGTACTTTTATTAATATAGTTTTGTGTTTTCAATACTATATAAATATATGGGTGTAAATATACATGACCATGACGAGTTAAAGCTACGCAAAATAGTAAAACGAAGGTTGCTATTTGCCAGGGGCGAGGTAGGCAATCATAACCATTTGGTCGAAAGTTATGAAATAGGGATAGGCGCATAGCCAATAAAGGTGAAATTAGTTGTTCCACCCAAATATATATATGCGATTTTTTTTTCTCAAATGGTAAAATTATCGTGCGATAACAAATACATTTTAAATTAAAATGAAAATTTAAACTCCAAATAAACAGACAATGTACACAAAATTCACATCTAATGCAGATATGTTTAAAGGTTTCGAATTACTCTCTTATTACCAATTTATTTTGAAAACAAACCTCATATCATGTTAAAAATTGGTAGGTTTTATAATACCGAAAAATATATAAGTTCATATTATTTATGATTTATTGCTTTTATCGCCAATTAATTATTTAGGAGATTTCTTAAACACCAGATTTTCTTTCGCCCACAATATTATCGTCAACAATATTTCAGTAACTTATCGAAGAAAAATAATAAATTAATCTTTTTCAGAAATTTAATAAAAAAACAAATTTGATTGTAAAATAAGTTTAATTTGTTATTAACTCTCAGTCTTTAATCATTGATATTTGATAACTAATAATATGATAAAGTAACATTTATTAATTTCTATTTTTTTTGAGCCAATCGAATTTTCTAGTGAAAACTAGAAAAGACTCTTACTAGTAACCAGAAGATCCTGGTTCGAAATTCATTTCATTGTCGATTCACACGAAAAATATTAATTTTTATATTTTGCATGGTCTATAACACTACTCTACTCTAGACTTGAGGAGTATTTCTTTCAAGTAAACTCAATTATTTGGAAGGGGAGGTTTTGAGATGAGTTTTATAGGGTGTATATATTTCTACAGAGCATGTTCTTAGGAAGTATTTTGTTCATTTTATCCTTACGAACGCATAAAAGAATCAATCAATGTCTAAGAAAATGACGTCTTCATATGTTTTCATATTAACTGAACGCATGAAAGTATCGTTGAATACTTGAGTTATAATTCCAATGATATTCTCATATGTTGGGAAAAAAATAAAAAATGGGAAAAGCAACTCAAGAGACGAAATCATCATTATCCAACTCGTGGTTCCGTCATTTAAACTAATTTTTTAACTAAAATTCCATGAATTCGATTGCTCCATTCAAAAAAAAGAATGAGCAATTTCTTTTCAACGTGTGAAAATATCATTAGAATTGCAATTCCATGATAGTTTCATACGTTTTGTTAATATTAAATGAATAAAAAATTTCATGAAAACGTATGAAAATGTCATTCTATTATATTTTCATTGATATTTTCGTACCTTCGTTATAGGTAAAAATAAAATGGACAAAAAAGTGTGACGCAAAAATATCATCCGAGAAAATAGGTTTCACCGTTTTGTAGCGTCCCCTACTGCTCCACATGCCTTCCTCCCCATGCCCTCAATGTCTCCATCTGCCTCCTCACCATTGATATATAGGAGGTTGAGAGTGATATCTTTTAATGATTTTGTCATTGTCGGCAAGAATCTAAACAAAACGACCCCAACCTCATACTGTATCATGACTGCCTTTATTGGCAACTTCACAGGGCCCCAACAATAGTGAGACACGTGAAGCATGGCATTGTCTTTTGGCCACTCGAATTTGCTACTCCCTTCACCCTAAATGATGGAGGCATTTTGGCTTTTTGAGTCAAAGTTTGAATATTTTGACTGTAAATTCTCATTAGCCGATAATAAATAATCTAGTCATATTGGATTTTGTCAAACTAGTCTCGATATATATTTTTAAAATATCAAGTTCTTATAATTTTTACACATGTAGAATTAAAAATATTTACGTTTTAAGTCGTGTCTCGGAGACCGCGAAAAATCAAATGGCTCCATCATTTAGGGATGGAGGGAGTAGCTTTTTTGCATTTGTTTTATCAACTCATGCACACATAATCTCATGATTAATTATAAGGTTGAAGTATAACTTTTAACGGTTTTATCGTCCTCTGTCATACAAAAGTTACAAGAAAGTAAATTGTAAGATATGTATTTAGATGGTCATGGGATTTGAAGTTGTTCGTTAATTACTTTTACAATAAATTATGTTTCACAGAAGATTCGATCCCACACGTTACAAAAGAGATAAAGCGTGATACTATTTGCCCAAACTCTCTATCACTTGATATGTGCCCCCGGGTGATGTTCTTTTTTTCCTTTTTTTCTTTTCTTTTTTTGGTAATTAATAGAAAATTAACTATTACATGATCAGATACACTCCCATTAAAAAAAAAAGCTTAGAATCCTAAAAATTCTCTCTCTAACTTTTCTTAGCTTATTGATGTCCTGACTGATTATTCATCACGACACACTCCCATTTCATCTTTTTTCCTATTATCATTCCATTGTTTACCCACTTTCCATCTTTTCTCTACGTTTTTACTCATTTATTCATCTCAATTACCTCCTTTCAATCCATTTCTCTTCACCCACTACCATCTTACCGTGTTATTCTTCATATCTAATCCACTTTGGATTTCTTTTGCGATCTTCTTCTCTTTTCTTTTGTTAACTTCCTTTCTTACCCCTCATTAACAGCTATTTACCCCTATTTGTCCACCTATTTAAACACTTTTCCTACCCTTTTGAGACATTTATCACACCATCAGACAATCATAATCTACTATTTGTCTTTCTCTTTCCAAACTCTTTAGCTTCCCTTGCCTATACCTGGGTTTTTCTTCTTTCCCAACACATTAAACCTTCCATTTTCCTAATCAGACATCCTCTTTTGCAATCATGAAAAACACCTCTTGGAATAAACAAAAACCTTTGAGTCCCTCAACTCAAACGTCCTCTATACAACTTTTTGAATTTATACACAATCCCTCACCCTCTTTCAACAACAACAACAAAACTCAATCCTCATATAGCAAAAACAATTAGTTTAAACACAAACTTCATCCTAAATTCTCGGACCACTTCAAGAATATGGACGCTCCAAACAACTATCATCTCCCACCTTTTGGACAACGCCCAATGCAAAGAAGAGGCTGGGTCATTTCTCTCAACCCAGTCCATGTTGCGGAAACACGAGTCAGAATCGGTAGAAGTCTATTGGGTGTTATCTTGGACGCATAAGTATTCACAAGGCAACGGATGCAAGATTATGTTGATGAACATTGGTTCTTGAGAGGAGTTGTCTTTGTTGAAAAAATTGGAACTATCTTCACTTTTCGTTTTCAAAATATGGATGACAAAGACGACATGATTACCCGCTCCCCTTTCAACATTGATGAAGCACTTCTGATACTTAGTCGATGGACACCAAACCTGTGTTTACAAGATTTCACCATTCCCCACATAGACCTATGGATTCAAATCCATGGAATCCCAGTGGAAGGTTTCCATGAAGATAACATACGCAACATTGCTGGAACTGCAGGGGAAGCGTTGGTGGTTGACATTTTTGCAAGAGAAGCCCAAGCACTGCTTTTTGTAAGAGTTAAGATAAGAAATCCGACCTCTGCACCTTTGATTCCTGGAACCTTCATCACACTGCCAAAAGGAAGAACAACCTGGGTAAGTTTCAGGTATGAACAAGTTTTTCGAGCATGTTATTACTGTGGAAGAATAGGACACAACTTTGCACACTGTAGGATTTATCCTGATAATGCTCTCACTTGTTTCATGAATCGTCTTTTTCAAACTAATGATGGTAACCAATCTCATATTCTTATTGATCCTGAATTTGATCTTTATAATCACTGGATTAGAGCTTCCCTAAGGAAGATTATTACCGAACTTCCACTGTTTATCTCCAAGTCCATAATAATCCTCAACCACCAAATTCACACTCAAGCCATCACACTCAATCCTCATCGGATCACTCGTCTGGAAACAACCCTCCACCACCCCATCACAATTATGAAATGGAAAATGATTATGATAATATGGAACATACCCCAGATCATGTTGCTGATGCATCCCCAATAGCCTCCCAACCCCCTTTACCACCAAATGACCTCCAACAAATCAACCCATCCCCACAACAATACAGAGCATTTCCCCAAATTCTGGTTATATACCTTATAATTAGAGGGGAGAATCAACAATTTTACCCTCCTCCTCCAAACCAAAACCAAGAAAATAATCATCCCAACAATGATCAGAGCCCATCTCCCCAATATGACCCATTTGAACACCATTCCCCTACATACTCCATCCCACCTACCTACATCTCCTCTCCAGACGGGTCCGATGAAATTGGACAGGTGCTCTACGAGCAACACATGACCCAAGGGATGATGACCACCTTCCAGACAACCTACCTGTGTCAACTCCCCACGATGCAAAAAAAATCGAACTATTTCAAGGAATGGGTGACAACAAGGGAGGATATTCAAAACTATAGAAGCAAACTCAACCTATTCTGGAACTCTTTCTGGGAAAGCCTCCTTAACAAAGCAGGATTTGCAAGTGATAATGATTCAGTGAACGGAGGACTATTCTTTCACCATCTTGGTTCTTCTTCCAGCTTCTCACGAATCAATACAAATGAAGGAACCAGTAATAAGATCAATTGGATTTCGGCTGAATCATTCCTTCCCCCCTCGCTTTGGATTGGGTTTGTTATTTGTAAATCCCCTTCTCTGGTCATTGTTTACGGGGTGGCAGCCCGAACCAATGTTGAATGGAACAAAGAAGTTGAAGATAGATTGTGCTGCTTCTCTAGGATTCTTTTGAGCTATGAAGCAAAAGAGAATACATCCTTCCTCATCTTCGGACCATGGCACTCCATAGAAGACCTTCCTCCTCTTTCCACTAACATCATTGCAAATCAATGGGTGGGTTCATCTGGAGTCAATTGACACCAATTGGATCGCAGATTTGAATGAGCCAGGAAGAGATATTGTCCACAGGATTAGGATTCTTCACGCATGTGTAAGTAAGTGTGGGTGGCCATCCACCTCGATCCCTTACACATGTGTGGGTTTCTCAATCATGTCGGAACTCCTGCTGGACTTCATTACTAAGTGCATCGGCAACCTGGACCATTGGGACGCGGAACTCAACATGATCCATCTGAACAAGACAAAGAATGTGGGCAAAAGAAAAAGGAGGCAAGAATTCATTATTGACTGTGGAAGTGCGGTTGGGAAAAGAGCTAAAAGAAGAATGATCAAAGCCAACAGGGAGGAAGCTGGACCTTCCACAATCAGAAGAACGGAATCAGAGCAATTATCGGAAGAGGCTGGTGAAAATGAGGAAGAGAATGAGGAGGAGTTTGAACTGAGCAGGTCAGAAAAATCTGAATTTGATTAAGAAGAAGAAGAATTCTATGAATCTATGAAAACTAGTGATGAACCAGAAGAAGCAATTATTTTTGGGGGTTTGAACCCACTTGAGGACAATGGGAACACTCATGGACTCAATAGCAATGGACATAATGGAGAAAGAACAAATTGGAGCCCTGATCTGGACCACAATATTGATCTGAACTCTGTCCAAGACCCAACTGAAGATTCTGGAGGCCCAGATACCCCTAACTCTTTTTATACTCTCAAATTGAAGTCTTGCTCTCTATACATGCATTCTTGTTGGTCTATTGTTTTACCTAAAATTAAAAGGACTTTGGTGGTTGTTCCTCAACAACCCCAAATGTCATGGTGTTGACTTAGTCTTGCTTCTTCCCTAGTGAAGCGGTTTAAACCTGATATTTGTTTTCTTTGTGAAACAATTTGTTCACTTAGTCTTGCTTCTTCCCGTTTAAGTAAACTTCTTTTCCCAATTTGTTATGGTGTTGATGCTATAGGTCATAGTGGGGGACTTTGGGTAGGTTTCTCCTCTAACATTAACCACAAAATTCTTGCTCATAATAAACACCTTCTCCTTTTTTAACTTAATTCTGAACATTCTTCTCCATGGTACCTTGGGTGTATTTACGGTCATCCGCAACTACACCTTCGTGCTGAGACCTGGGACTTCATTAATTCCTTCTTAATCCCTTACTCTAATAATCCCATTTTTCTCTTAGGTGACTTCAATCAAATCCTCTTCTCGGAGGATAAATACCCTACCCCTATCAAATCTCCTCCCGGGACTCTTCCCTTTCTCAACTTCTGTACTAATCTTGGGCTTGAAGATCTTCCCCACTTTGGTTGCAAATACTCTTGGACTGGTAATCGAAAAAATATCATAATCTTTGAAAAACTAGACCAAGCTTTGTGCAACTTCGAATGGTCATCTGCATTCCCTTCAGCCTCGAGCAAGGGACTCCCAATTCAAAGATCTGACCATGGACCTCTTCTCATCTCAACTAAAAATTCATTTTCCTCTCAAGCTCGCCCCTTTAAACTAGAATCTTTCCTTACTCTTCACCCAGATTTCCCGGCTATCATTTATAACTCTTGGAATCAAAATCATTTTCAATCCAATTCTCCTCCCCAATCAAAAGTCATTATCCGTAAAGTCAAATCCCTCAAAAATACCATCAAAAATTGGAATAAAACTAGAGTTGGGAACATCTTTTCTCAAATTACCAAAATCCAAAACAAACTCTCCATCCTTCAAAACAAACCTCATAATCAACTTTCTCAAGATATTGAAAACAACCTCAAAACCCAACTCGACCTTCTCCTTTTAGTTGAGGAAGAATATTGGAAGCAAAGATCAAAAATCAAAGCTCTCTCGGAAGGAGATTGCAACACTAAATACTTCCACTCCCATGTTCGTCACAAATACAAAACAAATAACATTCTTCAAATACAAAAACCCAATAGCTACACCACTTCTGATGAACAAGAAATTAGAGATATCTGCAAAAACTACTTCATTGAACTTTTTAAATCTAATGAATCGTCTGACCAATCTCATATACCCCCAAACTCTGATTTATACTTCACTACCATAGACAACATCTCTACAACCGTCACCACAAATCAAATTGACCTACTCAAAGAACCTTTTACAAACCAGAAGAAGTCAAATCCGCTCTTTTTCAAATGCCGACAGGAAAATCACCAGGACCAGATGGATATCCCGCTGATTTCTTTCAATCTCAATGGAACTTGGTTGGAAGTGATGTCACTCTTGCAGTCCTTGATTTTCTTAACAATGGCATCCTTCCCAAGGAATTGAATGCTACCTTTATAACCCTCATACAAAAAATACCAAATCCTGAATCTCTAAATGACTTCCTTCCTATCAGCCTTTGTAACACAATTTACAAAATTATCTCCAAAGTTATTGTAAATAGACTTAAACCCCATCTTAACTCTCTCATTTCTCCCTTCCAAAATGGATTCATACATGAAAGAGGAGCTAAAGACAATATCATTATGACCCAAGAACTAACCCATTCCATAAGAAAATCCAAATCAAAAAAAAAAATGGATTGGCTACTATCAAGGTGAATATGAGCAAAGCATTTGACAGAGTTCGATGGGATTATCCTTACAATACTAGAAAAAATGAGATTTCCACCCCACTGGATCTTCCTTATCAAAACCTGTATTTCGACTGTCTCATATTCAATTCTTGTTAACGGTCACCCAACTGAGCCTTTTTCTCCTAATTGTGGGCTTCGACAAGGGGACCCTCTTTCTCCTATCCTCTTTGCCATTTGCACTGAAGGACTTTCCTCTTCTCTCCTTCACCTTCAAAATCAAAACAAACTCAAAGGCGTCTCCATAGCCAGGAATGGACCGCAAATCTCTCATCTCTTCTTTGCAGACGATTGTTACTTCTTCATCCATCTCAATAATGATAACATTGACAACTTTTCCAATATCATCTCTAATTTCTGCTCTGACTCTGGACAAATTATAAACCATCAAAAATCTATCATTACCTTCAGTCCTAATACCCCTTCAGTTAATAAACAGCTCACACTTGATTCTCTTGGAATTCAGGTCTATGAAACATTTGGAAACTACCTTGAAATCTCCCTTGACATCCAAACCAGTAGAACTCATATCTTCAACTCCATCATAGAAAAAATCAAAAACAAAATCTTCTCTTGGAAGAATAAATTCCTTAATTTCACAGGAAGAACTGTTCTCATTAAATCTGTCCTTCAAGCAACTCTGGTCTACCCGATGGGAATTTACAAATTCCCATTAGGAGTTCTCAATAAAATTGACAAAATCTTTGCTAATTTCCTCTGGGAGGATTTGAAACCAATTCCATGCACTGGATTAATTGAGAATTCCTCAAAATGGACATACAGAATGGTGGTATGGGATTCAAACATCTCCATCACTTTAATCTCGCTCTTTTAGCAAAAAATGGTTGGAGAATCATTCATCAACCTCAGCTTGCAATGTCCAATTTGCTTAAATCCAAATATTTCCCTACTAATCCTCCTGTTGAAAGTCAACTTAAACCCAATCACTCCTGGACCTGGAAAAGCCTGAATCAAGGCATGATGACAATAAAAAAATGTATTCCCGGGAAAGTTGGAAATGGGAACTCCATTAACATTTGGCATAATCTTTGGATCCCCAAACTCAAAGAGGGTAACCTTTCTTTTCTTCTCAACTTCCATACTGACAAATCCACTCTTTCGGTGCTTGTCTCTGATCTCATCATCAACAACTTTCACTGGAATGTTCCGAAACTTAAAAGCCTTTTCCCAAATCATATCATCAAGAAAATTCTTACCATTATTCCATCCTGCGAGCAAGACTCACATGACTGGAATAACTACCCCTTCAAAACAAGCAAAATCTATCACACCTTAACCAAAATTCATTATCATCAATGCTCCCTTCCAAGTTCTTACAATTCTATCCCATCAAAATTCTGGAAAATCCTCAACAAATCTCCTTTTCCTGAAAAAATCAAGACCTTCTTTTGGAAACTACTACTTAATAGACTCCCCATGGCTGACCTCTTAGCATCAAAAACTAAAAAAACAATTAATTTGGAATGTAGACTTTGCTTGAATCATCCTGAGTCTGCTTCCCACCTTTTTTTACTTTTGCCCATTCATTTCTTCTTTGTTTCAATTTTTCAATCTTTCCTTCAACACTAATAATATCATCGCTACTATCATCTCTTGTTTCTTTAAAAACAAATGGACCAAAGTTTGCATAAGGGAGCTCCTTCTTTTTGGAAGTATAATTTGGGGCACTTGACTTACTAGAAACGAAACAATCTTTAATAACAAAACTCCTGACTCTTCGAATGCAAGATCAAGAGTATCCATTCTCCTTAAAGAATGGACCAAAGGTCATTCTCTTAAATAAAAAAGAAACAAAACAAAACCATCTTCATCCCATTCCCACTCGGGCGAAAGTCATGGACCTCCTCAAGAGTTCAACCGCAACTTTAACCTCTCTTGCAATTGCCCAAACAGAGCTTGCAATAAACGAGATACCAAGGTTCTCTTGGGAATCAGTAATTCTTATCCGCCCATTTGGAATATCAAGATCTTCATCAAAGGTCAATTCCAAATTGTTAAAGGAAATTATATCTCACCCTCTTCCACTACTAATTCTCACATGGGGATCAACATCAAGGACATTGATCTTAAGGAACTGGGAACAACTATTTTCACATTGATGCATCTGATTAGGAATCTGAACTATCACAATGTTTTCATTCTCTCTGACAGCTTTTTTTCGCAGGTTTGGTATAGATACTATCACCTTTTTGTTCAGACGGAAAATTGGAATTTTTTGCTGAAGAGGGAAGGAATGAAGTGCTGCAATGTGGAATGGATCCCTACTGACATCGGATGTTTTATTAATCTTAATGATTTTGTTATAAACAATTTTAATTCAGTTCCATGTTTTTGTAATTCGGTAGCTTGTAACTGCCACTTAGGCAGGAGACTTTGATGCTTTTAGCATCTTTCATCTATCAAAAAAAAACTATTACATGATCGTAATGGAAGTAATATGTTTTTTTCACTACATTGCTTCCAAAATAAAGAAATTTCATCAAAAACATAATACATATCCGACTTGAAACAAAAGCGATCATAATCAAACATATCCGTAAAAAAAGGGTGTAATAAAATTGGTCTCCAATGGAGACTAGTTCCCTGTTTCCTATAGTTGAGCCAAAACCTTTGAGTTGGTGACCTTAGCGAGTCTCCTATTAAGTACCTGCGAAGAGAAAACATCGGTGAAGAGCTTAATAGAATCTGTATTTCTGTTTAAGGTCAAAATAACTCCAAGAAGGAAAGCTTCCTCGATATTGTGGTGAGGATAGTCTATGTGGATGGCTTTCATGATGTAAAGGGATAATCTGAGAGGTAATTTGGGTGTTATCTTTATCATAAAGGCAAAGTTTCCATATACTATCACTAATCGAGTGTGATGGAGACAAGATTAGAATGTTTCAGGTTATTTGGATTATGTGGGGGAGTTGCAATTTGAGGTAATGGCAATTATGTTCTATATGGAGACGAGAGGTAGTCGTCATCTTTCTTCCAGAGATCTTGGGAGCCACTTCTCATGGCTTTCAGTGTTCGAAGATCCAGTTGTCTTACATTGAAAACAAGATCAATCCTGCTCAACCATATACTCCAAAGAGTACTGATGAAAAATAATATATCAATCTTAACATTAACATGTAAATTTCAAGATTTATTGAGCGCTTTAGAGAGAAAGGAAATGAATTCGGCTTGGTTTGAGATGATTGTGTTGCAATGGAAGGGTGCCCAGACTGTTGCAATATAACGACAAGAGCAAAAGAGGTGAAATGATTCCTCTTGGTCTTGTCTACAGAATGAACAAACTGTAGGCGATGGTATGGTTGTTTTATTTGCAATATTGGTAGATAAGGGGAGTCTATTTAGTAAGAGTTTCCAAAGGAAGATCTTAATTTTATGTGGTATAGGTAATTTCCAAAGTTTTTTCCATGTTTTTTGTGGGATTTGTATGTAGTTTTGTGGTTTTTTGATGATGATTTCATGCGGGTTGATTTAGTTTTTGATATAGAGCTTTAGTGGTAATTTGGCTTTCACCAGGAATGGTGGGAATGTCGGCTGTATTGGATGGAGCAATACATAAAATGATTCTCACAATGTGGGAAGGAAATAAGAAATGAAGGAGACCTCATTCAAAGAAAAATTTGAAAACATGAGATTCAACACTAAAATCGGTTGTTAGGGGAGGGATAAATCATTTTTATATGGTTGAAGGGAGGGGGGATTGGGTGGGGGAAGCCAATTGTCTTCCCAAATGTTAACTAAAGCTCCCGATTTGATGACCAAAATAAATTATTTCGAACAGCACTAATGGAGGATGAGAGGCTCCTCCAGACCCTGGAAATATTTGTCTTATAATTAGTCTGAGCCATCGAAGAGTTTTTAAAGTGTTTGGTTTTGAGAGTAGAAAAAACAAGAGAGTTTTGATTACCGAAGATGTTACAACAATTTTTATTAAGTAAAGCAATATTAAAAGAAGAGAGATTTTTAAAATTAAACCCACTAAGATTAAATCCTAGAGTAAGATACGACCAATTAACTCAGTGAATTTTTCTGTTGTTTCTATTGTCATTTCAAAAAAAATTAGCCAAGGTGAATTCTAGTTTCTTGATTATATGAGAAGGGAACTTATAAACAGACATAGGATTGTCCGGGGTGACGTTTAGCTACATAATCCATACACAAGTTGGATGTGCCCGTTAGGGGCAACACCTTTACAATCTTCAATTGTGAAACTAATTTGCGAAGCTTTTCAAATTATTTCAACTAAGAGTTTCGTAAATAGAAATTATCAAGACGTAAAGCAAAACTTTATTGTAAAAAAGGGAAGATAAATTAGTGAGTATGAAAATAAAAGCTTCAGGAAACTGAAGCATATAAAATGCTTACTTTCCTTTCTTATATAAATATGTGTATATTTGCCTAGCCACAAAATCATAGAACTGAAGTTTTCATCAAAATAGTTATGTAATTGATTGTATATCAGAAACATGTATGTATCCAACTTTTAGTTGAATACCAATATCTAAAAGTGGACAATATTTTAGTTCATTGGCTATTCAATTTTTAAAATTGAAAAATCTTTTAAAGAATTTATTAGCCGACTAAATAAAGGTATCCACTTAGTACTTGAAAAAACCGATTTAATTACATGCTCGATTGCTTACCGGTCGGATTCAAATATAAAACTGAGTTGTTAATAGACAGACACCAACACAATACTCAAATAGTGTTTTTGAGGAGTGAAATGATTATTTTGCCCTCTATTTATAAGTGTAATGTTTCATGAAGTTTCGTTCAAGAATAAAATAGTCATTTCACTTTTTAAAAAACACTATTTGAGTGTGTATAGTCACTCCTCGTAGAAAGTGTTCAATGCTTACATCATTCGACAATTGATTCTCATTAAAATAGGTTTCGTTCATACTTTTTAACACCAAAGGTTGTACTCCCCGAGATTATAACATGAAAATCAGAGTCATTATATGATGGATGACAAAAGGAAATGGTTTCATTTAATCAAAAAACATTTGTTTATCATGATGAACTATACATCCCCCAATATTACATAAAAAAACAACGGATCATTCGATTATCCAATGATCATAACAACATAACTTGGCATAAGTAGTCTTTGATATAATTCATAAATCCAAAAGATAACATCAACATAAATTGTTTAAAAGATTATAGACATTTATTGATTGTTGAGGATTTCTAGCTACTTGCGTCTAACATATGAGTTAACAACTGCGAGATCCTCTCCCTACTACGCAACCTCATCAATTCAACCTTCAAAAGTTGGCGTGAAATACCAGCCTGATAGTTCCGGTCCAATTGGGAATACTATCGTTGTTGGTGCTTCCGTATCAGGTCCGGTACCAAATCTTTGTGAAGGATTAAGTGAGACTCTTGTCTGCCTAGTTGAGATCATCCTCTTGGGAATAGACTTATAAGGCTTCCTGGTATGTTTCACTTTTACCATCGTCGATGCTGGTGGAATAGGATCTGTCATACCTGAAAATGTGGTCTTGGGATACCACATACACTTCGATGCTTAAGTCCGTATGAGGTCCGTCACGAAGGTCAGAGCAAGTATAGATAAACTTTCAGAATTAAGTTACCTTCTAAAGTGATTACCATTGAGTATTTATAGATAATTAGAGAGAGAATAAGAGGTGTGTACCTCCGTTTATTGATGATTAACACGTGTAGAGTGTTGATGAGGAGGTAGAGGATTATGGGCCATCCATACCGTCCTGGTCAGGAGTGGACCAACCCGTATCCTTTTACGCCCTAGTCCATCACAGCCCATACGCAAAATTGTAAATGGAGTACACTATAAAGCTTTTTGTGACGTATGGACATATGGTAAGCAATTGCAAACCCATGTTTATGTATAAAAGGCAAGACCAGTAAGTTGGCATATAAAACAACATTGTTTTGGTAGTAATTTAACAAATGTGTTTTTATGATGAATTATTTTACTCCCTATTTATAAATATAGTGTTCTATAAAGTTTTATCATGATCAAAATAGTCATTTCCGTTTTAAAAAGGCTGGTGATATTGCCAGCGTAATTTTGATTCTGCCAGAGCAAAGTATGAGCATATATCTAATTTAACCTTTCAAGTCAACTATTCTATTTTGTCATTAGTATTTACTATTTAATAGTTTCTTGCAAGTAGAGCTAATTTTGAAAATCAGCAATAAATGAACAGATTACATATTTTAAATATATGCATCTTTAATGTTAATAAAGCATTGTTATTGCTCTCTTGGTCATCTATAAATTAATTATTATTGAAGGAAATAATTTGCAAAATATTTTTTATATTAATTGAAAATAAAAGCAATAGATATTAGTATCTAAGATCTTCAATATTTGAAACTGTTGTTGAAGGTAAAGAATTTAAGGAATTAATTTCGAAGTTAAATGATAATTATCATTTTTGGTCAATTGGAGAAAAGTTACGTGCTCAAGATAAATTATTGAGATCGTTGATGAGTCAGATGCGTTACTTTATGAACCCAATATTCAACGGAGAAAAGGGCGACCAAAGAAAAAAAAAAAAGTTCAACCAAAATAAATTCTTCACAATTTTTGAAATCATAAAAAAAATGGACAAATATTCTCTTCCTTTAAAGATATGGAATGTGTTCATTTATTATTAATTTTCAAATAACTATAATTGTAAGAAAATATTAAATAATAAATATTAATAATATAATGAAATAGTTGACCTAAAAAATTAAAATAGGTACTCATAACTTTGCTGTGACAGAATCAAAATTGCTGAGGCAATATCGCCAACCTTTCAAAAACACTATTCGGTTGTGTGTATAATGGTTCCACCCTGCACCACTACATAGTGATAGCTCAGTGTACGTTGTCTAAGTTCCACTCATTTGACAAAGCTGCTGCTAGGGCTTTGGCTTCTTCACCTCTTCACTTTCAGGTATTCTATTCTCATCAAAATTCAACCTATTAGATCTACAATATTTCATTTATTTTATTGTTATAAATTTATTTTTTATTTTATTCATTTAGGGGTCTTATTATTATTATTATTATTATTATTATTTCTTCACATAAATTTTTAACTATGCAATTTGTTTGCTATCTGTGCATAAATTTGTTATTTTTTTCTTATTAATAACCGTCTCAAAAAGGTTCTCTCGTTTCATACACTCGAGTTGACTCCCGTAATACCCTTTTTTGTCTATTGGAAAAAATGAAGTCTTTTTGTTGTCTAATGTCTTTTTAGTCCCAAAGGGATTGTAATTTTGAATTTTGAACTTCAATATTTGATATGCTGTATAATGTTTTATGACATGATATTCAAGATTGTGCTCTTAACATATGTTTACTATTTATCTAGTTTTTTGTTGTTATAATGATTCAGACCAATGTTTTATGTGCCAATTGGTTTTGAATTCTCGGGTGTTATAAATTGAGCTTGACGATCTTTTCGAGATGGAGGGAGTATATTTTATCTAGTTATGCGTTGTTATTTTCGGGCTTCTGTATTTTATATGTTTTTTTCAATCCCTTGATTTTTTTGTATTGTTTTCTGTTGTTAAAAGGAGTAGATATAGATGTGTCACTTTTATCAATTAATGGTTGGAGTTTGTTTGTATGTGCAGAAAGAACATTAATCCAAGATGTCAAGGGTGTACATTGGAAACTTGGATCCTCGAGTAGGTGAACGCGAACTGGAAGATGAATTTCGTTCCTTTGGCACGATAAGGAGGTGAGATCCCTTACGAGGTTTTTTTCAGCTCTTGACTTATTGGTCGTTTGTGTTAGGTGTTTGTTTGTTGGTAAGATTTTTGTCACCTCTGGACCTCCCGAGTGGTAGTGGATTGTGTTAAGAAGGGAACTGAATAAAGCTTGGGATGTGGGGTGGCTCAAAATCTTATTAGTTTCCTCGTCTAACTTTTATTACAAAGTAGTGGTCCTATAAATTCAAATAAGTTAACTCTTGCTTTCTTCTAGTGTCTCACAAACACGTCTTTTTTTTCTTTTCTTCCTCTATCCTCTTTTTCTTCTTTCTTTTCTCATTCCATATTTTTTTCTTTCCTTCATTTTTGCTTCCATCGACAATTTTTTCACTGTTTTTCTTCAAAATTTCAACAATATTAACATTATGAGAGGAAATATTCAATTTTCAATTAAGAGTCAAAGAATGCTCTCTAAGACGGACTCCCGAAAGAGAAGAGGATCCAGTGAGCAACTCCATCGACTGCAAAAATACGGTGGTCGCCGGGACAAAGCTTCCCAAAATTACTCTGTTTGCAAAGCAATCAGCTTCCATACTTGTCCAATTTCACTTTCTCTCAACAAAAGTAGTTTCACTATCACAAAACAACCCCCCAAGAACAAAGTCCGGGCAAAATTGGAGATTTCGGTAGCCCTAACCATCCCAAAGTCAAAATTGATGATTCAAATTGATGCTTACAAAACATCTTCTCACGGGCGAACTCCTTCCCACATGCGAGCTCCCCAATCTTTCGGTTCTCTTCGCGGCATCCTTAACTCTGAAGTTTCATCTAACAATTTGCTGATCAATTACTCGCAAGGTAATAATCAACATGTTTGTTTCTACAATAGTATTATTGATTTCTGGAGCATGACGTTTGCCGATGACATGATGGAAATAGATCATTTGGGTTCAATTGATGTTTTGACATGTTCTAAACCTTTGGATGTTTGCTCTAATTACACTGTTGGGTCTCCAAATTCTCTCAAGAGGAAATGGGTAGAGATAACTTCTCCAAATATATTTGAAGTTCCTTATTGTGCTAAGATTAAAAAACGTAAGATGCTTGATCAGACTATGGTTCTTCCAGATATCACTCAATCTCTTCAATCAAACCGAGCAAGAGGTACATGTCCTGATTTCCTTGATTCATATTATGAGGGAATACTTTCCAGGAGTCCTCCTAAGCGATTACAATTTGATTGGTCTGTCGCTTGCTGTGATAGAATGTTCCCACCTAGCTTAGATCATCTTGTGGTGTCACAAGATGTCGGAAATCCGTTCGAACAGTCTCTTGAAAATTTTCAGTATCATCCTCACGGTGTAGTGAGCTCTAGAAGAGAGGTTTATATGCTTACTTGCAAGGGTTGGAAGGTTTTCGATCCGGGGCCTCCTTTAAGTGGTATTAAGGATCAGAGGTGTGTTGATGAGGAATTAATTTTGAGGGAGCAAATTGTTATCATCTTGCCATTAGCTTTATATTGCTTTTGCACTCAAACAGTGGCAGCGGCAACTGTTGTGAACTTTGGGCTTGTCACTTCAAGTTCTGAAGGTCTGTTAGTTGTCTCATCTTCTAGCATTGTTGGTTTATACATGAGCATGTATTTGAATGTTGTCAAGTTAAGTGATCCGGAGGATGGATCAAAGCGAGTGCTTGAGGCTATTGCCAATGGTATACCTGTTGGTATGATTTCGACAGAGTTTTTTCCGAATGTTTTTAAAGTCAACCACGTTACCTGGATGATATGGTTAATAGCGTGGATATTTGTTCGTTGGACCAATAATTGTTTTCACAAAGTTATGGAAACACTCTTTGATCATGATTATGTAGAAGATGTTTCTGTTTCGTTTGTTGAGGACGATTGTTATCAATTGGAGCTTACTTTCAAGCACCTTGTTATCAAGGATTCTGTCAGAACACAGAAACGGGTTTGGGAGATTCATAGTTTGTTCAAAGGGAGTTTGGAATCAATGCCGAAGAAAGCGAAGAACGATGGAGACTTCAGCCAGCTTGTGTCTCAACATCATCACTTCAAGAAGCTCGGTAATCTCTTTACTCCTCAGACTAACGAATTAGTTAATATTATGGATGATTATGCTTGTGCTCAATGTCATTTAAATTGTCTAAAAAAATTACTGGTGGTTGTTTTCGTTCTTAGTAGACTCTCTACTAAAATGTTTGTTTTTTGTCGATCGATAATCGACAATCTTAAAAATTGTTGGATTTCCTTTGACACCGACCACGAGATATATGATCTCGTCTGCTCATGTCATTTAAGGTTATTCATTCCTTTTGTTCCTCTGTTTTTCGAGAACCACAGTAATTTTCTTATGCAGTTAATCAATGCTAAAGCACAAGCAGGCACCATTCATGAGTTAACTTTTCTTGTTAGTACTTTGAGAAGTATTTGGGTCACGACTAAGATCCAGACGTATGATGATGTCAATCCCATCTGCCATATCAGACTATCTTTACTTTATGTCATGTTTATTGTTTATTTCAGTATTTCTCCAACTGTTGAAGATCTTGTTGCCATAATAGCAATGTTTGATCTTTTATGTTTGTAATTTATTTGCTATCTCTATCTATCAAAAAAAAATAAATTCAAATAAGTTGAGAACACTCACAGAAATATGGCTACAAAATGATGATAATCAATCTGTTCTGTTATCATTTATTGAGTTATAGTGTCCTATGTATGTTTATTTTCACTCCATAGATCTGATAGCTGTGCTTACAAATTACTTCACTAGTCCTACATGGACAACTATTTGGCACTTGATCAACTACGAAGGGATTATGCTTAGCAGCAGCTTCTTGTTGAACATTTTCAATTTTGGGCTCATGAATTGTACTTTCATTATGAACTTATGATACCATTTCTTTGTACCGTATAGTTGTCGATTTTATTTAAAAAGGCTTTAGATTTCAAAGACACCTGCTTCAGCTAGTTTTGTGAGTCACTTTTTATGCTATTTTTAATTTTTTTTCTTAGTGTCTGGGTTGCAAGAAGGCCCCCTGGATATGCTTTTATTGATTTTGATGATAAAAGAGATGCAGAAGATGCAATCCGCGCTCTTGATGGTAGGGTTATTTCTTCCTTTCATATGATACAATCTCCTTGTGCCCTATATATTTATGTCTGTTCAATGTCTTGTTTCAACCTCCTAGTACCATATCTTGTCATAATCTTCATTCTCTTTTCTAATGCGTCTGGTCAAGGACAAAATGATAACAGAGTGTGCAATGCATTAAAAATTATCTTGTGCTAACAATTCTGTCTGACGTCCTCCCACATTAAAGATTATCTTGTCCTTTTGGCTTGAATTGCTTTCCTGTTTTATTTGTTAATTCAAATTTAATTGGCCAACAATTGAGTTGCATATTTTCAGTTCTTGTGCTAATATTTTTATAGAGATATACAACTTCTGACAACATTTTGTGCACAGGTAAGAATGGTTGGAGAGTGGAGCTTTCTCACAACTCTAGAGGTGGCGGCGGTGGTGGTGGTGGAGGTCGAGGTGGCGGACGTGGTCGCTCAGGTTCTGATTCAAAATGCTACGAGTGTGGTGAGCCAGGTCATTTTGCTCGTGAATGCAGGTCCCGTGGGGGCTCCGGAAGGCGTTTAAGTCGCAGTCCTCCAAGGTACCGAAGGAGCCCAAGTTATGGTCGCAGGTGAGGACACAGAAAACAGAATCAAATTATAGGCAATATATACAGACTTAAGTTATGATGATAAAAAAGATGAAAATTGATAACAGTAATAACTAAACATGCAGGAGTTACAGCCCTCGTGACCGCTCCCCTCCACGTCGTAGTTTGTCTCCACGTCGGCGCAGATATAGTAGATCACCACCACCTTACCGTGCACGCGATGAAGTGCCATACACCAACGGGTAAAGTCCTTTTAGGAGGTTTAATGTTGTTGTTACTTTCTGCTTTATCATTCGGTCTTAACTACTCTTCTGGTTTATTCTGCAGGAATGGCCTTAGAGAGAAACGCATAAGCAGGAGTAGGGAATGAAGAAGATAATATAATTGACATCTGCTAAAAGTATTTGGAATTCTGTTTTATGGTGGTTAGATCTAATTATACCTTTTAAGCGGGAGGAATACCTGGCTCCGACTTTTGGCTAGTTAAGTTTCTGATGTTTGTTGATTTTTTGTTATTTTCTCCTTTGACCTTCAACTTTAGAATCCGTGATCTTTTAAAGTTTAGTTTTCTTATTTATCTCGTTAGAATATGTAAATGAATGTGGTGCTAAAGATCTATACTTTTGTTTGATGCCAAGGTCTCGTCCTGGTACTGCTTCATTGGTTTTCTGCTAGCATCTACAATCTCTCGTTTCACTCTTCACTTCCTGCTGTGAGGTCGTTAATTTGAATAATTGGGGATCCCAGCTGTTAAAGCTAGATGCTTCTGCTAGATTGAATCTGCGACACTGCATCTTCTGGCACACATTAGTTTGGCGTCTTTTACGTACTTTACAGGAAGAAGAGAGGCTTCAACCCCTTCTTGCAGGTATCTTATCTGTTTAGCACGAGTTGAATTTAGCTTCTTCTTTAGAAATAGGAGTGGTAGTTGTTCATTTCGGTTCAATGGCAATATTCCCCAAGTAGTTGTGCTTTTGAATATGGTGGCAACAACGCTCTTGTATACTTATGTATTGAGGTAGGATTTTGCTTAATTACCCATAAAGCCACCCTTCAAATTGCGACATTCAGGCAACTTGGCTTTTGAGCTCACAACATTTGTTAGAATCAGCGCTTACTAGAGGGAAGGCGCGACTTAACTTGTCTTTGTATTGCTTTTTTAGTTGTTGAAATGACTTAACTATCTTTTGTACTCTTACGAAATGCATTGAATGATAACGCCACAAAAAGGATGTTTTTCGCCTCCTTACCTTGTACAGGAAAATATTAGGCTACCGATAATGCTAGACCGTTAGTGTTAAAAATACCTGTCCTAACCCTGTCTTTTCCTAAAAAATGGTGGTCTTATCAAGTATTTGCTGTTCGATTATCATTTCCTTTTCTACTATAAGAATCTTAGTAAATTAACTAAGTACCTTATTAGAAATATCTAACCTTTTATAATTTAATATGACCATCTACAATAGGGTGTTGAGTAATTAGATTTAACTACTTAATTCGTACAACCGATGTTGGGTATAAGGGTGTTCAGTAGTTAAATTTATTCGTACGATGGGTGTTGAATGTAATTAAGGGTGCATTTGGTATGCAGAAAGAATGACTATCTGCATCGAGTATGTTTTGCGCTTCGTTCATTTGTGTATAAATCGTAAACTTCTACATGAAAGTTTATTTATAATACGAGGTCTTGAGTTCAATTCTTGTTAAAAATAATTTGTTTCATATTTTCATTTGAACTGTCTATTAGTAGTAATATGTATTCAAACTGTCATTGCTAACTTAAAAAACGAAGATTTTTTTTTGCTTCACAACAAAAATCAATTACGGGGTATTATCTCCACCAGTCCACCTTTCAACAATCGACAAATATATATAACTTTTTATGTGTCAATAATTGTTGGTATGTACATGAAAAGGCTCTTGCTAGTGATCAAAAGGTCTTTTAAATTTACAAAAAAAAGTTTATGGAATAGCCTAGTGGAAAAGACACTTCCTAGTGACCAGAAGGTCTTGGTTCGATACTCACCTCATCGCTAATTTACAAACAAAAAAATAATTGTTGGTCTGTACATGAATTTTATTAGATTATCACAATAGTAGTAAAATTATATTATAAAAATTATCTAATTATATAATTTTCTTATATCAAATTTGGCTTATTTTCGTTTGCCCTCCCAAGGTATTGCCACGCTTTCAATTTACCCCCTGAATGATTTATCTTTTCAATTTACCTCCTGAACGATTTATCATTTCAATTTACCCCCTGAAACGTCAAATTTGTATTAAATTTCGTTTTAAATTAAGGGTGAACTTGGAATAACACACTCATAAATTTTTTGGGGCACTTTTTAATAATAACAAAACAATAATTTTCAAATTAACCCCTCCCTCTTCCTCACACCCCACTCCCACCCCTGCAACCAGCCCCCCCACCGCTGCACCTGCAACCAGCCCCCTCCCCCACCAGCCCCCCCACCCTTGCACCTCCCCCCCGATCTGCAACCAGCCCCCCACCCCCAATCTGCCCCCCTCCCGATCTGCACCCACCCCCGATCTGTACCCCTTTTACCCCGCAACCCTGATCTGCACCTCCCCCCCCCACCCCCAATTTGTACCCCCCTACCCATCTACACCTCCCTCCCGATCTGCAACCCCCCCCCCCCCAGATCTGCACTTCTTCAACAGAGAGAGAGAGAGAGAGAGAGAGAGAGAGAGGGAGAGAGAGAGAGAGAGGTGTTGTTACGGGGAAGATGAAGGAGGGGGTGGGGGGGTTGGGTAGGGGTTGGGTGGGGAAGAAGGAGGGGCATTTTTTTAATTATTTATTTATGAAAAATATCTTTTTGAATTTTATTAGTGAACCCTCATCTTTAATTATTACAAATTTTGCCTCAAAATCTAATTATATGTGCAATTCCGATTTTGCCCTTACCTCAATTCACTTTTTTGGCGAAAAAAATACTTCAGGGGGCGGAACGAAAAAAATAGGGGGTAAATTGAAAAGATAAATCGTTGAGGGGTAAATTGAAAAAATAAATCATTCAGGAGGTAAATTGAAAGCGTGGCAATACCTTGGGGGGCCAAAAGAAAATAAGCCATCAAATTTTAATAATCTATTGTAAATTTAAAGAACAATCATTAAATTAGTGAACTTGTCGAAATTTAGAATGGAGGTAGTAATGTTAATGACGACGATGAGGACTAGGATTTTGTTTAAAACTAGCGATGATAATTACAACAAATGAATAACAAGAGTGGAACTCAAGACACTTTAATAGAAAATTAGGGATGAAAGTATGAGTACAACAGTATTACACATAACGAATACAAAAATTAACTAATAAAGAGTTAGAATGAAATATGAGACAATTGTCTCTAACGATATTTGATCCCAGGACCTCTTACATAGAAGTTGGGTCAGATGTTACTAGGTTATTGAGTCATCGATTAATGTATTGAGTATGTTAGTTATGTGCTCATCGGGGGCTGACTATGAGATGTGGTCATGTGGATCATTTAAGGCACATTAGCATGTCGTATTCCTCCTGCTCGAACTGGGATTTGAAACCAAACTTCGCCTCAGGATGATAGATGGGGCGATTCATCTGAGGTCCAATATAGATCCTGTTGGAAATTGATGTGTCAATTTCCTCAATTAGTGCCCGTGAACTATATCATCTATATATACGGTTCAACAACCGATAGTTATCTAAACTATCAGTAGTCTCACCCGAGATAATGCCGGGGGTCATCGAATGGCAGACTAGGCTCTCACGATGATCTTCGGGATTCGTGTATACGGTCTTATACGTTGAATCCCGATGCCTTCGTTACTCGGGCTATGAGGTCACACACGTAACAATTACCGAAGATACTTTCGAGTAGTGACCCGAAAGTGAATAAGGGATTTGATCCATATTGAGGAATTTCGGTTCGATCGAGATCGTGTCCCGACCGAACCGATGGTGCGCCCGGAATTGGTTCCGGACACACCATTTGGGATTTATGTATATATATATATATATATATATATGCGAGATATATATATATATATATATTATCATTTATTGAAATGATTTAATTAATTAATGAATTAATTAAATAAGATATGATTTAATTAATTAATTAAGATTAATTAATTCCATCATCATGAATGGTTGACATCTTGGTGGCTACTTTATGCCTTGGGAAGGCTTTGTAAGTCTTGGGAAGAACTCTTGTAAGAGAATCTTCCATGGACCAAGAGGCATTAACCATATGGATGGTTAATGTGTTTGTTTAGTGTATAATGTGTTTCATCATCCATTCTATATCATAAGATGATATAGAATGGGTAGAGAATTAATCTAAGTCTTGCATATCTCTTGCTAGAGAACACAAGAACACAAACAAACACACTTCATCTTCAACCTCAACCCTCTAGCAAAACTCTAAGTGTAGAGTGTAGAACTAGTTCTACATTTTTGCTATAGTAGTAAAGACTACATACTCCTCAATAACACACACTAGTCCAAGTGTGTCTTATTGCTATCTAAGGTATTGGTGTGGACTATTTCATAGTAGTTTCATATCACCTTGGTGATAGACATTTCTTCAAGGAGAAAGCAAAGGAGCAAGGTGTGGGGATAAGCGCTTAAAGATTTACAAAGCTTCCGCTCACGCTTCAAAGGTATAACTTTGTAGCACTACTTTTTTATATGTTATTTGTAGCATATTCACACTACCTTTAAACATATACTTCTATGAGCTAGTTTCATTGTGTAAGTTCTAACGATCAACGAATTAGGGTTGTATGACATATGAACTATTGTATTTCATTGTGTCTTGCAACCCCGGGATATTCCAACATGGTATCAGAGCTATATTACACGTTTAACATGTTCTAGAAGTGTTTAAAGTAGTACCATATAGTATATATGTCGATATATGAACCGTAGCCGATTTTCGTATTCGGAAAACCCTCGCCGACAAAACCTAAGTTCCGCGTGAGTCCAGGCAAGCCAAGGACACGGCTCCACTGGAACGCGCATCCTCGGCTTTCCCTGGACACGGCACGCTTTGGCCCGAAGCCTGGTTCGGCCCCACTGGACGCGTCCTCGCACGCCCCAGGATGCCAAGGCTTGCCGAGGCTTCGGCAGGATCCTGTCCGTGCGCATCCTGTCCGCGTCTGGCTGCTCCCTGGTCCGTGCTTTGGCACACACTGGACAGGTTGTTTCGTGGCTCCATCGTGAGCTATGGCTCACGATGGAGCTCACGATGGACTATTGTTTCACCCGATGTTTTCGAAACAAAACGAATCGATTAAGTCCAAAGTCATTTGATGATTATGGACGTTTTCGGTTTGTTATGGGTGATTTAGAGATTGTTTTGGAAATAATCTTATAAGTCCAAAACATTCTTTGAGAAGTTTAAAATAGTTTAAAATTGGCATGTATGTCAAAGTGTTGATTTTATCCTATCGGTACTAATTAAATTGTTTAATTGAGTATCGAAAGGAAGTTTGTGGTTTGAGTTATTATGAATTTCAAACCTTAAACTTATGCTAAGTCTCTTTGAATGTAATTGGGTTATTAGTTCAAAATGTTGAACTTATGGTAAAACTTCCGATAATTGGTTATGTTAGTTGTTGGACAACTAAAGGTTATGATATGCATATATGACTATGATTCACATTATTTGAATGTGAGTATGTGTGTGAGTTGTGTGTTGCTTGTGTGTTTTATTCCATTCCTAGCATGTTTATGTGATTTATGTATATATATAAACTGTAGTCTGAATGGAATGGGGATTTGATATGGCCTAGTATTTATTCGAAATACAGTCTGCGTACTGTCCTTGATATTGAAATACGACGCATGTGTCGTTTTAAATTCTTGTATTGTTATTTCTTTTTCGCGGCGCATGTGCCATTTAATGCGAAAGTTGATTATGTAACAAGACATGAAGAGACGGACTTGGAGCATGGCGATGTCCAAGAAGACGGAGACTAAGGACTTAGCTTAGAACTAGTTAGACTAGTTTTATTTAATGTTTTTTTAGGCCATATCACGTCCCTTTAAAGTGTTTATTATTCATGTCATGTTTCATGCTTGCATATATTTTCTTGAAGTATATGTATACCTTATGTGATATGCATGAAATGTGGATTACATGTTTAATCTAAACCCCTCCACGTAATAATTAAGTGTTTGCCAAACCTAAGTTCAAAGTTGTCAAACTTTCCTACGTTTCGGGTGGATCATCCCTAGATGGGCACTTTGATTCATAGGAATAGAAGGCAATGGGATTACATGCGCTACAGGTTAGCCCATCGAACCGGCAAATGTAATCCATCCCTTTATGGTGAACTAAGGTTACTTAAAACGTGGCTACAGGTTAGCCCATCGAACCGGCCCGTTTGGCAAAGGAAGTCTATAGTGTCATAAAACGACTAGTGATAGACGCCAAGAGTCATATATAATCATTGGATGATTAATATATGATAGTCTAGTAGGACTTACCCATGGATTGGACTATGAGGATGATTGCGTGTGCCGCTCATACCCAAGTCCGTGGGGTCTTGGTATACTTGTACACTTCGAGGGGTTGTTGGTACTCGTATTATTATTTCAAGCATGCTTTACTTGTATCGTATGTTTTACATATAAATTAAACTGAATGTCGTTTCATACTCGCATGTTTTTAGATGGCAACTGCTAAGAAATCAACTTCAAATTCACTCCGATCTACACTTGAGAAGTGTAAACTCAATGGCAATAACTTCAACGACTGGTCTCGTAACTTGAGAATCGTTCTCAAGCACGAGAGAGTCGAGTATGTTCTTAAGGAAGAACTTCCTCCACCACCCGGAGATAATGCCGATGAGCTAGAACGTAGTGCATATGATGTACACGTGGATGATGCATTGGATGTCCAATGTCTTATGCTAGCCAACATGGAACCGAATCTTCAGATTCAGTTCGAAAATGTGGCAGCATATGACATGTACTGCAGACTGGAAGAGATGTTCCAGAAGCGGGCAAGAAATGAGCGGTACGAAGCTGTTTGTGCCCTCATGGATTGCAAACTATCCAATGGTCAACAGGCCAGTCCTCATGTTCTCAAGATGATTGGGATCATCGAGAGACTTGAGTCTTTGGGAACTCAGTTTTCCAAGGATTTGGCCGTTGACATAATCCTCCGTTCCCTTCCTGACAAGTTTGGTAACTTTGTCATGAACTTCAACATGCATGACTTCGATAAATCGTTATCAGAGTTGCATAACATGATCAGCACGGCTGATACTGCGTTGAAGTGTGGGAAGAGCTCTACCCCTACTCCCTCTGTTCTAATGATTCAGAACAAGAAGGCCTTTAAGAAAGGCAAGGGGAAATGGAAGGGAAAGGCCAAGACTGGATCTATCAAAACAGTCAAGGCCCAGACTTCCAAAACTCCGGGTAAAGGTCCTAAGGGGACTGACCAGTGTCATTATTGTAATACACCTGGTCACTGGAAGAGGAACTGCAAGAAGTACCTCGAAGATAAGAAGAGTGGGACTCTTCCGACAGGTATATTCGTTATTGAAGCTTTCATCACCTCCAATAACTCTACTTGGGTACTTGACTCAGGATGTGGTTCTCATATTTGTCGAAATATGCAGGTACTACATGACAGTAGAGCCCTTCGGAAGGGAGAGGTGGACTTGCGGGTAGGCAATGGAGCAAAGGTTGCTGCAGTTGCCGTGGGCAAGATAGATTTAAAACTACCATCCGGGATGGTCTTAGTTTTAAATAATGTATATTGTATTCCCGCTATTTCTAGAAATATTATTTCCATATCTGTTTTGAACAATGATGGTTTTACCATCCTTATGGAAAGAAATATGTGTTCTATTAATCGTGACGGTTTACTTTATGCAAAAGCTTCAAACCAAAATGGTCTTTTCATACTAGATGAGGATCATGAGGTATATAACGTAAATATTAAAAGGAACAAGCCTAACGACTTGAATCCTACCTACCTATGGCATTGCAGACTTGGTCATATAAATGAAAATCGCATCAAGAAACTCCACGAAAGTGGAATTATTGAGTCACTTGATTTTGAATCATATGACCAATGCGAATCATGCCTTTTAGGCAAGATGACCAAATCGCCTTTCACTGGAACGAGTGAAAGGGCAAGTGATTTATTGGGAATAATACATACCGATGTATGTGGTCCAATGAACACTCCTGCAAGAGGTGGTTTTCCCTACTTCATTACCTTCACGGATGACCTTAGCCGTTATGGCTATGTCTATCTAATGAAGCACAAGAGTGAAGCCTTTGAAAAGTTCAAAGAATTCCAAAATGAAGTAGAGAATCAACTCGGCAAGACTATTAAGACTCTTCGATCCGATCGAGGAGGCGAATATATGAGCCACGAGTTTGACGCTCATCTTAGAGATTGTGGAATTGTTTCACAACTCACACCGGCCGGAACACCACAACATAATGGTGTGTCCGAAAGGAGGAATCGCACTCTGTTAGACAGTTTGCGATCCATGATGAGTCGAACCGACCTACATGTCAGCTTCTGGGGTTACGCGTTGCAAACTGCCGCACTTACCTTAAATAATTGTCCAACCAAGTCAGCTGAGAAAGTACCATATGAGATGTGGTTTGGGAAACGTCCCAAGATTAGCTTTCTCAGGGTTTGGGGTTGCTTGGCCTACGTCAAGAAATTGAATGTAGACAAGCTAGGCCCAAAGGCTGACTTGTGCCATTTCATTGGTTATCCAAAGGAAACCAAAGGGTATTATTTCTACCTTAAGCCAGAAAATAAGATTTTCGTGGCTAGGACAGCGCATTTCCTTGAGAAAGAGTTCTTATCAGGAAATGTCAGAGATACGGTACAACTTGAAGAAGTTCAAGATGATGAGCCAAATGAGTTAATGAACTCATTCGACACGTTTAATGAGCAAGTTGGGTTATCGAACTCAAGAAACTCATTGAATAGGAGAGTTGGGTTATTGAACTCAAGGGTCTCATCAAATGAGCAAGTCGAGTTAACGAACTCGGAAGGCTCACTTCAGGAAGTAGATCCTCCATTCATGGTGGATCCTATCTTGGACCCTAGATCCACGGTAGATGAAACTCCTGAAGAAGTACCGACCCTTATGAAATCCAATAGGACTCGTCATGTTCCCGATAGATGGTATGGGGAATCCTTCTTGATAGAAGACGACGAGCCTTATACTTATGGAGCCGCAATGAAAGGGCCAGATAGCGAGTCATGGCTTGAAGCCATGAAATCCGAGATAGACTCTATGTACCAGAATGATGTCTGGACATTGGTTCACTTACCCGAAGGTGCTAGACCTATCGAGTGTAAGTGGGTCTTTAAGAAAAAACTTGATAAAGATGGAAATGTCCATGTTTACAAGGCTAGACTAGTGGCGAAGGGTTTCAAACAAATTCATGGTATTGACTATGATGAAACCTACTCACCGGTAGTCATGTTCAAGTCTATTCGGATCCTCTTAGCCATTGCCGCATATTATGACTATGAGATATGGCAAATGGATGTAAAGACCGCTTTCCTTAATGGAAACCTTGAGGAGGATGTGTACATGACACAACCTCCAGGCTTTACATGTCCGAAAGGACCTAAGAAGGTATGTAAGCTTCAGAGATCCATTTATGGACTCAAGCAAGCTTCTCGCAGTTGGAACCTCCGATTCGATGAAGCAATTAAAGAATTTGGCTTCATTCAGAATGAGGAGGATGCTTGTGTATACAAGAAGGTAAGTGGGAGCCACGTTGCATTTATAGTCCTGTATGTAGATGACATACTGATCATTGGAAACAACAAACCGCTCCTTGAGTCAGTCAAGAGATGGTTGTGTAAGTGTTTCTCAATGAAGGACTTAGGAGAGGCGCAGTATATCCTTGGAATCAAAATATATCGAGATCGAGCCAATAGGTTGATTGGCCTGAGACAGGACACTTATATTGATAAGGTTCTGAGACGATTCGATATGATCGATTCCAAAAAGGGAATACTGCCTATCACAACTGGTACTATTCTCGGCAAAAGTCAGTGCCCCACCACTGACGTCGAGAAGGAGAACATGAGTAGAGTCCCGTATGCTTCAGCCATAGGATCTATCATGTATGTCATGTTGTGCACTAGACCAGACGTATCGTACGCTCTGAGTCTGACCAGCCGATATCAAGCGAATCCAGGCAACAGCCATTGGACCGCTGTGAAATCTATCCTTAAGTACTTGAGAAGGACTAAGGATATGTTTCTGGTATATGGCGGAGATGAGGAGTTGATTGCTAAAGGTTTCACCGATGCCAGTTTCCAAACCGATCGAGACGATTTTCGTTCTCAGACCGGGTTTGTATTCTGCCTGAACGGTGGAGCCATCTGTTGGAAGAGTTCCAAGCAGGACACAGTTGCAGATTCTACTACGGAGGCCGAGTACATTGCAGCTTCTGAAGCAGCCAAGGAGGCATGTTGGCTTAAGAAGTTTATGACTGAGCTTGGGGTAGTTCCTAGCGCTGATGGTCCAATTGAGTTGTTATGTGATAACACTGGAGCCATAGCACAGGCTAAGGAACCCAGGGCTCATCATAAGTCCAAGCATGTCCTCAGGAAGTATCACCTCGTCCGTGAAATGTTCCAGAGAGGTGACATCAAAGTATCCAAAGTAGATACAGACGACAACGCAGCTGATCCCTTGACTAAACCATTGCCTCAGACCAAACATGAGTTCCATACTTCAGCTATTGGACTTAGACTTAGGTCCGAGTGGTCTTAGTCTTAGTGGGAGCTTTATTTCAGTTTATTTGATTTATATGTATGAAGTATACTTTCGTAAAACTCTTATTGTTGAATAAAAGTATTACTTCTTGTTTAATTGATTGCCTATTCTTTTATAGCACTTGAATAAACAATTGAATATTTAATCATAGTTGTATGATAAATATTTTAGTTCCCATGTAATCACGAGTTCTTGAAGAGGAGCCAATAAGTGTATTGGCTAAGGAACCCCTTTTTCAAGACAAGAACTGTGGTGATTACATTGTCCCTAGTGGTGTGTCCCAGCGTTTTGGGAACGGACACAACCAAACTAGTGTGTAATGATTCGTTTGACTTTGTTTCTTAAGTCAAGAGGATGGTCCAAATCATTACATGGGTTCATTGTCAAGAGAGTCTTGACATGGTACTGGACAGTGACCGTTGTGAAATTATAGAAGAGATCTTGTGTCCTATATTTCACACGAGCCATATGATAGAGGTTCTGAGACCTACATGCATATCATTCTCATGCTACGTGAGCATGAGGCTTTGACTACTTCCGGACCCATCCGTTACTGGTGGTAATGGGGTACGTTGGGTCTTATGTGAATGTAGTGGTGAGATGATCGGTGATGCATTGGTAGGGTCTTTGTCCACCCTGGTATACAGGGAAGGTTTTTCTGGCCACTCGGAGAGTGAGTCTTACTTATGAATTCACCCGTTATGAACGGGAGTGAGACTATCTCGTGTTCCGAGAAATTATGTCATAGGAGTTGGCGACACGCTTTCTTGCTTTAGCCTATGACGAAAACCGAGGACAAAGGGAATCATGTGACAAGGATGCAAGTGTACATCCAAGACATTGGTAATAGTCCAAGGGCAAGTGGGAGTGTTGGAAATTGATGTGTCAATTTCCTCAATTAGTGCCCGTGAACTATATCATCTATATATACGGTTCAACAACCGATAGTTATCTAAACTATCAGTAGTCTCACCCGAGATAATGCCGGGGGTCATCGAATGGCAGACTAGGCTCTCACGATGATCTTCGGGATTCGTGTATACGGTCTTATACGTTGAATCCCGATGCCTTCGTTACTCGGGCTATGAGGTCACACACGTAACAATTACCGAAGATACTTTCGAGTAGTGACCCGAAAGTGAATAAGGGATTTGATCCATATTGAGGAATTTCGGTTCGATCGAGATCGTGTCCCGACCGAACCGATGGTGCGCCCGGAATTGGTTCCGGACACACCATTTGGGGTTTATGTATATATATATATATATATATATGCGAGATATATATATATATATATATTATCATTTATTGAAATGATTTAATTAATTAATGAATTAATTAAATAAGATATGATTTAATTAATTAATTAAGATTAATTAATTCCATCATCATGAATGGTTGACATCTTGGTGGCTACTTTATGCCTTGGGAAGGCTTTGTAAGTCTTGGGAAGAACTCTTGTAAGAGAATCTTCCATGGACCAAGAGGCATTAACCATATGGATGGTTAATGTGTTTGTTTAGTGTATAATGTGTTTCATCATCCATTCTATATCATAAGATGATATAGAATGGGTAGAGAATTAATCTAAGTCTTGCATATCTCTTGCTAGAGAACACAAGAACACAAACAAACACACTTCATCTTCAACCTCAACCCTCTAGCAAAACTCTAAGTGTAGAGTGTAGAACTAGTTCTACATTTTTGCTATAGTAGTAAAGACTACATACTCCTCAATAACACACACTAGTCCAAGTGTGTCTTATTGCTATCTAAGGTATTGGTGTGGACTATTTCATAGTAGTTTCATATCACCTTGGTGATAGACATTTCTTCAAGGAGAAAGCAAAGGAGCAAGGTGTGGGGATAAGCGCTTAAAGATTTACAAAGCTTCCGCTCACGCTTCAAAGGTATAACTTTGTAGCACTACTCTTTTATATGTTATTTGTAGCATATTCACACTACCTTTAAACATATACTTCTATGAGCTAGTTTCATTGTGTAAGTTCTAACGATCAACGAATTAGGGTTGTATGACATATGAACTATTGTATTTCATTGTGTCTTGCAACCCCGGGATATTCCAACAGATCCACCTTTCGATTCACTCGTGGGATCCGGGCGATCCCGGGGAGACCATCTTAATGCAATATTTTGAAGGAGGGAGTAATTTACTCCTGGCCTTGAACTTGCATGCAAATTAGCTTGAATTCCTCCCCTCCTCTCCTTCATAATATTATTGTTATCATATAGTATAGCAAATGCACCCAACAATAAAAACAAGATTATATATATCCTTTTGCTAATGCATCAAAACTAAGAAAACTACATTATCCAGCAACAACCAGAGGGAGGAAAATGATTTCTCTTTCAAAAATGACTCATTCTGTTCTCATTTTTATCTTGGTTGCTCTTTGTTTGAGGACATCATTTGCTGAAAATGTCACACAAATCTTGAAAGGGTACCCAGATTTAAGCAAGATGACTGCAATCCTCTCGCAACCGGACCTCGCCAAACAGATCAATATCCAGCCTGCTGTCACAATCCTCGCCCTAGACAACGATATAATGGACGCCCTCTCTGCAGAGAAACGCCCCGAGGAGATAAAAGACATCGTCAAATCTCATGTCATTCTTGATTACTATGATGAGTTGAAGCTTAAAAACCAGCCTCTTAATAAGGCTCAAGAGGTGGTGAATCTTTTCCAATCCTCTGGCACTTCTCAGTATGGACAAGGTTTAACCAAATTAAAGAGAACCTCTGAAGGGATATTCTTCTATTCTGCCAGCAGAAACTCCTCAAGAAACGACGCTAAATTCGTGGAGAAAATCTACTCCAGGCAATTCAGTGTTTCCATTGTGAAGGTTGATCATCAACTTTATATCCAGGGGTTGAATGAGGATCTAGCCCCTACTCTTCCTCCTCTTCCACCCCCGGCTAAAACGCCAGCACCAGCTGAGGCACCAGAGGTGCTCGTTGCAGATAGTCCCGAGGAGGCTTCCCCGGCCCCTGCCCCCGCCCCTGCCCCTGGACCGGCTGATGCACCTGATGCAGACACGGGGGCCGATGTTGATGATTCGGCTAACGTTGATCATGCTTCTTCTTCTGGAAAACAAGTAGTTGGTTTAGCTGTAGTCTGTGCTTCATATTTTGTTGTTGCTGTCACTTTTTAATTTCATGTTTTCAGACAATTCAAAATGTGAGAGGAGAAGCCAGAAGAATACACTTCTTGGTCATAGGAATAGTTTTTTCCACATCCAGGAAAAATATTGTTCTGTCTCTCATATTTACCTCATAACTTATAAAGGATATAAATCTTGGTAATAAGTATATATTGATGAAGTTCATTTGTCAAAAAAATATTGATTTACTAGTGGATGAGGCCCGTCGTACTTTATGTATTGGTCACACGACCAATGTGTTTATTGAACTGCATCTAATAATATACTGATGTAAAGTAGGGCACATGAAATGGTACGTGTAATATAATAATGGAACCGATAAAAAACCAAATACATAACTCGTTTAGTAACTAGTACTCCATTCATCCTAAAGTAGTTGACGTTCTAGCAACTGGGACACCTGTTAAAAAATAGTGTAATTTTACAAGGATACCTCTAATTAATGACATAATATAGAAAATAAATGACATTATGTATTTAGTTGCATCATTAACAAAGAAAGAGTGCACTAAAAAATGAAACATTCACCTCTTAATTTCTACATTTAATCTTACTTTGCCTCCGAAATAAGACTGTATTTGTTTTGCCTCCAAAATAAGTTAGAAACAACATATTTAAATTGGAAACTAAATTAGGAAGGTTATGTTTTTTGTTGCAATGGCTCGTCTTACGTTCGATATTAATGGTAGTGAAACACTTTCGGGTAAGATTGGAGTATTCCCTTTTGTCAAATGGCACAAGCTCAACGTAGAAGTAGAAACCGCCAAACAGGGATGCGGAAACATTAGAAATGAAACTTATAACATCAGTTACTAGAGAAGTAATACATGCTTCCTTGGTGGAGGAGGTTATTCCAGCAATTACAAATATATGGCCTCGAGACAATCCTAACAGTAAATATAAAAGAACGGACGGAATATTTTATTCTTACATTCACTTATTCACCTGAGTCAAACAAACTATTAATGATTCGTTTGGATTGGGGTGAACCTAGGTGAATCTAGGTGAAATTTATCATTCACTCGTTTGGAATCAAAATAAATAAATTCTCAAGGTTAATGTAGGTGAATCTAAGTTAATATAGGTTAACACATTCACATTATTTCCCCTCAAATTGTTCACCCCCAAATCGGTGAGTAATAATAGGTTAACGAATTAATATTTTTATTGTCATTCTTTCAGACTAAAATATCTACATTAGTATTTCCCTCTAATCAATATCATTTCTTTCAAAAATATTACCCTCCTCATATAATAAAACCTCGAGAAAAAATAAATTCTCTTTCTTACGTAACAATACTAAATGGTAATTTTTTGGCTTATTCACTATTTCACCCCTATATTATCGTTTTAGCTTCAATAATCTTCCTTCACTCTCATCAGCTACAACACCAGCTGGATTTTCTATAGCAATGGCAATGACTTCTGGTCTTTTAGAGCATTTGTAGTAGACACCCTAAATACCTTCTTATCTTCAAAATAGGGTGGGAGTTAACAAAATAAAGCATTTTCAGAACCCCTATCCTAACCTGGCCCAAGTCATAATTTTAGGGATCCTTATAATATATCCTAAAGATGAGGACTCCCTCCAAGTTCCCTATTCTCCTCCATTGCATCAATTTTTGCCATTTCATATCAAATTTTATTATTTTCATATTCTTCTTTTTTTCAAATAATATAATACTAATTATTAATTTATTTTATATTGAAACTAAATTTATTAAACTTAAAATATAAATTTATTTTAAATTTTATTATTTTTATCTTCTCTATTTCAAATAAAAAATTAAATATTCATTTACTTCAAATTTTATAATTCTCATCTTCATATTGAAATAATTTAAGATTGTCTTTAACATTTAAATAAAACGAGTTTGTCTTAAAGTTAGAACTAAAAATATAAAAATAGTTGATTTGAGGAATACAAATAGGGAATCTGGTTTTGTGAAAAAGCTAAAAGTAGTTCCTAAATTTAATAAAGTGATATATGAGATTGATTTTAGAGAAAACTTAAAGGTAAGCTATATTTTCGTACAACGTTCCTTAAAACTTCGAAAACTATTCTCTCCATGTGTGAGAGAGAACAACTAATAGGGCAGCTCGATAAAGAACACTATTCTGATCTTTCCTTTCAAAGATTTATCGCCGAATTGATTCGTGTAACACTAATTTATCTTGACAAATCTAAAAAAAAGAAAATTAAAAATGGATGTTTAAAGGACCAGCCTAACAACTTTTATTCCATCAGATGCAATTCTTTGTCTCTCGTCAAGGCAAAGTTCAGTAGAGGTACCAAATGCTTTGTCACCATCACTATACATTAGCTGCAACATTTCAAGAGAATATTCACTTGTTAATAATGGGGTGTGTTGAAGAAGAACTTGTTGGAGTTTAATTTAATTATTTAAAATATGTTAATATTGTCCCCTAAACTTTGTAATAGTAACAGGCTACTATAGTCATTTTATCTTTTGAACTGAAAAAAGGGTTTAGGGGGCAAATTGGAACGATTAATAGTACATGCGCGAATTGAAATCAAACGATGCTATAGGGGGCAAAATGCGAATGAGCCTAATTTTTTCACGTTCTTTTTTGTTTCAATTATTAGTCAACAACTAGTCTGAATCAATATTCATTTATTGCTTGTTCCACCATTGCCATTGATACATATCAATATTATTATGGCTAAAATTTATCTGGTCTCCTGACCTTCGACGATCTGGTAAATTTGCCCCTTCAACTTTTAATATCGGTCTAGTTGCCCTCGAATTATCCGAACTGGTCATTTTGGGAATTTTCACCTTCAAGTGACATATTTTTGAAATTTTGATGAAGAGTAAAATAGAAATTAAACATATAATAAGCTTTTAGGGTCAATTTAAATATATAAAATATACTAGTCTTTTAAAATAAATAAATTATTGAAAGAAAAATAAACCTCCCCTCCACCTCCATCGTCCCCAACTTCCTCCCCCGCCTAAAATTTCCCATCTCCGTCCAACACCCTTGCCTCCCCCCCCCCGAAGACGCGCAACTCCGACCCCTTCGTTGGCTCCTCTATCATCAAGCTCAGGCCTCCCCATTTCTGTTCTCCATCATCGAGTTCACCTAAAGACCAACAGAGCCGGCCACCACATTTTCTTCCTCCATCATTTAGATGGGGCCACCCCTCCTTGAAACCCTCTTCTCTGTAACGAGACAAGCAGGGGTGGGGTCAGGTGTTACTGTTATTATTTTTCAATAATTTGATTTCTTTTAAAAGAGGTTACTGTACGCGTATATTATAAATTGACCTTAAGTATAAATTATATGTTGATTTTCTATTTTGTCATTTATTTTAATGTAAAAATCCTCTAAATGACTAGTTTGGGTAGTGCAGGGGCAAGTAAATTGATTTAAAAGTTCAGGGGGCAAACTGACTAGATCGTCGAAGTTCAGGGGCCAAAAGAACTTTAGCCTATTATTACATATATTGTTAATAATATATGTAATAGTATGTGATAATTAAGTACGTATCAGTAATAAAATTTGATGTTAAAATTTGCCATATCAACATCATTAAGGAGTAAATAATACTCCCTCTATCTTTTTTTAACTTCATGTTTTGACTTTTCACGGTTGCCAAGACACGATTTAAAATGAAAATATCTCTAATTTTATATGCATAAAAGTTATAAAATTAATATTTCAAAAATATAGATTGAAATGAATCTAATAAGATCCAACGTGACTATATATTTTAAACCTAATTCTAACACTGCGTGCCTATGGTTAGGGCTACTTGCCCATTACCCTAACATATACTAATAAAAGTTCATGGTCAAAGTTTTCAAAGTTCGACTTCAAAATTCTAAACGTCAAGTTAAAAAAGGACGGTGGGGATACCAAATAAAATTTCTTGTTTGATTTTTAGGTATATTAATATTTATACAGTTGGTATATATGTTATCTTTTTTCGAACATGTTTATGTTGTTTTGCTAATGATTATTTATATGTTTCTTATATTTATTTTTTGTTGAACATATTTATGTTTTGTTAATGTTTTCATTCTAATAACATTTAATTTGCAAACAAAATCAATATAAACATGGTGTTTTGTGTAGAAATAAAGATAAGGATATAAATGTGAGTTTAATCTTTTATAATTTTAGAATATTGTTTTTCACGTTATTATTTATATTGTTTCATCTGGTGAAATGTAATGGCATCTAAACATGAATTATAATAGTTTCACCTACATTTTCTAACAAAAATCAATTTTAATTGTTTACACTTACCTAGGTTCAAACCAATCAAAACGCACTCCTATATTGTCTGAGAGGGGAATCTATATTACAACGGAGTAGAAGCATTCGTAAATATTTGGACCCTCGTCCGGTCTCGAACCCATGACCTCACTTTAATTAAACATGGGTCGATAATTACTAGGCCAAACTAATTGGTTATGTGTTTAGCTATTAGACTTGATGATAAATTCTTAATTTTAAAATGTGTTAGGAGGCTATTAAATAATGTGAGTCAGTATCATTACAACCATTATCCTACACGTCTTAACATTGTATTAAGTCGTAACTCTCTTTAATACGTGTGATGTGATGAATTTGTCCCAATATTATGTCCATTTCCTCCTATAGCTATTACACAATTTCCCATTTTCCAAATTTCTCCTCAATCTTCAATCTTCATCAATCATCATTCTTCCATGTTTGCAAAGCGTCACTTTTAAGGTTAGCCCCATTTCTTCAATTTCATTTCACTTTTGTTATTTTTAGTTTTGTAATAAGTTAGCATTTTATCATTTATTTATGTCTGAATTTGTTTTTGTTTGCTTTTATGGCTATATTTTTTTAGTTTGATTTGATTGTTGTATTTGTTTCTTGATTTTGAAAGTAAGGTGTGGTAGATGGTTGATTTTTATTTTTGATTATTTTGTACTATTGAATTTGATTTATTTTATTTTTTAATGTCTAATGTTGTTGCCCTTTTAGTAAGATGGGCATTTTGCAAAAATTGTGATAATTTGGAAATATGTTAATTTTGACTGGAGCAAGGATGATGAATAAATAAAAATGGAATCTTGAATTTGGTCAACAACTAAAAGAATAGTTGAAGTTATGTTAGCATATTTAAACAATTGTGACAAACTGACACTACCTAGTTTATGTAAGTGAATTGGCTTTACCATTTTAAGTAGAAGACATGTACTTATTTTCTATTTAATATGTCGGGACTCCGGGTGATCTCGATTGAATTGAAGGAATGAACAATGAAAGTGCTCACATGAAACTATAAAAATACTATAATTGTGTGGAATGATCGCCGGATTGTTTGATGTATCGTTGATTGGTGTCAGTGATTACAATGAATTCAGAAATTTGTGTATCAACTATATCAAATTGATAAGGTAACAATAAATAAGTATTATCTTATTAAATCACTATATCTATATTGTCATTAAACTAAGTTCTTGATATTCTGTAATATCCTCCTCGTTATAAGCCTGGATTAGCTTGAAGGAAAATGTCGTAGTTTTGTGCCCATGAAGGTAAGAATTGTGAGCAATAACTGAGAGGAAGAATCCTTGTGAAGTGGGGGGATATTCTATTCCCAAAAGTGCTTGAGAGGCCAATTACGTTGCTAACTAAAGAGTAACTTGACCTAAACTCATTGGCAATTGATTAGGCAATCGTTGGCTGAGGAATTCACGTAAAGTGCCTCTAACCCATAAGAAGGAATGATGTCGAAGATGAAGAACAAATCAACTAGGAAGTTCGTTAAATATGATATTAAGTATTTATATATCATATTGAGAAACCGCAAAAACTACCGCTACGCGACAAGCGGTCCCTTCATCGATATGGATCGCGAAACACTATTCACAACTTTGGTCCCTCGATTGAAAGCTTGTCAATAGTTCGGCGGGCAAAGTTGTCATAGTGACCTGAAAATACAAATTTGGTCTTGGTTGCCAGATGATAGGATATTATCACCTTTTATATACTTTTCTGTGTACCTTCAACTCAGTAACTGGAACCTCTCTTAGATTATACTTGTAGAATTTCATTGAAGTTTGAACGTGTTTCTGTTACGAGATTAATTAATTTTTCAACTCAAGCTGAAGTGCAATTTTGTAATTCTATTGCCTGAACTTATATTCATGACATATTCTTGTTATTCCCCCTCATTTTTTGTTTTGTTTTGTTAACCTGATAGTGTTTGTGAGAATTGATGAATTCCATGTATTTCTTTGACTTATAATATACTTCATCCACCTTTCAGTTCTATATCTAAATAGACTTTGCTTCTTCTAATTGGTTATGAAGTTCAACTGTATAACCTGGCGAAAGGGAGGTGGCTTTGCCATTCGTTGCAGAAACCATAACTTTCCACCTCAAATTCATAGATCATTTGCTGTGAAAGGATAACACTATAAAAGAGTGCTACAAACATAGGTTATATATGGAGGAAGTTCAGCTCTATACAAATTGGGATGATATTGTATGCCCAATATGCTTAGACTTCCCTCACAACTGTGTTCTCCTTCAGTGCTCTTCACATGAACAAGGTTGTCGCCCTTTTGTCTGCGACACGGATCATCTACACTCAAACTGTTTGGACCGATTTAAACAAGCACACGGAGTAGTGCCTGGGACAGGGTTACCATCATCAAATGATGGCAATTATCTGGAGAACATGACCAGTGCGTGTCCCGAATCTAATAATGGGGCAATATGTCCTTTGTGCAGAGGACAAGTCACTGGATGGAAAGTATTGAACAGTGTCCGTGTATATTTAAATGAAAAGAAGCGTTGTTGTGAGGAGGAAAAATGTCGTTTTGAAGGAACTTACAAGGAACTTCGTGGACATGCTGAGCTTGAGCATCCTCATGCACGGCCATCAAAAGTTGATCCTGATAGACAACTTGATTGGGATAATTTTCAGCAATCCTCTGAGATCATTGACGTTCTTAGTACTATACATGCAGAAGTGCCACGTGGGGTGGTTTTTGGTGATTATGTGATTGAGTATGGCGATGACAACTCTGATGATGATTCTGAAGATTGCCCAGGGGATAAAAGAAATTGGTGGACATCTTGTATATTGTATCAGGTATTTGATAACTTCAGGAGTTCTAGAAACAGAAGAAGGTCAAGAGTGAGTGATATGAGGAGAGGAAACAGAAGGTTCACTTATGATACTTCAAATTCCGATGAGGGTTCTGTGACATCCGTCGAATACACAGATCACAGAGCTGATGAGATTGATGATGAATTAGTGAATGTGAGTGGTCTGACACGGACTAGAGCAGGTCATCAGAGGTCAGTGAGTGATTTTATGGTTTCATGCACTCATATTTACCATGATGACATCTGCTTTCTCACGTCTCAATATGGTTTGCTGTATGATTATAAAGCTGGAAGTCTTCCTAATATTCATGCTCTTATTCACTTCTTCTATATGGTTATGTCACATTGACACGTGTGGAAGACTCCTTTTCTTGATCATATTTGTTGTTTCACGTCGACTCTTCTAAATGTGTTGATACCCTCATATAGCTTCCCTAATTATTTGACGAAATACTGAATCACTTTGCTTATGTTAGATGATACTGTCTTTTGCATATATGATATATCATCATTCACTTGAATACTTGATTGGCTTACAGTCTTTTTCTGTTTTGTGTAGTTGAGTTTTATGTAGCAATATCAAGCTCAGTTATTACAACGGCTAAACATTGATTTTTAACTAGTGGTTATTTGTTAGAGGTTTGGCTATCTTTAAATAGAACGATAGCTTCAGAGTAATATCTAAATTTAACACTTTAGGTTACATCCTCGTTTCAAAAACGGTTGACAGGTTCTGACTTTTATAAATAAAAAAGAGGAAGCCATTTGATCATATGGCATAGAGTGTAAAAGATAAAAATACATGATTTAAGTAGTCAAATATGATTTTTTTTGGGAAATACAAAGATGCCAAACATGACAAACAAAGAGGAATGGAGTTCGCTTATGTACAATTCATATGAATAAAACATTGGTTTTTGTGAATATGTACTTTTTAAGTTTCTTACGTACGGACCTACATGCTAATAATCGTTAATATTTTTCCTTGATCTCAGTCCCTGGAGACGCCATTCCCGCTTCTATGACAACTAGGTAAGCTACGGCATAACTTGTTTATACATTTACAAGGAACAACTTTCTTCACATCTGCCTTTTCCTTTTCCTAAAATACTGTTATTTTTCATGTTTTAAGGTGTACAGTTCCACCTAGTGACTCTTGTTGTGGTTCATCTGTTGCCTCCATACATTTCAGATGTAGCACTGTAAAATCATCTGTTTGTGGCCTCAAGAACTTGTATTGCGATTTATACTGGATTTCTCAATGTTCTAGTTTTGAGTAGAAGCAAACTTCTGAACTAGAACGACAAGCATGTTAGTGGTGAGGAGAATATTGCCACAATGATTGTTGCATTACATTCTGTGTGGTTTTTTAATTGTTTCCGCTTAACCTATGTAGGGGTTGGACACTTCTAACTTCCGCTTGCGTTGTAAATAATTATTTGCTTAAAAAATTTGGGTTCTGATGCATTGTTTAACTATCAGTAACCTTCCTTCAGCATCTCTTCTATCTGAATCTTTTCAGTGCTATTTATTTGTAACTTTTAGATTAATATATATCAGTATTCCGAGTGTTGTCTAGATTTGTATTCGAATATATTCATAATGTCCCAAAGCATTTCCCTCAGGACCTAACTCAGTTGTGGAAGGTAATGACCAAATGTACATACTGATAAGGGTACATTATATACTAATTAATTTCTGTTAATACATGGAATTATCTTTTGTTTCTCCCCTCTAATTTGAGAACCATGGCGACGACCTTGACGTGGACCTTTTCTTCTCTATATCCCAGAAACCGGCTAGTTGTGGTGACTTGCTCGTCTTCCTTTATCGTCGTGCTCATATATCTTGTAGTCGCATTTTGTGCTGCACAATCACTAGTTTACTCTGAGGAGAAAATCCTTCAAGGTTCATGAACTCTCTTCTGAGTTCTGAACAGTGAACAATACAACACTATCTAGTTTGGAAGGTACAACTCATTGTTGCAACGAAAACTCTTGAAACTGGCAAGGAGCGATGTGTTTAAATGCATGTTTGCATTCGAGTAATTTGTACTCCTTCCATCCCTAAATGGTTGTCACATTTTGATTTTTCATGGTCAACAAAACAATAATTAAAACGTAAATATCTCTTATTCTACATAAGAAAAAATTATAAAAAGTTGATATTTCAAAAATATATATTGAGACGAATCTAACAAGATCTCACAAGACTATATTATTTCTTATCGTTGATGAGAATTTATGATCAAATTTTATAATGTTTGACCAACAAAGGTCAAAATGTGACAATCTTTTAGGGACGGAGAGAATTCTTTTTATTTGCATGCATATTGAAGATATAAAAAGCAAGAGCAAATGTAAAACTAATTATTAGAGTAGTTATTTGTAAAGAGAACATGAGGCTTCCAAGTGAAAAATAAGTGGCTTTTGCAGGGACGGACGTAGAAAATAATGTAAGAGGTAGCACAATTGTTAAAATATACAACTATTGAAAAAATTAAAAGCCAATACAAAAAAATGTTGGATAATTAAAAGTTTAAATCATAATTTGGCAACTTTATGATTGCTAAAGAGTTGTGCAAAGTTTGAGATTGAATGGAAGAGTTTGAAAATTGAAGTCATTTCTCCCACATAGAAGAGCTATGGGAAAATTGTTCACTTCATAAAAAGAGACCTCCCAAAGCCTAGCAAATAAGTTACAACTTTAGGATAAGGCCTCTCGCGCGGATGGGGTGCAAATCATGGAATCAAATTGAAAAAATTTGTGAGCCCAAGTGTGTGTGCGTGACCTGCGGACACAAATGTAGTTTCAAAAAGACCGGCCTCGTATGAGCCGAGTTTTCTATTGCTTTTGTTCGGTGATTTAACTAAACTTGTCAATGGTTCGACGATTGAGTTGCAGTGCTAGCTACGTCAATCATTGGTTATTTTGTCCTGGGAGATGATCGGTTTCACTATTATGAAGAGGGAAGGAGTCGAATCTGTTATAAGGAGAGTGTGCTGCACACGACTTGGCTATTTTTCGTTTGTAATCATTTACATTCTCTTTTCGTTTTCATATGTGTAATTGGTTACTTTTCGTTTGTAAAGTGCTTTTAGTTCCGTTTTTCCAGTTAGTTCCCTACAAAAAGTACGACACGAATATTAAAAAATTCAAATTACAATTGACCACGACGTTTTGTCATACTTTGAAATCTCTGTATGATAGCTTCATTTGACACACAATTAAATCTAAAATAAAACTTTCTTACTTATTCAAAACAAAAAATTTTATCAGAATTTGACACAAAATATTAGCATTGTTGAAAACTGTGATATGTGTGTGGAAATCAGCAACTTACCCATAACATTTAGGGTTAAAGGTTCGAGAAGACGACTCAATAATATATAGACGGCAGACAATGTCAATGTTGCTATATTATCTAATTCAAACTAATCTATACTACATAGTAATGTTTTAAATTATTAAGAGTATAACAACAATTCTCATATAAAGGGTAAATTAGTAATTTTATATTAGGAATAAAATAGTAATTTCATAGGCCAAAATCTAGAGGAGCACTTACCACCTCTTGCTACTCTATCACATGCATCAGCCCCTAGACTTGATAACGAATCTTGTGTTTCGAAGTGGTCAACACTTAACAGGTAAACTCTAATCTCTTAATCAAGCGAGATACATCCTATAATAACTTCTGATAACATATTCAAAACAGAGAGCTGTAAGAGCCCTTAGTTTAAGGGTCTCAAACTATTTTTTTATAGGTCCTAAATGTAATTAAAACGTCTAACTAAAGTATGGTAATGCAAAAGGTCCCACGGTTTAGTACATTAGAAGAGAACATACAACGGCAATTATTACATTGTTAATCAAGTAATAAGTTGGTCCAAAAAAAAAAAAAAAAAAGTAATAAGTTGGTCCATGTTGAATGAACCTAGACATCTCTGCATCTTGGAACTTGCTTACACTTTTCTTTTATACGAGTATTGTACCTGCCTATGCATACGGATAAATTTGAATACTACACCTCAAGATTGTGTCTCCACCTACACTTTCAACTTCAAATTACCAATACTATGGCTTTATTTGGGACTCATTTACTATTTGCTATATTTAAGTTATCCTCTCATATTATTAAATTTTCAAAATAACCTGCAATTATTTATCAATTTCTAAAAGACATTTTCGTTAAGATCAATATAATTATCATCTTCAATCTTATCGCAATCTTTTACGTAGACTTATCCCCATCTTTACCCCTACACAGACCCACTATTACCAATTACCAACAAATGTGCTCCGCACATATACCTGCCCTCTTGCCCATAAGAAATAATATAGTCATGTAGAGTGTTGTTAACGAGCCGGTTCGAGCTGGTTTTGGTCCAAACCAGTTTGGGCCGTTGATCAAACCGGTTTACTCGTAAATCGGTTTGAATGCTCAATTCGTATTCGGTTTGAAATAAATTTTGTAAAAACGGTTGGTTAATCGATTCGTATAAAATCGCAAAGATTCGGCTCGTTAATTGGTTCGAAATAAAAATCACTCGCTCGGATAGTTAGGATATATTTGGTATATTCTTTTCAAATTAAAATGAATATTATACTCTTTCAACAAACGATTAACGGGCGGGCGAACGATTAACGAGCGATTTGCAACGAATCACGAACGAATCGTTACCTATTCAAATTAATCTGTAATTTACGAATTATAGAAACGTAACCTATTCGAGTTCAATCTGACCGAGCAAACTAGCTGGTTTATCGTATCGATTTGGAAGCGGACTAGTTCGATAACATGCCTAGTCATGTGCAATCTTGTTAAATTCGTTTTACTCCCTCCATCCCATTTTCTAATTCCACTTTCTATTTTAGGAGTCAAACTTTAACAACTTTGACCATGAATTCTCATTAGTATATCATAAATAAAATAGTCATATGAGATATTGTTGGATTCCTTTCAATGCATATTTTTGAAATATGAAGTGTTTATAATTTTTCAACGTGTAGAAAAAGAATTATTTATGTTTTGATCTGTGTCTCGATGACCGTAAAAAGTCAAACAAGAATTAGTAAATGGGATGGAGGGAGTAATAAACAAACCCCTTCCTTCGTTACCCCAAAACTTTTAATCGAAAAACACGAGAAGTTTGTAACAAGCTACCATACAAACCCTTCACCTTGTTATCGTTCCACGATGGAATCTTCCTCAAACTAGGTGAGCATGAGTTTTGTTGGGCAGGTTTCTCTTAAACCCAAACCCAACCTAGTATATAGCAGATTTTAGAAATTATATCCAAAAACGAGCCGAGAAACATTTGACCCATTGCTTCGGGTCCATGAATTTTTTAGTTGGCCTGGGCGGGTTGATTGTGTCATACATCAACACTTTTAATGGTGAAAATTTTAAAATGATATATAAAAAAACACAAAATAAATAAAATGGAAAATTGTCTTTTACTTCGAAGAATGATAAAATCATAAAAAAAAATTATGTAAAAACTATTAGTAACTAACTAAAATAAAATTTCAGCAAAATAATGCATCAAAAATTAAAAATATCATAGAAGTATCATCATAACTTAATATTTTAACAACGACCAGAATAGTCTCACCATAAAATAAAAATATTGTGATTGTATCATATTTTTGGTCCACTTATAAAGAAAAGAAGTTAGATTAATATCTTTCTAACTTAATATTATAATATATTAACAATATTAAATATATATATGTAACATAACCTTACTAAATAGTAAGTAGTGGGTCATATATCATGTTATTGCCTTTCGAATCATTTTCTTCTCTTTTGAAATCTAAAGTATTCCACATAAAAAGTAATTATTATGAGTAAAAGAGAATGTTGTTGTAATAATAGAATTTAAACCACATAAGAAACTTAAAAAGTTAAAATTGAGAAATCTTGGCATACTTCTCCATATCATTGAATGTATCTTTAAAGTCAAAATCTTGTTTTTAAAACTAATTTTGAGTATAAATTTATGAATCTAGATTAACATGTAGTATATGTATATGTTCGGGTTGGGTGGAGTATCTTCGGGTTTCAACAATTTAAACCCAAACTCAACTCAATGTTTTCAAAATTTCGTTTACTAGACCCAAACCCCCATTGAGTCAATTAACTCGCATTTTCGAGTTAGGTCGGGTGGGGTCAGGTTGGGTAATTTATGCACACTCCTACAACAAACTCCATGTCATAATAAATTTTAGGGGACCCCAATTTTTCTAAAAATGTAAATATATTGTATGTACATATAACATGAAGAAAAGTAGCTCTAGGCTAGTGGAATCAAGTACACTTTTTAAATTTGTGGTCTAGAGTTCAAATCCCGTTAGCTTTTTTATTTTTAATTTGAATTTTTCTAAAATGTGCTCTTAGGGCACAGGTTAAGAAACTAATAAGGTTAAATATCTAGATTAAATTTAAGGTTAAATATCTAGATTAGACTTACGAAGCTACACTAACATTGAGACCTTAAACATCAAATGAACTGACAACCCCAAATCCAAACAACAACTTTTTATTTACATTTATACTTTTTAAAAGTATAATAAATGTAGTTTTAGATCGAATATATATATATATATTTTAAGATTAATTAGATTTAATTTTAAATAACGTACTTTATTTTTAGCTATCACATTTTTAATTTAAAACATATCTATTGTCGGTTATGTTTTAATACCTAATGTATAACATTTTTTCTTTCAAATGATCTTATTTTCACTTAAAATTTTTAGTGTCTAACAATCCTTTATTTATTTATTTTTACAATACTTGAGCTTTAATTGTTGAACTGCAATATAAATTAACATTTCCGCCCAAACTTTAGCCAACAATTTCTATCAAGGTATATTACCTAAATTAAAAAGATAACAATACAACATAATTTTTGGAGATGCATCCCTTTTTGTTTTTAAGACAAATTTAACTATGTTGTTGTATTCACATTTCAAAGATATTAATTTGAAATTTCATATATTTTAGATATACAAATATTGGGTGATTTGCACCGTACCCTCTGTAAACATTTTAATGTGCGCCTTACCCCCTGTAAACTTAAAGGGAATTATTACCCCCTTGTAAACATTAAAATGTAACACCCTACCCCTTACCATTAAAATGAAACTACTAACTGACATTAAAAATCAAATTTTTCGAGACCATGCTGGGAATAGGTTTCGAACCTCAACTTAAAACTTCATTTTCCGCTTCATTAAAATACCGATTTTCTCGATTCAAAATGTGTGGAAAAATTATTTTCATCCTCTTTAATTAAAAATATGAGTTCAAAAACAAGTTTTATAAACATTAAGGCTTTCAAAACAATTCTTTTGATGAAACATACATAAGAACATTGAATCATTTAACGTCATTGAAAGCAGGGGCGGAAGGAGGGGGCATAGGGGGGCCATGGCCAACCTAGAGTTTTAAAGAATCTTCATATGTAACAGAAATATCTTAAGGACAAAATATTGAAGTGGTTGAGTTGGCCCCCTATCTTATGCGGAGAGGAAGCCAAGGTTCGATATATTCTTAAAGAGTATGAAAAGATCTTTCCATGGCATTTTGAATCATCAAAATTAGAGTTTTAACGAAGCAGTAAATGAAGTTTTAAGTTGAGGTTTGAAACCTGAAAAAACTGATTTTTAATGTCCCTTAGTAGTTTCTAACGGAGACTTAATATTAAGGGGTAGGGTGCTATATTTTAATGTTTACAAGGGGGTAATAGCTCACTTTAAATTTTACAGGGAGGTAGGGAGAATAAACAAATGTTTGCAGGGGATACGGTGCAAATTACCCTACAAATATTAAATTGTTTATATTGAAAAACAAAATGAAAAAATGTTATAAGGACCCCATTATCTAGTTTACCCCTGACCCTAAAATGTCAGGACCGATCAAATCGGAGCTAACCTAGTTCGTGCCTATTCGGTCGACACAGACACTTTTTAGAAATAGAAAATAACTATATAGATATAAATAAATAGATATAGAAATTAACGTAGAAAGTTATGATCCTCCTAAGAACAATTCTCCTAAGAATTCTCTAAATGATTATTATGCAATTTAAGTCAAATCTAGGAATCAAAATATAAAATCTCTAAGCTTTAGAGACCTTTATGCAAAACTATATAATTCTTACAACAACGTAATCAATTTTGTATACTCAACACATCAATCTCAATTGAAATTCTCTCTACAACTTTTCCAACTCAATTTCTCTCGTCAGCTTAATTCGATCAGCTCTTCTTCGATTCATTCAAATTCGTTCTAGCAAAGTTCTAACGGGTATGTATTTTGTTAGCTCAATTGATTTATTCATATCTTGTTTTAATTAAATTATGCAATCGATTTCATTCAAATTTGTTCTCGATCGCTGACGATTAGTTAATTATGTTTCCTGATAATTAATTATTTTTTGTGAGATTTATTATGTATGTTGGATTGATTTTTTTTACTAATTTTGTTAGTTTAATTTATTTTTGTATTAATTAGGTCATTTTTTGTGATTTTTGATTAATCCGATAAGTTTTTTTCTTTACTAATATTTATTTTGTGAGTTTCTAATTCGAAGTTAATATACAAGCAATATATTTTGAATTACCCTATTAATATGACATTCTCACAAATTTATATGAATATGAGTATCCTAAGTTAAAAGGATTCTCGATATTAACGGTAAATGTTGGTACTGCACCACACCGAAAAGATGACGAGGGAGAAATCATGTTTTGTTATAGTTACTACATACATTAGCAACTACATGACTATACATTAGCAACTACATACACCGAAAAGATGTATAATGAATCTACTTGAATATAACATGAATATCATTTGAATTAAAACAGAGCAAACACTAATAAAACTGAGTAATATAGAAACGTGGAGTATTCTCAAACACAGTATTAGATTTGAGAACCTAAAACATAGTGTTCTCAAACGCAGTATTGAATTTGAGAATACTGACATCTTATTGGTATATAAACTCTCTTTCAATTATAATCACAATATTTTACGTCATGTGGGTACAATACCAACATTCACCCTTTACATGAGTATATTTATGTGAATGATAAAATATCGATGTTAGGATAAAGACCTCTCGCTTTCACCAACTTTAAGAATATTGTTCGATAGCTTATGTTATCCATATATTCATGTAGTTAACTCTTTAAACTATTGTAGATTCTCAAATTTAATATTGTGTTGCGAATACTAAGGTCAACAGGTTCTCAAATCTAAAAGAAAATTGAGAATACTCCTAAAATTTATAACCTTGTACGTAAACTATTGTAGATTCTCAAATTCTGTATTGTGTTGCGAATACTAAGGTCGCCAGATTCTCATATCTAAAACAAATTGAGAATACTCCAAAAGATGGATATATATATATATATATGTGTAGTCGATTTTGATATTTTTCAATGATTTTTTAGTTGATTTTTGCTGAAATAGTATAATTATTGTCAATCGAAGCCCATTTGTTTGCAAATTTTTTGATGTTTGTACCTTTCAATTTGCTCAATTTTGCTTGATGTTTGAGAGTTAAGAGAGATGATAAGAAACTAGAAATTGTGAGAAACATATGAGTCGAAATAGGGACTTAATTGCAATTACTTAATTTTATAAGGACTATTTTGTAATTTAATGTATTAGGAGAATTATTAGGAGAACAAATCTTAAGAGAATCGGAACCAATCCGGAAATTAACATATATGTTTATATTTTAATATATTTAATAGTATTTTAAAACTCACTTCAAAATGTGTCAATTTCAAACATCCACTTTAAAAACTTAGGTCCGCCACTGTGGCCCGCCATACATATTCTCGTTGCTAATTTCCAAAAAAACCCAAATAAAATTTTACCCAAATAAAAGTCCGAAACGGTTTCAACCAAAAAATGCATTCTCAATCAAAGAAATTTCATCTATTTCAATAAAGAGAATATATTCATACATTGGTGTTGATATTTTCCATCCTTATAATACACGTCTCAAAATTAAATAGACATGATTTTAGAAGTTTGAAATTTAAGTCACATAATAATTTATTCATGTTTATGCATGTACCATGTCCACTAAGTTGTCCCGATTCAATCTGTTTTCGAACATACCCATGTTATCGTCCTTTATAATTCTCATGTCTTTGTCCTAACTATTAATGTCTATAAATAAGTTTTGTTGGACAACTCTCTCACCATATCTTAAGAAAACAGAGATTGAGAGGGAAAAGAATTTATTGAATTCAGCAACCAAGAATCTCTCTCTCTCTCTCTCTCTCTCTCTCTCTAGGACTTTGAAATTCATTTTTGTGGGTAAGTAGTTGTTGCCCTCTTCATTATGGTTGAAAATATATTGTTTTTATGAGTTTTTTGGTCAATGTAGTCCACCGTTCGTTTCTTTTAGTTGTCGTTGTCGTCCTAGTCATATGCATGTGTATTAAGAAAAAATAAAAGTAGGAAAAGAACTCGTCCCGAGACCTCGTTATTGCGAGTAACACGCTAGACTAAGTTTAAGGTGTTGAATATGTGCTGATATGAGATGATCTGGTGTATATATTCTGCAGACAAGATGGTTTTCTGGGTTTTTGGCTATGGTTCATTGGTGTGGAACCCAGGTTTTGCTTATGACGAAAAGATCATAGGATACATTAAGGATTACAGACGAGTTTTCGATCTTGGTAGGTTCTTGAGTTGCATTTGCTTATGTACAATGTTGATATCCTTCTTTAATCCTTACGTTCATCCTGGTTTCGTCCCTGTTTACGTTGAGTTCTTATTCGAATTGTTCCAGCTTGCATTGATCACAGAGGAACCCCTCAACATCCTGCTAGAACTTGCACTTTGGAACAATATGATGGCACTGTTTGTGTAAGTATGACATTTTGATTTAAAATATGTTGAAACTTTTTCCTTTATTTTTCATGTTAATTCGGTCTAGCGGCGAAATGGGTCGAGAATATGGTATAGAGTAGAAAGCGGCCGAAAATATGGTCGGCGGTCGGAAAAATGGTTCGGGTCCAAACGGGCAAAAAATGTCCGGGTCTAAACAGGTCCAAAATATGTTATCGGGTCGAAACAGTAACATATTCCTATATTCTTAAAATACTGTTTTTGAGATTGAGGGTATTTTGGGAAAATGTTACTAAAAATTAATCAAATGTGACAAGTTTAGGGATATGATATTTTAGCAAATGTAACAATCTTTTAGGAACGGAGACAGTATGAATTTGTAGTACTTGGAAACTTCAATGCTGCTTTAATTTTCGATTTTTGTTTCGTGTTGTTCTGATATATTGATTAAGCTATGTTATTTTGTTTGATTTTCAGTGGGGTGCTGCTTATTGTGTTCGAGGAGGGCCAGAACATGAGAAGGCAGCAATGGAGGTATGTTGATTTCTATAAATGGTATACATAAAAAAGCTAAAAAGCCATTGTAATATGGGGGTTCTTTTGTTTCTTGTATTGTTAAAATCTCCCTATTGTTTGGCAGTATTTGGAACGAAGAGAATGCGAATATGATAGTAAGACAATTGTCGATTTCTATAAGGTACATTTCTCCCTATTCTTTTTTTACTGTAATCAGCATCCGCTACTTGTCGAGTGGGTTTGACCTCGAGATGATGTAATAGCCCTTACTAACTCGTACCTGTCTTTCTTGGATTTGTAGGAAGGAGATTCTGTTCAACCTGAAATTACTGGAGTTATAGTGTATGTTCAAGCTGCATTTGATGCATTGTTTCCATATATTCTATATTGAGATTTTCTTAAATTTAAAAAAAAAAAATCAGCGATGTGGTAAGTTTCGAACCAATGACCTTCTGGTCACTAACAAAAGCCTTTTCACTAGGCTATTCGATTAACTCGATATATTCTATATCGAGATTTGAGAATATTATCTTGGTTAGTGGATTAAATGGTACCTTGTGTTTATGTTCTTACAGGTTTACATCAACTCCTGATAAGGTATCAAATAAGTACTACCTTGGACCTGCGCCATTGGAGGACATGGCCAAGCAAATTGCAACTGCAAATGGTCCCTGTGGTAACAACAGAGAATACCTTTTCTTGCTCGAAAAGGCCATGTTTGATATTGGTAAGCCGCTATTGTCGTCTTCTATGTACAGGCAAAACCTATTTCCACGACTCCAATATCCACCACACGTTCTGTGCGTTCGATGTTCTTTTTGATTTTGTATAAGGGAATGTAGTCCGATATCGAACGCACAGAATGTGCGTGGGTGGGGTATAATATGGTTCTCCCACTAAGATGTTGAAATAGTCCAATTTATTTCCCTTTGATTTAATATTCTTTATTTTTTATAATGAAATGGTAAACAGGTCATGAGGACGACTATGTTGTTGAGCTAGCAAATGAAGTGAGGAAAGTCCTGGGAATCAAAGGCATCAACACACCAAAAGATAAAAGGTTGATGAACCCTTCTCACATTGCGCTCAAATCCGCACATAGGTCTCCCATCCGGGTACATCCTCTAGCCGAAGTCGTCGGGGCAGATTCCAGAACTGCAAGAATACAACTAGTTTAGATTGCTCCGATGTGATACGCGGACCATTTTTTCCCTATCTAATGCCGGAACTAGAAAATAAAAGTGACTGAAGACGTCAGTATTCATGTAGTTGATCTTAGAAGGTTCGGTTTTATTGATTTTAGACTAGACGAGAAAGATGTGGTGGATCATTGAACTAACATATGAATGTATGTTGTACTGGTATGCTAATGTTGTATTGCTTGATTGCTTTATGTTATTGAGAGCTACGAGACACAAAAGTTTTACTGATTTCCTTAACCTCAATTTGTCCAATTCACACCCAAGACTTATTAGTCTAGAAGTATTGGGCCTGAAGCCCTCAACCTCTTTTTAGGACGTTTCATGTTTGATTTTCGTAGAGGAATAGATATATATATATTTTGTAAACTAGTGATGAAGTGAGTTTCGAACTCACTTCTGATCACTAGCAAGAGCTTTTTCCACTAGGCTTCTCGTAGAGGAGTATATTTAAACATCCTTCATAACATTTTCGGGGGCTGTCTTTGTATCGTTTCAGTACCCATTATGTGGATTTTTTGTTTATTTTAAGATAACTTGGGGGATCAGAGTCACTTCCAGGATGTGATGTTCAGCCATTACGTGGATTGAAATCACATTCAAGACTCTAAAATATGTAAGCGAACCACAAAAAATAATGACTCACAAAATAACAAAAAATCATTTGAGAAAAATTTGTCCAATTACACTTGCCACTTGTATCTGAATCATGAATCATTTTCTTAGTTGGAGTAAGTGGTGTATATATATTTTAAAGGTGGTTCAGTTGAACTTTCAAAAACATGTGTAACTTAGTTGAAAAGTAGTGGTATTTGTGTCCTGGGCTATCAGATTCACTCCTCCTAACTACAATTATTTTTTTTATAAGGTTAATACACCTACAAAGTCATTTCATTAATTATAACATTAAACCTTACACTTCATATACATTTTTTATACTCCCTCCGTTTTTTTACTTGTCGTTCTAGCAAAAAAAATTGTTTTTATTTACTTGTCGTTTTACATTTCCAAGATACTTTTTGCTTTAGTTTTCCTATTTTGACCTTGTCATTAAATGAACATGTATTATTTTTTTGTCTTGGAACTTGAGATTTTATTGTTTATTCCTACAATAAATGAGGGTATACAAGTAAATAATATGAAATCCTTAATTCTTGTGTCAAAGTCTAAAACGACAAGTAAAAAAAACGTAGGGAGTAGTTGATTATGATAAAACTAATAATTTACTTACTTTTTAAGGATAAAATTCAATAATTATTTATTAAATCTTTTTTGGAAAACTTCTTGTTTTATAATAGATAATTTGTCGTAAAATATTTTGTTAGTAGTACAAGAAATCAATGAAAAACTTAATGTATATTTTCAACAACCACACCAAATTTGCTAAGTCTGCCTCATAGGATCTAATTTAAGAGTCTCATTAAAATAGATTACCAAATTTTAACGATTAATGGCATAAAATTTATTCTTATTTTTCATGTCAACATGAGACTAATTGGATAAATTGTACTATGTGAGCTAAATGTTGGTCAAATTTTAGCGTTGGTCAAAGAGTTAGGACGTACCCAAAGGCGGACCTATCCTAATGTTGATGGTGCAATTGCATCGTCAGAATTGTTTTTGAAAATATTTAGTACTCCCTCCGTCCTAAAAATTGTCACATTTTGACTTTTGTTAGTCAAACGTTACAAAATTTGCTTATGAATTCCCATTAAACGACAAGAAATAATATAGTCTTGTGGGACCTTGCTAGATTAGTCTCAATATATATTTTTGAAATATTAACTTTTTATAATTTTTTTGCATGTAGAATAATAGATATTTATGTTTTAAATCGTGTTTTGTTGACCACCAAAAGTCAAAATGTGACAATATTTTAGGGACGGAGGGAGTATATAAAAAGGCGGAGCTTGTAAAAGAGGAAAAAGATGATAAAGGGTGTAGATTAGGGTGCAGAAACGGAGGTTCAGGTAGGGATGGAAAGTATGATGAGGTCTATGTCAATCTATTTTATTACATAAATAAGGTCTTAACTGAAATTAATATATCTGTTATTGCATTGACCAAAGCTTAGTCAAATCAAGTTATGGTAAAGTAGTTATTATCATAAGTATTTTATATGCGTCATCTAATTCTTCAATTTTTTTTTAATAATTAGCGATAAATTATGAATACCATACTATTACAAATAATAAATACAGAAAATCCTAACTAATAGACTGTCAGAGGAAATTATGAAAAAAATTTGTTTCCAACGAGGTTTGAATCCATTGGTCTAATTCTTCAACGTTTGACAAATTAAAATAGTGATATTCATAAGGATGGTCAACTAACGAACTATTTATGAGAAAACATTTAGTCCTTTTAAACTATATATGTACTAATAATATATTAAGCCAAATCAACTAAACATATTCTAGTGATCTTTGCTTGTCATTAAAGTAAGGTTTCCTCAAGGTAAGTAAAACGAAAGACATATTACGGGTAATTATTATTAATAGTGTGTAAACAAATTTTATCTATTTAATTCAGTTAAGATATTAGTTAATCATGTAAAATAATTAAAGAACTTTTAGCTTTGCACATATAGATGGAATCTATTGTATAACTTATAAATAGACATTTCTTTTTATCTAATTATACTGGTTAATAATATCTTTATAATACACACACACATATATATATATAATAGGGCAAAATGCATCAACCATCACTTATGTTTCACTCATTTCACTATTCACTCACTCATGTATCAAAGACGGTTTTAATTGGTAAGTCAACTATTTCAGTTTCTCATTGACTTTTTAAGGGCAAACTAGTCATTTCACACCTATTTTTTTAAATGACTATTTTGCCCTTCCTTAGAACTTCCTTTCACTATACACTTACAAATAGGAGCATAATTGTAATTTTAGTCCTTCTTATTTTTTGTTTTAAAAAATAGATGTGAAATGACTATTTTACCCTTTAAAAGTCAAAGGGAGACATCATGGTTGACTAACTATTGATTGACCTGGAAAGTTGACGGAATCACCATTTGGAACATTTTTTGGAAGATGAGTGAGTGAATGGGGTCATATGAAACATGAGTGATGAATAGTGAATGGTGAAATGAGTGAAACATGAGTGATGGTTGGTATCTTTTGCCCTATATATATGTATATGAGTATTATGAAAGTTCAAATTGATTTATCTTAACTAAATAGAGTAACATCATTTACCTTTTATTATGGTTGACAACATTTTAACACTATGCCAACTATATCAAATTTAAAGCATAAACAATGGTGTCCAATTGATTCACACCCTCTATATAATTAAAAAATTATTGTACTAATCATATCTTTTCAAATTTTAGTTTCAGTGTATAAATACATTTAAAGTAAATGAATTAATACGAATATTAGATATCAATAAATAAGAAACATACGTTAATTTGGATAATGGTATTGTGAATACTTTGTTGTATTTATATGATTGAAACGGTTTCGTAGAGTTTCGTGCTAATAACATGTTGTGAAAGCTCAAATTTTATCTATATTTAATTACTATTTGATGGACTTTGCTAAAGAAACTTCCTAAGAACAAATGTTTGAATGATAAAAGAGAGAGTAAGTTGCTTGAATGTTTGAAATGTTTTTGTATTGCTTGGTTGATTACAAAATATTATTGAAGAGATACATATTTATAGTACATCATTCTCATGCATGGATTGCCGCTAGGTGTCATCACATGTTGAGGATGCATCTCCAAGAATCAAATGCTAGGTGCCACTCGTGTGGTGGATGTAATTTTCATCTTCAAGAATCAAATGGTAAGTGTCATCGTGTGGTGGTTATTGAAACTTGATCTCCAAGAATCAAATATTAGGTGTCACTTTTAAAATATATACGAGTATATTTTTAATATGTGGTAGTTAAAACTTCAACCCAAAGAAAATCATTCATAACAGGTAATCAATTCTTTTTTATGCAAGATGATTTCCTTTTTTTTTGATAATTAATGCATTAATAATCAAATTGTTCAAAACAAAAGACAAGAAGTATGGGCCGTGGAATCGGCTAAGTTACAATTCAAATGAGAGGAATTAAAGCACTTAAGAGATACATCGTAGAGATTTCCAAAACAGCCAATATTTGTAGGGATCCACAAAATACTACAATTAGTCATCAAGATCTTGTTCTTCTGTCTTTGCCATTCATCCGTGTTGCTTATGATCCTGAAGTATCTAATCCATATCTGTGAAGTAAATAAATCAGTAATAATAAAGACATTATGGTGCTTGTAAAGCTCCATAAGAAAGAAGGTTGTGAAAATAATTTCACCGAAGGAAGACAAGTCGAATGTACTTGCATCTTCAATAATAGTCCTAACATTGCTTCCATTGATACAATGTCTTAATCCTTTAATGTTTAATGATATGATCCAGTAAGGATTATCATCATTTGATATTCCGAGGCAAATTTTCGTGTCCCTTTTCTTGCAAGATCTAGAGCAATTGGTAATGGAAATAGGATAACAATTTCCATGTAAAATGGGAGTCCTTTTGTGTTGCTTCTGGACAGTATTTCTGAGGTTATTTTTGGCATGATTGAAATTAGCTTTATTCCAATCAGCAAAAATATTAGAGAGCATAGCCAATGTGTTGTTCATATTAGGAGTGACGTTGTTGAAAGTGACTTCGTTTCTTGTAAGCCAAATTGACCAAAGTGTACAACAAAAATTAAGAAGATCATGGCTATCAATGTGCTTGTTTGATTTTCTATTATTATGAATCAAGTTTGAAATCGTTTTGATAATAAAATGATTTTGATTGTCCAAAGAGTAGATGCAAAGGGACAAGTAAGGAATAGGTGATCCGGATTTTCGTCAGTTGTTTTGCAGATCAAACATAAAGTGTTTATATTTTTTTTTTGTTCTTTTAATAATAAGATCAATAGTAGGTAGTCTATTAAGAAGGATGCGCCATAAGAAAATTTTGATTTTTTGTGGAATTTTAAGTTTCCAGAGATTGTTCCAAATGCAAGATGATTTCCTTAGTAAAAGTAAATGATTTCCTTAGTAAAAGTAAATAATTTCTTTTTGTCTAGTAAAAAAATGATTAATGAAATTAGTTGTTAGGCTTGCAAATTAAAACTTATTTATACTGAACTGATTGCATTAAGAGTTTAAACACTACATGATTTCCTTAGTCGAGTTGAAGCTCACTAACCCAAGCCAAGTCAAGTCTTAGTCTCCTCGGTGTAGTTGGATAGTCCAAGGGAGGTCTGTGTAGGGTTCGGTTTTGAAAAAAAAAAAACGACCTAACCGGTTCTACGGCAGACGGAACCGCAATCGGTTATATTCCAAACGGTTCGGTTCAAATCGGTTATATGGAAAGAGTTTTTAAATATGGAAAGATTTTTAAAATATGTTCCTTATATGGTTATGTATGTTATATTTATTTCCCTTTTTAATCCGGTCTGGTTTCAGTCTGGGTCGGTTCTAGGCCTCATGTTTCGGACCTAAATTTGAACCCACTTTTGTCCTTGAAATTTTATGTCTATTTGTTCCTAGCTAATATTATTGCTAGTTTTGGACTCAAAAATATATTTACTCTATATAAGTTTAACGAGCTCTTTTTTAAACTAATATCGGAATTGGTATACACATTTGACACACGGTATCACTTTTTAATTACATATATTTTTCCACATTTTATTAGTTTAAAACATATTTAATTATCTATTATTATATCATACTAATAATGAACAATGTTAAATCCTCTCGCTAATTATCCTTTACTAAACTTAATTTTTTCTACATAAAATTAGTCATCGGTTCGGTTTTTATCGGTTCTCTCCTAAATCGTACCGCATCGATTCAGTTCCCTCATAGGCGGAACCGAAATCGGTTTGGTTCCGATCGGTTTAAAAAATCGATTATTTTCGGTTTGGCTCGACTCCGAACTGTTTCGGTTTTCCTCCACACCTCTAGCATGGAAAACACTATATACACAGATTCAAATAGTGCTTTTAAAGATTGAAATTACTAATTTACCCCTGATTTATAATTCCTCAACTATTACACTTATAAATAAGGAGGGCATAAGTGTAATTTCATCCTAAAATCACTCATTGAGTGTGTGTAAAACAGATCAGCTCCAAGGGCCTTAATCTTGGGTCCCAACCCTTTCCTTTTCAAGAAGATTCACCCCATTTGGGTGCACTAACCACAAAAAGAAAACACACCAAAAGTATAATAACGTACCATTGATATATTTGATTGTTTTAAAAATGTTTATTTTTTCATAATATTTGTTTTTTTGTGAAATTTAATGTACTTTTATGCTCGTATTTTTCTTTTTTACCCCTAGTTACTTTTTATTTTAAATGTATTATGTAGGATATAATTGTAAATTTTATTAACTCTAATAAAATATTTTTTGGCTAAACAATCAAATATTTTGAACGGGGACTACGGAACTACTAATTTATCTGATTCTGAATCAGAATCAATCACTTTAGTTTATAATCATCATTTGATACGACTCTTTCTAAACAATAATAACAAAACAAAGGTTTCACATCAAAATCTCTGACCAATGGCGACTGGTAATTCAACCCAAAATCGTCCTTTTGTGTTCGCCTATTATGTCTCCGGCCATGGATTCGGTCACGCTACACGTGTCGTTGAGGTAATATATTACTCCCTCCGTTTCTTTTTATTTGATTGTTTGAGGAAAAAGTACTTTATTAAGAGATTGTGAAAAATTACATTGGGATTGTAAAAACTTGCATTGGAATTGTAAATAGGTGTATTGGAATTGTAAAAAGTTGCATTGAAATTGTAAACGTTCAAATATTTTGAAACAAGAAAAAAGCTGCAAACAATCAAATAAAAAGAAACAGAGGGAGTAGTATTTTGATGAATGTGGACAAATATTTTGGGAAATCATATGTCACGAAAATGTCAATTATTTTGTGAGTTTTTTTTTAATTATTTAATTGAATGCGATTATTCGTGAATGTATAATGTATGTATTACAAATTGCTACTTGATCATTAATTTCGTTGTAAATGAGTAGAGTGGAGTAGAGTTTAGCTTGGATTTAAGTTGAAATGTAGGTAAGCGTAGTGGAGCGTAGTCGAATGGAATCGAGTCGAGTATTGAGGTGAATGGTAATCGTGGTCCGGGGTGGGGGACTTGGTGTAGTGGTTAGGCACACACCTAAATCGTTCAAACCTCCGAAAAGGATGAATCCACTCTTAGGAGTTCTTAAATTCTATAAATGATTGTTATAGGGGAGGGAGAAGGAGTCCTTGACCCGCAACATATAGAGGAGGATTTATTCAATCACATAGTTTGGGCAATGCAGTTCATCCAACGATAAATCTAATCCGAATTATAAAGCTATGACACAATCAAACCCATTCCTTTGCCCTTGAGGGTCCGACATTAATCCTCTCATACCTACTAATTGATGTACCTGAGATGCATTTCCTCTAGCTCCCGAAAAAGACATCATATGAACTGGATAATAGTGGGAGCTAAGTGCTTTTGCTTCTTTAATAAGCATTGTGCATGATTAAGAGGCCTATAAGACATAGTATTACGAAATACTTAAACATCTAGTGGAGGCTGAATGGAGGATGATTAGCTTGTGGATTGGCCATCGACAATGTACATTTCGGTTAGCAGTCTAGGTTCATTCACAATTATTATAGGGTTGCAGGTGTGGAAAAATATATATTGGTGATCGCAAGTGGTTGTTATCTATAACTCTTTCAAGATTTTTCTTCTCTAATGACACTACTTGTGGTGATGCTGCATAGGTTGTTCGACATCTTATCAATGCTGGACATGATGTTCATGTAGTTACTGCTGCACCTGAGTTCGTATTTACAACATTAATCGAGTCTCCACGGCTATTTCTCCGCAGGGTAAATTCTTTGTTAAGATGCTATAAATGTTTCTTGTTTATTTCAATAGTAAACTTCCTTGCGATAGTTTCTCATAGACACCATTTTATATTTGTAGGTATTGTTAGACTGTGGTGCAGTGCAAGAAGATGCTTTAACAGTGGATCGACTTGCCTCATTAGAGAAGGTATAGTGAGAAGATGTCCGTTGTTGTTGAAACTCCGTAATATTAATATCTATGTGAGCTATCACCTTCTGAATTGAAACTGTCTAACGTATAAGAGCAGATATCTTATCCTTGTTGTTGCTTCTAATTACAACAATGTGCTAGTTTATTTTTGTGTTTCGAATTTGCCAATAGTGAGTGGTGGTTTCCCCTGGGCTCTTGGTGACTATTATTTCTTTTATGCTTGATGTAGTACTCTGAGATAGCTGTTGTTCCACGAGCATCAATTCTGACCAAAGAAGTAAGGTGGCTGGAATCCATAAAGGCTGATTTAGTGGTGAGTTTCCAGTTCCTCCATTTCTTGAACTCCTAAAAAATTATTTTTCCTTACTGGGGCGTTTAGATGTGTAACAACGATACTCTATTTACCTGTATAGTGATTAGTGAGTAATATGTTGGAGGTGTAGAATATTCTTCTTCTTTTTGTTCTCTGATTAAAAAGTTGAAAGAGGAGTGTGGAAGATCTTACTGCTTCCTTGAAATCAGAAACTTGAAGGAGGAATTTTAAGTTCTTTAACTCATTTTCTTCAACTTACATTCTAATGAAGAGGTTTTAACATTTTCTTGTTTGAATAAGCTGAGTTTATCTTGATACTCTTACCTGTTTGATGGTTTCCTTGTCTTTCTACCTTTCACAAACTACGTTACTCGTGCAATTTCTAAAGTTTCCATGCATATTAAAAAGATTGTCCTTGCATGTTCTTCTTTCTTGTTGTAGACTTAATGAACCTTCTATGGTTCAAGATCTGTTGATATATTATTAAAAAGATTATAATTCTCTGCTCCTACTTTTGGCCATAACATGATCTGATAGATCTCGGACGTTGTTCCCGTTGCTTGTCGTGCAGCAGCTGATGCTGGCATTCGCTCAGTTTGTGTCGCCAACTTCAGGTTTTTTTTTTCTCTTTCTATTATTGTTATTACTAAGGAGTTTTATTGAATATAGACGAAAAAACATGGAGGGGGAAATTAGCCCTTACATTAAGCTCTACCAACAATAGATGGGCTAATACAACGCTACAAATACGCCACAAAAGTTGATCGCTTGTTTGTTCTTCCAACTACTAGCTTTCATGGCCACTACATCACAAATACGCCACAAAAGTTGATCGCTTGTTTGTTCTTGTTGCATAAACATCCTCCAATTACGCTCCATCCATATAAAGTACACCAAGCAACACAACGCTATACGCCCAAGAGAACTCCAAAACTCTTGCTTTTAAACTCCAAACTACACCATGGGCCTTCTTACTCCCATTCCCTAGCCATCTTATATCTTCCAAGCCACTGCAAGACATTCCTCCACACACATGCTGAATAGTTGCACTGGAAGAACAGATGGTCAGGCGTTTCAACTTCATCACACAAGCTACACACATTTGCCTCAACAAGTCCCCACTGCATCAGCCTGTTCCTTGTTGCTAACTTCCCCAAATACAACAACCAAGTAATGAAACTATGCCTAAGGACTGCCTTCGAATGCCACGTAATATGCGTCCATGTCTGTGCCGGACACTACCTTCTCAGTTTCTGCCAAATACTCTTCAAAGAAAACTCCCCATCCGGTGTCAACTTCCATACCACCTCATCCCTCTCTTCAGTCAAAACGATGCTATCAAGCTGTCGCCTGACCTCTTGTATATGTGAGGTATTTCCTGCCTCTTGGCCATCAAATATTGCTGAATCTCAACTGTATCAGTGCCATTGACACCAATCCATGCTGCTTCCTCCTCACTGAGTCTTTCCATTATTGTTGTTTGTTTGACTTTTTATATTACTATTCTGAGCATAAAACATTTGTTCTGCCAGCTGGGACTTTATTTATGTAGAATATGAAATGGCTGCTGGTATTCATCACCGCTCAACAGTTTGGCAGGTACACCTTATAAACGAATAGAATAACTTCAATAGTTTTTTGTGCTGACATTTCAATTATCAATTTGGTTTCTGTTATTATGTATATATACACATTTAAAATTTAGTGTTTTTCTTCTTCTTCTTTGCTTTATGAATTTGCAATGTGATTTAATGTTGTGATGGTTCTTACAGATTGCAGAAGATTATTCTCATTGTGAATTCCTTATCCGGCTTCCAGGATATTCCCCAAGTATGTTATCCGTGACCTGTTCTAGCAAGTTTTGTCTCTTTTGCTCCACTCCGTATCAAACATGTTTGATATAAAAAAATAAAAAAATAAAAAAAAACAAAAATAAAAACATGTTTGATATAAAACGAACACAAAATCTCAAATAAATGTTGATTTTCGATGTGTATGAAACGAACACAGTGCCTGCATTTCGGGATGTGGTTGATGTACCATTAGTAGTGAGGAGGGTGCGTAGGTCCCGGGAGGAGGTACGGAAAAGCATAATATTTATTATATGGTTGATGGATCTGGCCTTCTATCATTACATATATATTTAGTTATGAATTTCTCTTATCTTTTCATAAATATATATATCACTGATTTCAGGTGAGGAAAGAACTTAAAATCCCGCAGGATGTGAAGCTAGTCATCTTTAATTTTGGTGGACAGGTAGTTGGTAGATTCTTAATCTTAGTGGAAACTTAATCATCCTTCTATTGGTACACCCTTAATATTTGTGGAAACATTAATCATCCTTCTGTTAGTATATCCTGAATATTGGTGGACAGCTAGTCATTCTTCTATCAAAATACACCTAAATTTGTTGGACAGCTAGTCATCCTTCTATTAGTAAAAACCTTAAGTTTGGTGGACAGATAGTTTGTAGTTCTTCGATAAAATTCTTCTAAATAAGCTTTTCCCTTTCACTAGGTGTTTTGGTACTTGGTAAACTCTTATGTTAATTTACATCCATCTCCCCTTATATAGCATCTGCCCTTCATCAAATTTAGGTGTTCCCTAATTTATTGTTTACAACACTGGAAGTTAATTATTACTTAATAGAAAATTGGTTTAAGGATGGCACAAATATGAGCATGGCAGACGTTTGGCCTATATATTTTGGGCAAAGATTTAACTATAGCATAGTTGTGAATAGCGGTAAATAGCAGCGCGTCGCTGTAGCTTAGCGCTATACAGCGTCTCGGTATATCGCGAAAAATAGAGGCGAATAGTGATAAGAAGCGGTGCAATAGCGGATATTTTGAGCTTCACTGCTACGGACCGCTAAATGCTATTCACAACTTTGAACTATAGGGAATCTTATATTTTCAGTTTTTAGAGTATCTGGTCTGAGTGTCCAATCTTTAGGTGTTTAAACATTCTTCAAAATTTAAAGATTTAATGATACCGAATCTGAAATCTTGGGGAAAGATTTAAAGATAGGGAATTTGATCAGATTACCTAGTTTGAGGAAGTACTCAATTTTAGGGTATCTAGTTTGGATGCTCCATGAATCTGTCTGCTAGCACTTATCTGCATGATGATCATATGGATTGTGGTGTTCTTCCCTCTTATAGACTAAGAAATGACCGAACACTGATAATGTAGCTTATCTGCCTAATCCGAAACCGTTCAAAGCATATGTACAGACATTCCTGAAACTGTTCAAGGCATGTAACATTCCTTCCTGATGATTGTTCCTGAAATTGTTGAGAATATATAATAACTGGATTGTCTGAATTTTCATGGAACTGAAAGAATACTTTTAGGGCTCTTATATTCACACACATTCCTGAAACTCCAATTTTTTCTGAATTTAAGCACTAATCGTCTTATCCTTGAGAAACATCTTGTATTTGGCTTATTCTTAAACAACCTCCTTGAGAATTCACATTTTTTATTTTTTCTCTGACTTGTTGTGTTTATGTTTGTACCAAGTTGACCATGTTAACTGTTTCTGCATGCCTGGAATTTCCCTTTAAACTCCTGCTTTTCTGTATCATGGTCGTCAGACTGCCTTGGTCACAAACTGCATTTTGGTAAATAAATAAATAAATATACTATCTTTCACCTTCATAAGACAGGACGGTGGAACTTTAAAGAGGCATATCTACCTTCCGGTTGGCTCTGTCTGGTACATGTCCTCATTTTTCAAGTGTTACGTTAAGATAATGCCTCAAGAGTTCCAACATTGTGTCTGAAAGCTTTGTATTCTGTGCTCAGGTTTGTGGTGCTTCTGACAATGAAGAGCTTCCCCCAAATTTTGTAAAGCTCCCGAAAGATGTTTACACCCCTGATCTCATAGCAGCATCTGATTGCATGCTTGGTTTGTGCATCTCTTTTCATTCTAGCTACAGATTATATTAATAGGAAATGGCAGATATAACAACACAGCTTGCTAATTTCAGGGAAAATTGGATATGGAACAGTTAGTGAGGCTCTAGCATACAAGTTACCGTTTGTTTTTGTTCGCAGAGATTATTTCAATGAAGAGTCATTTTTGAGAAATATGCTCGAGGTGCCATTTCGGACTGTTAACTGCTTGTTTTATTCCATGCTACTTGATGCTGTAAAGGAACCATAAAGATAACAAACTAACATGCATAATTCCTATTTAGTATTATCAAGGAGGAGTTGAGATGATTAGGAGGGATCTACTTACTGGAAACTGGGCATGTTACCTCAAGCATGCAATAGGGTTGAAGCCATGCTATGAGGGAGCGATAAATGGTGGTGAGGTATGTTTTCAGCTTAAAATGACCCTTTTGCATCTTCACTCTTATTGATGTAGAGTGTGCTAAGACGCAGTGACTTCTACAATATGGATATGTATTATTGCGTCCTTTCTATTTGAGTGACCCTTCTGTATCTGCAGTCTTATTGATGTAGAGTGTTCATTTAACGTAACTATGCCTTTTAACATTCTTAAGTTACATCGTTGAAGATCATTGTGGGGATGGTTAGTTAAAAACTTGTGGAGAGAATGGACTAAGAAAAGGTGGTACGGTAGACGAAAACCCAGGATTGATGGAGCGATTGACATTTTAAGAAATGAACAATAATAACATCACCATATATGCCCCCAATGCCTCAGAAGAGGCTCCTGCATCCAAGCGGTTTAAGGGGGGTCTGGCTTTTGAACAGCCTTAGAGCATTTGTAGCAAAGTTCCTAAACCTCTCCCTATCTTTAAATATAGAAAAAGGAAGTGAGAAAACTAAAATATATAAAATTGCAGATCCCTCATTTTCAAAAAATTCCCTGAACTTTTTGAGCCAATGTACCACTTGCCTTATATTTGAGATGTCCTCAAATTACTTTTGCTTATTATTGTTAGTATTTTAGTGATGAGGAGTATAAGATAGGGAATCTAATTTTGTGTCGAACATAAAAGGTAACTCTTAAATAAAATAAAGTGATATAAGAAGTTGATTTGAGGGATATTTTATAGGAAATCTGGTGCGAATGCTCTTAGCCCTGTGATATTGGGGAGGCTGTTTCCGAATCGATCCAAGATGATGTGTTACGACTATCTAATACATCACGAAAGATAAGAAGTGTAAGTAGCATGAGCCATTTTGATTTATTCCATCATATCCAAGAGCAGGAGAATATAAATCTTTTCTTGCTAGAACATGGAAAGATAAGAAATCAAGAATGATGAGTAATCAAATTGGAACGTTTTCTTCAAATCTGTGATAATGTACATATATTAATGGATAAGATAACCTTATATAGATATTATATCTTCATGACACTGTCATTGCTATGAACTTTTTTAACTTCCTATTATTGTTGTAGACATTCTATCCTTATTTTGTTGACAGATATATTAGTTTTCCAGGTTGCAGCTGGTATAATACAGGATACAGCTACTGGGAAAAATTATAAATCTTGTAAGGTACACAATAACACATACAGAATTATCTGTTACCTCGATAGATCTATAGCATATATGCTGGCGAACAATGGAGTCATCCTCAAGTTTGATAAGTGAAGCTCACTTACATATTTTTTTATTTATGATTTGACTCCTTTATATTTAATTTGTGCGATCCTCAAAAGTGAATGTTCGATTGAACATTAATTATGGCAACCTTCATATAAAATTTCTGTCCTCATCCCTAAACTAATGAAATAATTTTTCTTGGAATAGTTTTTGACAGTAGTATATCCCAGTTGTTGGGCTTTATACCATTTTATGTACTCCCTCCTTCCCATAAGAGAGAACATATTTAATACTAGTTAATATTGACTTGTTTCCTAAAGTTCATTTGAACAGTGGTCAAATGAGACAAGTTATGGGGAATGAACGAAGTGTAAAAGTAAACAATCTTTATGGGACGGGGATAGTAATCTTTTAAGCCAACTAAAGAGATATCTTTTCTTTAGTGTATTGTGCAACTTATGTAAGAAATAGGCTGATGGTATCCTCTGTAAGATTATCCGAGATGTTGAGTTAAAAGTCCAGATCTCAGAATCCACAAAACTTTGACAAGTTAATGAACAGATCTTTTTATGACGCCAATATGAAAAGGCTGAGTTAATTAATAACTGTTGAATATTCCAACTGAAAATATTTATGTGATGTGACTAAGTCTAAGCCCTAAGTCTAAAACTCCTATGTTTTGAACTTCAGCGAAGTGGTTCAAGGAGGTTGCGTGATGCCATAGTTCTTGGCTATCAACTTCAACGAGTTCCTGGCAGAGATATTTCTATCCCAGAATGGTATACTAATGCTGAGGTTGAATTTACTGGATCACCAAGAGCTGCAATAGATAGTAACAATGTTGGCATATATATGTGAGCTCCCAACTCATATTGCCAATATGAATTTCGTTTTTTTGTTTTTGTTTTATTATTATTTTGTATACCACATATTCAACTCATTCCATGTATTCAGACAAGCTGATGAATTTGAAATTCTTCATGGAGATACCTTGGGCTTATCGGATACAACAAATTTCTTGAAAAGTTTAGCCAATCTTGATTCCTTGAATGATATTGAAAAACATCCCGAGAAGCTTCTGAAGAGGGAACAAAAAGCTGCTGCTGGCCTTTTTAACTGGGAGGTATGTTTATTTCATCTAAATGATAACTTCCTAATGCGAGAAAAGAGGCTTATGTTTCTTTCTTTCTTTTCCGGGTTTCACTGCAAAGAAACTCAACTCATCTATATTTTCATCTCTAGTTAGATAAGTGCTTAAAATAGCAAGACTAGTTAAGGCTCTAGCTCAGAGCGCAGCACATATTATTTAGTTCTACATATTATGTAAAAAACGAAATTGGATCTTATTAACTCAAAAATCATAAGAAAATAAATAATATAAAAGCAAATTAGAAAATATAAACTGTATTAATATAATAAACGACTTTCGTTGTCTTTAACTTTTCTCCTGCTAAACACAGAAAGCACTGAAGTTAGAACTGTGTCGCAGACTAAAATTGACAATGGCAAAAAAGTATGAAACTGCAGTCTAGGCACTTGTTGAGTAATGAAGAGTTGCATATGTCAGAATTTGCAAATTAAATTTCAAATACAATTTTGATGAATGAAGTTTGTTGGTATACTATTCAGAAACGTTTTATATGCCATATGACATGGAGAATCTATTTCAAAAAAGGGTATGTATTTGAAGAAACTAACCAGTGTTTATAACTTCACCTAAACCTGATGGTTGGTATTAGATAAATAGGGATTTGTACTCTTGTATCCCTTATTCAAGTCCATCATTTTATTTTTGTTAGTTTCTAACGCTAAGTATCAACTTGTTCAGGAAGAAATATATGTGACAAGAGCGCCTGGAAGGTTAGATGTCATGGGTGGCATTGCTGACTATTCTGGGAGCCTTGTTTTGCAGGTAACTTCCACCACCTACTGCACTTCTGTCATTTCATCTGTTTGTCGGTTTTTCCTGATTTCTTTATTCGTCACTGTATTTTCCAAGATGTATGAATTTCATATTACTCTGTTGGTTTATTATTTCTTCTTTTCTGCTATGAGCTTGAAAGGGGAACTTCCCTTTACATTGGCATACAATTGGTTTGAAGGGCTTTACAAAGATTATACAGCAAGGCATAATTTGTACCTTATCTCTGCATGCATAGATGCACTTCTTCCAATAACTTTTATTGCAAGTGTTGTTGTTAATTTGACATCGTTTTTCAACTGTTCCTCTGCTATGTGCATTTCTTGGGTGCAGTTTTGTACTGAATCATCACCATTTCATATCTGAATTACATTGTTTCATCTTTGATTAAATAATGTGACATGTCGAAATTCTTTTTGACCTGAGACTCGGAGAGGACAAAAATTTTGCAGTCAATGAGTCAATACACTTTTGGCTCTCCAATTTGGTTTTGAATGCTGGCGTAGCTGGTTGCTGCAATATTGCAACCACAGCTTGTCGAAGTTATAATGGCTTTCCTCATCTAATTATGATAAGCAGGATAAAAAATATCTCTTCTAAACAAAGTAACGTGTTCTCTAAATTGGCAGATGCCAATCAAAGAAGCATGTCATGTAGCTGTCCAAAAGATTCATCCAAGTAAACAGAGGTTGTGGAAGCATGCTCAAGCTCGAAAGCAAGCCAGAGGACAAGAGTTGATACCAGTGCTACAAATTGTATGTGATAAAGTTTGTCAAGAAAAATAAATTTGCTCTATTTTCATTATCTTAACTAAAAAATGATATAGTTAATTATCAAGATTCGTTGAATAATATCAGTAATGATTGCATGCAGCAGGAAGCTAAAATCACTGTCTAACTAATTCATTATGTCAGATGGTACATATTTTTGAATGATTAAATTATTTGGTAGCATACATCCTTTTTTCATCTTAAGTTGACATATCGTGATATTTATAGCCAAATATATCATTGCACTAGTTATATAGCTTTATAAACATTGAAGGTTAGTCGGGTAACATACTTGGTCAAAAGACCCAAAAAAGATTTTGTGAAGGACATTCAGAAAAGGTCCAAAGTGGTATCTTCAGTGAGTATATTAAAAAGAATGTTTTCTACCTTGTTAGTGACATTCCCTTCTGATGAACATATCTAAACACCCTAAAAACACACAAAAAACCTTGTACTTCTCCTATCCTAAGCCCTCCCTAAGATCGCCGATGTTGGAATGGTAGTTTCATTGTTTTGTTTAACCTCAACCGCTGGACTAGGTTCCATGCTTATACTGGAAAATATAAGTACATGTTAATCATATACATGTTCTGTCGTAATTGTCAATATCAGGTTTCATATGGGTCAGAATTAAGCAATAGAAGTCCAACTTTTGACATGGACATATCAGATCTTTTTGATGGAGAGGAACCTATCTCATATGAAAAGGCAAGGCAATACTTTGCACAAGATTCATCTCAGAGGTTTGGTACTCTTATTTCAAGAGTATTTGTTCATAAACTTCACAATTATCATTGTATTTCAACTGACTGAAATAAACTTGTTCAGATGGGCTGCATATGTAGCAGGTACACTTCTCGTTTTGATGAAAGAACGAGGGGTCCGGTTTGAGAACAGCATTAGCATGTTGGTGTGTTTGCTCTCTATCCTAAATTACAATATGGCATTGACTGAAGTCAACATGATCACGTCCTGTTGTCTGTTACCTAGGTTTCTTCAGCTGTTCCAGAAGGCAAAGGTGTATCTTCTTCTGCCTCTGTGGAGGTTGCTAGCATGTCTGCAATAGTGGCTGCACATGGTAACTATTATCCATTGTGTGTTGTTCCGTATTAATGTATATCTTGTGCTCTTAAAGATTCAATGATATGCAAAGATAGACAATTGATATCGGTCCTCGTGATTTTTCCATGATGATGATGTTTTAAAAATAGACATTTTTCTGTGATTGACCACTTGCTTGGATCTGTTCGGTTATAGGAAGTCCTTAATAATCTATTACCTTTCTGCAAAAGCTTTAAAATCTGAAAAACTCATTCGTATCATCAACACTGAAAATTCTCTGGTATAAAGACTAAAAAACTGAGAGCAATCTATCCCAATTTGAAAAAGATGTAAAATCTGTTTTTCATTTTTTTTTTTCAAATGATTCATTTGATGCATTTATGAACTTAGTTAGTATTCTACCTGTCGCTCTTTTCCATCCATTGCAAGAAACAAAAGACACAAAATCTGTTTTTCATTTTTTTTTCTCGAAATCTATGCAATTATGAAGTAGAAACGGAAATTGAAATTTGGAATATTTTCCTGCCAACCATAAATTGAAGAGAATTTCAACAACTGAACAGACCCTTCAAATGCCTTAGAATGTTTTTTGAAATATGATTACATGTGCTTCACGTCTTGATGCCCCCCCCCCCCCTTACCCTACAAGGGTTTGTGGACTATGTGGTCAAAATGAGTCTCTTTGTGATAAATTTTCTTTGGGCTCTTTTTCGAGAAATAAGTGAAGGTCGAGTGGCTAATTAAAAAAATTATGTTAAATTATTATTTGCAGGGTTACATATGAGCCCTAAGGAGCTTGCTTTACTTTGTCATAAGGTCTGTATAAGCTGCCACCATCTCATTGATATATTCATGTCCTATCGTTCTTATTATTCTCATTCTATATGACAGGTAGAGAATCATATAGTCGGAGCTCCATGTGGAGTAATGGACCAGATGGCTTCTGCATGTGGTGAAGCCAACAAACTTTTTGCAATGATTTGCCAGGTATCTTCTGCCAAAAAGTGAAAAAGTACTTGGTTTATGTTCAAGCAGTAACTACAAAGTATGCTTACTTGGTGTAATCACAGCCTGCTGAGATATTGGGCCTTGTTGATATTCCAAGCCATATAAGATTTTGGGGTATAGATTCTGGGATAAAGCACAGGTACTTAGTTTGACTCCTTAAGTTTTTGTCATGTTTTTTTTTCTCGTTTTTCAGGGTGGATTGGGTATCATGCCCACTGAAATGATCACTCATGCTGTCAATCCCTTTAAAATCTGTGCCACTCGCTCTTACAAATATATCTATTTGCCATTCCTTAAAGGCACTGGGAAAATTGGATCATCGAACCAAAATTATATAGCTTAGCAGCTAGCTTGAATATTGCTGTTATATTCAAGTCATTTGTATAGTAATTACAAATTTCCAAAACTTTTTAGCTACAATTCTAAGTTTCACTGTTTTGAACTATTACGCAATGCAGTTCAATTAAAGTCGAACCTGTGTTTGTGTTGTATGGAGCCCCATTCTTGATGTCATCTTATGTTCTTGGAACAAAAATAAGCATGTCCAATAGGCCTATTCACTTAATTCTCTCATCATTATTTTCATGAATTTAGCAAGTAGTCTTTCCTCCTATATGTACTACTTGAATGAGTATCATATTCCAATGTATGCAGTCCTTTTTCTCTTCTATAAACCTATTAATTGGTCGTTTGCAGTGTTGGAGGAGCCGATTATGGGTCTGTGAGGGTGGGAGCCTTTATGGGTCGAAAAATTATCCAGTCTGTTGCAAGTGATTGGACAAGTGCAGATGATGCAGAAGATTATGGAGTTGAATTACTTAAAGCAGAAGCTTCTTTAGATTACTTATGCAATTTGCCACCGCACAGGTAATATATGGATAGGAACTATCCACACACCCCGCCCTCTATCTTTCCCCCAAGGTCCGTCGTTCGATGAATACGAGAACTCAAAGTAGATTAACATATCGAAAAGGCATTCATCTTCTGATTTTCATTACCATTCCTGGGCAAACTGTAGCTATCATTTACCGGTGTGCCTGTCTTGCATTCATTTTGTTTTCCTCCTCTTTTATGTACTTAACTACAAAAAGTTCGTTGAACTGCGATTATGTTAAATATAAACTCAAGGATACTAAGGATTTACGTGATTGTAAAAATAAATTTGTTGGCTGCAGTTTACTAGTCATACATAGAGTCCAACTGTTTAAGAATATTCAACTCTCTGGAGTGCCCTGATGGCCAAATTTATTGCTCACAGAATAAACCCTAAGACCTGTTAGGAATTTCCATTTCACAGATTTTGCTACCATTAAGTCCTTCAAAATTTTATTCCAGATAGTTAATGGTGTTGTCATTAGATGGAGCATTCACCCTAATCCATATGGTCTGTTACACCATGAGAAGTTTTTGGAACCGTGTTTGTTGTTGTTACACTGAGTTGTCAAAGAAGTAATCCTTATTATTTCACTATTGCAGATATGAAGCTCATTACTCTAAAATGCTTCCTGAAAAAATATATGGTGAAACATTTGTAGAGAAGTATGTGGATCATGGTGATCCTATAACAGTTATAGATAAGAAGCATGAGTATGAAGTGAGAGCAACCACTAGGCATCCCGTATATGAAAATTTCCGTGTGAAGGTAGATCTTCTTCCTCTGCCTTTACTTGCAATTTCAAATTTCAACGTTAAATTGAGTTTCTTAGTGGTTGTTTCTTCAGGGTATGATCCTGTATTTAGCAACCTCTTTAAATCTTTACTCTGGAAGAGTTCATTTTGGTATAACATCCATAAAGTTGTATTCCTCTAGGTTCCACTAGCAAGAAGATTAACATAAGAAACTATTTTAGTCATACGAATGGTTGCCTAAACGAGAATTTTCTACTTATTTGTTTAAATTTGAGCATTGAGAACAACGATAGCGTCATTCAGGGTGCAGTTACATGAATATTTTGTTATGTTAATATCTTCAAAACGTCAAAAAACATTGGAACTTGGTACTCAAACTTAAAATGAAAAAAAACATTATATCAAGCTTCAAGGATATAGTGGACAAAAGCAGGTACTCCACAATCCAGATATCAACAAAATCAAAAGATGGTGTATACACATTCAACTGATCAGCCCAATATTTCATCTACAAATAGTTATATGCCATTAGAAATATCATTAGGAAAACGACATTCTTCTTGCACTTGTCATAGCCATGTCAGGGTATTAGGCTCCTTAACATGCTATACCTCATAAGGCCATTGTTTGGTGAGTAGCCATATTCTCCTGCTGGGCAACATACATTATTATTGAAACATGACGTGTACAGTTCTGTTCTGTGGATCCCTTACATCTTCCCTCATTCCCTGTACGAGGAGTAACTCTAAGAAGGAACAAAGTTTCTATGGTACACCCAACTTAATCGACAATCCCTTAATCTTACAGGCCTTTAAAGCACTATTGACATCTAAGACTTCAGATGATCAACTCACAGCTCTTGGAGAACTGATGTATCAGGTACTAGTCCCTGCAATGAACTTCTTTATTTGATTAGCTGGTGATTTTTCATGTCTACCACTCTCACGTGACCTTGATTTCCCATATAAGTTGATTTAAGTTCTTAATCATGATAATTAAACCTTCTCAGTTGAGTTGTTTACTTTGCAGTGCCATTACAGCTATAGTGCGTGTGCACTCGGATCAGATGGGACAGATAGGCTTGTTCAATTAGTTCAAGATATGCAACACTGTAAAAAGTCAGAATCTGAAGATGGCGCATTATATGGTGCAAAGATTACTGGAGGTGGATCTGGTGGAACCGTGTCTATTATTGGCAAAAACTGTATCAGGAGCAGTGAACAAATTATAGAGGTGAGTTCCAGTAAATTTTCTAACGCACTGGTAGAAAATGGATTGTAGAAGAATTAGAATTATTCATCGTTTCTCTCAACATAAAGGTCTCCAAATTGATCCGTCACTAGATCTTTTTCATTCATGCATGCACATGTTGTTTCCATGTTCTGATGTTCAATAGAGTCTAGGATTTTACGTTCCCCGACTCTTGGATATGAAGACATAAATCAAAATGGCTCATTTCGTTATCAGATAGTCTTTCCTCTTCATCTAGGGTCAATTGAAAAAACCTCCATGTGAAAACCTTTATGGCTTCGGTGTATGATCCGACCCTCCTCATCCGGCTTTGACTGGAGCCTCTTTAGAGAACTTGGGACTTGTTGCTGCATGCACATACGTATGAAAAAATATCGTTTTATTCTTTTGTAATCGGAGTATAACTCAAGTCGACTTTAGTTGGATCAATGAGCATTAACTGCAAGTACATATCCATCACATAATGAAATACCTGAATCATTTATTTGCAATTTTATCTTTAAATTGATGATCTTAAGTATAATTTGTTTGGGCAGATTCAGCAGAGATACAAAGCTGCAACAGGATATTTGCCATATGTTTTTGAAGGTTCATCACCAGGCGCAGGGAAGTTTGGGCATCTACGAATTCGTCGTCGCTTTCGTCCTTAATAGGTTTGTCCAAACTGCAAGTCTGCTCCAACCCGAACTGCTAGACCAATTTCGTATGTGATTTTGATGTAAAATTACAATTGAATTTATAGTTTTATACTACATTGTGCTGGATATTATAATGTATTTTCTTCTTTTAATTTATGTAAAATTACATGTGAATTTATATTTTTAACCAAACGAATGTCTCATGAATATTGTATCTTGTTATACCATCTACTAAAGTTCAATTGTCTTCAGCTACAGGGGCGAAATCAGGATAAAAGATTAAGGAGGCTAAATTGAAAAAGAATTGGTTTAACTAGTTAAAAAGAATACGACATTATAAAAATTATAAAATTTATCTTAAAGGTATTATATGACTGTTAGTTCTATCTTAACCATCGATAATACTATCAGTAAAATTATTTTTTGCTATTTCTTTTTCTGTATAAATGAGGAAAGAATTTGAAAAAATATATTATCCATCTTGTTTCCTATATCAGTCTTGATATGGATGGCTCAGTTGTTCAATGATTATGAATTTATGGTTAAAGGTGTTAGAACAAGTCAAATGAACCTATCAACAAGAGGTTAAATAGTACATTTTCCTATTGACAAACTTTAATTACTAATTATTCACAAATAATAAACAAATTTCTATTAGTTAAGCTTTGTAGTATTGTTCCATTAATATTGAAATATTGTATCATCATTAAAACCTAAAATTAAAACTATTACATGCTACCAATTATCAAATTTAAACTATCAATTATTTATAAGCAAGAAATAAAATTGTATAAATGAAGTATCAATTAATTAAAAAAAAGTTGGTTTAATGTGTCAAGTTAATTGGGTCTACTTCAAAGTTGAAACTTCAAAACTAAATTGTATATCATAGTAGAAACGACGACTACATGAATTTAAGCTAAATTACTTAGCTAATTAGCCAACTGTTTCAGTGTTTTTGTAGAGAAAAAAAGGATACTAATGGGTTTCGAACGAACCAAAGTAGCCAGGAAAACCAAGTTTGGGAGGGCCAATTGAGCAAGCTTCACTCTTGTTCAATATACTAAAACTATTTATTATCAATTATTTATAAGCAAGAAATAAAATTATATAAATAAAGCATAAAACTAATTAAAAAAAAGTTGGTTTAATGTGTTAAGTTAATTGGGTCTGTTTCAAAGTGGAAACTTTAGAACTAAATTGTATATGCATAGTAAAAACGATAACTACATGAATTTAGGCTAAATTACTTAGCTAGTTAACAAACTGTTTTAGTTTCTTGGCAGAGAAAAAAGGAAGTTGATGGGTTTCGAACGAACAAGTTTACGGGGGGGGGGGGGGGGGGGGGGAGAACTGAGCAAGCTTCACTCTTGTTCAATATACTAAAGTTATTATCTATAAGGGGTTTTAAAAATTCACAGTGGGCCATGCCCCCCACCCCCACACACACATACCCTTTGGATCCGCCCTGCATTTATTTCGTCTCATCTTCTTACAAATAAGGCATTAAATATATCCTTATTGATTCTGTAGCTATCTTGGATAACAATGTCATAAATGTCTATTCATAAGCTTCTAATACAATGCTTAGCAAATTACTTGGTAAAGTGGTAGCCCATTACATGCTAATCAATCCCTCTCCTATTTTAGTTAAGACATCTACATTATAGTCATAATATGAATGACGTAGAATGTTATTATAGGTTAATAATTTATTTTATAATTTATCTTCACCAAAATTAAAATTAAAAATTTAATAATAAAGCGTACATGCGGTTAGTGGAGGACTATCAAAAGCCGAACATGTATTAGGAGTCGATAGCCTTGTTGTTCCATAATGACTCGAGTGTAAAGAAATGTTATACTTAATGTCTATACTCTATATTACATTTTGTCCTTTGGTTTGTTAAATTATGCCGAGATAATGTAGTTAGTAAGAAATGTTATACTTAATGTCATTCTCAGTGTTATACATAATGTTTTTTTTTTGTGTGTAGGTGATGTAAGGTCTATAAAACGATATGTCAAGGTCGTCCATAGAGTTAACGGAACTTTGATTCGTACCAAACGCAGATCAACTGTTAGTTGCGCTTATGCATATAAACTGCAAAAACGTCGGAATGATAGATCTTATTTGTTGCGTTTTGGCCGGTTGTTTCAACAATACGACGTTGATATGTATATCAAAATCGAGGCAAAATGCTAGCTTTATTTTGAAATTAATTAGGACAAAATGAGGGTCGAATGCTACAACGTTGCTTCTAGAGTCAAGAGGGGGGGAAAGGTTGGCATGCGTGTATACCTGTCGGCCACATTCACTTGTGGGCCTCCAGACATGTGGCATCGCTTAGATTCGATTTCGTATGTCCAAGAATTTGGGCGGCTTGATCTGTTTTTCACAGTAATGTCCAATTTCAAATGGCCGGAGATCAGGGCTTGTTTATCAGCATCGTGCGAAAAAGTCTAGAATTGTCATGATCTCGTTGTTCGTGTTAACAAGACGAAGCTCGACATACTTCAGGATCGCATTATGAAGAATAAATTGTTTGGGGAAGTTGCATCTGTTGTGCATGTTGTGGAGTTTCAAAAACGGGGTTTGCCACATGCTCATTTCCTCGTAATACTCATTTCCTCATAATGCTCAAGCCACGATCGTTTTGTGAGTGTTGAACTTCCTGATAAGGATGCAGATCCATATTTGTATAGCTTTGTTGTCAAACATATGATGCATGATCCGTGTGGTGAACTCAACTTCCAAAATGTATGTATGCGAGAAGAAAGATGAGGAACAGCTACCCTCGCCAATTTTCAGAGCTTACGATATGTGGAAAGATGAGTTATCTATTATATCGTAGAAGTAACTATGGCAGATCTGCAATGGTAGGGGAAGAAGTTGGTGTAATACCCCGCCCAGAGTGGGCGATGTGATATATTTGATATGGTTTGATTGGTACTACTCATACCATCAAGATGCATATTCTTTTCAGTAGTCCAACTCATAAGAACTCTAAAGTTAAGCGTGTTTGACCTGGGTAATCCTGGGATGGGTGACCTACTAGGAAGTGTCCCGGTGAGCACGTGAGTGAGGACAAAACGTGATGGAAAAACCCGGTGTTCCGGGGTGGGGCGTTACAGTTGGATAAGTGATGGGTGGTACAAACCTTGTAATCCGACCCTGCTTGCTGAATTGAATTGTCATTTCAACATTGAAATATGTTGTGACAATAGAGTGGTTAAATACTTATATAAGTACGTTCATAACGGCCACGACAGAGTTGTATTTTGAATTAGTAGCGAAATAGCAACATCGAATGTCAATGAAATTGGTAAGTTTAAGAATGCTCGTTGGGTTTCTCCTCCAGAAGCTGTGTAGAGGATCTATGGTTTCCATTTGAGCGGCATGCATCCTTCTGAACTTCAACTCCAAGTTCACTTTCCGGACTTCCAAACATTTCATTTTGACGATGACGATGACCTTGAAAATCTTCTGAGAGACGAGAGAGCAAAGCGGAGCATGCTCACTGAATATTTTCCGCATGAATGTTGAAGCGCGACGGCTAAATTCTTCGTACAAAAATTTTCCAGTTAACTATGTGTGAGATTCCCAAGAGAATTTGAACTAAGCGCAAGCGAGGGGTTGTTCTAGGTAGATTCTGCATTAATAACCCGTGTGAAGATGAGAGATACTACCTCCGTGTGTTGCTGCTTATAAACGTGGTTTACTTCAAAGAGATAGAGATATTGATAATTGTATGGAAGAGGAATCTATTTCATAGATGCTACATGCACTCAATATTTTGTTTCCGACGCTCCTGTTTTATTGCAAACCATCTAAGTGGAAAGACCTGTTTTCAAAGTTCTCTGATTGTATGACTGGAGATTTTGTGCGTGCGAGGTCTACGTGTAGGTACACAGATAGTGATATCATACATCTGGTATTATTGGGGATAAATGACACGCTCAAGTCTTTAGGGAAAGAGGTGGATGATTACCACATTATGCCATTCAACTTTTCCCAACCAAAACTGAATAATTGACGAGAGACGTATCTTCAGAACTGAATTTGCCAATTCCACAAGAAGATATGCATACACTACATTCGTTAAATGAACAGTAGAAGGTTGCATTAGATAACATATTTGATAAGCTCTTAGAAGTGAGGGTGGTTGTCTTTTTGTTGATGGACCAGGTGGTACCGGCAAAAGTTTTTTGTATCAAGTTCTATTGGCTTATATACGTTGGCATGGTTTCATTACATTAGTTGTTGCCACTTCTGGAACCATATCGTCATGTTTCATTGGGGTCGCACTGCTCACTCTAGGTTTAACCATACTTGTGGTGGATCTTATTAAAATGTATTTGACTGTTAATATAGGGGCGCATGAGGATCCTGAAGTTCAGTTGCCGTCTTCTATAGTTGTGCCTTATACAACTCATTCAGAATTATTGGAATGCTTACTATCATATGTTTATCCAAATCGAAATTTGTTTGATACTAATCCTCTAGTCGTGATGAAAGGAAATGTTTACTATCATATGTTCAACACTATGTTTATTGCTAGGATGGTTGGAAAGCCTCAGGTCCATCTGAGTAATGATCGTGCTAAACATGCGACTGATCAAGGAGACTATCTTGATTATTTGAATAGCTTGGAACCGAGGGGATTGCCTCAACATCGTCTAATCCTAAAACGTAACTATCATGTTGTTTTGTTATGAAATATAAATTCAGTTGAATGGCCATGCAATGATACTCGACTCATATGCAAGACTCTTAAACCGCATGTGGTTGGGGCAATTATTGCTTCTAGGCAACTTGTAGGAAAACACGTACGGATTTAATGCATACAATTGCAACCAAACCTATGGGACAATAAATACTTGATTCCTTTCGTCCTTCGTCAGATTCCTATGCGATTGTGTTTTGCAATGAGGGTAAATAAACTCAAGGCCAAACATTGCATTACGTTGGCTTATACCTTAAGGAGCCAGTGTTTTTCATGATCAGTTATATGTAGCTCTGTCGAGACCTCGCAAGGGAAACAATGTGAAGGTTCTATTTTGTCATATGCTTTTTAAATTGGAAGTATAAACTTGTCTTTTAAATTTGCTTTAGTTTTCCAGTCTAGATGGTTGCATGTGATTCCTTATGTGTTACTTTCCTTTGCTTTAGTGATAGTCTCTAAATTGTAAATAGATATGATAACTATGTTTTGGATTGATGTATCAACTTGTCTTCTAAATTTGCTTGAGTTTTTCAGGCTAGATGGTTTCTTGTGATTCTTTATGTGTTACTTTTCTTTGCTTGAGTGACATCCTCTAAATTGTAAATAGATATGATAACTAGATTACCATGTGTGTTTGCATTTTTGTGTTGATATACACCATGTATGACAATATGTTAATGATTCCTCAAGTTACACTATGACTCAGTTACTAGATATCTAAAGTTAATGTAACTGAAGTTATGCTAACTATGGTTGGCTACTAGCTTGGTACAAGCGCTACATTTATACTAATGACTAGGTTTGTTGGTTTATGACATACATGCCCAGTTAATTGTTGTCCCCTATTGAAATTTATCATTTCTTCCTCATGTATGTTCTTCTCATTTCTAACAGCTCAATACAATTTCAACAGTTGTGTATGGTTTGACCATTTCAATATTTGAAGATGCCTTGCAATTAATGGTGTGTACAAAGTATTCAATGTTATCTTGAAGCCGCCCACTGGCTCTCAGGCTATTAATGGATATCCGACGCACTAGGTTTGACGAGAATCCTTGCGATTCTTGATGGTATATATTCTCTTACTATGATAACATATAAGATGGCCCTTGATGAAGTTATAACATCTCAAATAACGTTAGGCTTACATATATCACTTCACATGTCAATTTCATAATTTAGTTAATAGATACTATCATCACGTAGATGTTATTGTAGTAATTATAAAGGCAACAAACTCAAAGGAAGTACCTACTATGTTTGGAAAATGTGTTGTTTAGTCTTTCGCCATTGTTAATAGAGCATAAGTACCATTTCTACATGACTTATATTATATATTTCTTGTGGGATTGTAGTATGCTCACCTTCAGTTATGATCAGGCTCAAACTTATGACATTCAGCGGATGGGGCCAACAGGTTGAACATCATGCCTATACTTACAATGTGGGTTGTGATGAGCGAAATTTGAAAAATTCACCTAACCCGCTCATCCTGCCCGATAACAAGCGGGTCTTTTAATAATTTGAAAAACTCAAATCCCACGGGTCAGGGTTAATAACTCTTCACGTCACAAATAAAAATATACTATCAATTAATAATAATCGGAAAGAGTAATCTTATTATGAAATATTTAAAAATGTATTACTCCCTCCATCAATAATTGATAGGACTACTTTTCTTTTATCGAAATCTCTTAATTGATCCCTATTTAGTTCAAAAAAGTAAAGGAAAAATATAGATTGTGAGTTGAATTTGAATTTTCCTAAATGTTTGTGCCAAATGAAATGTCCCTAACAAAAAGGGATGCAGAAAGTATAATGGTTACCAACAAAAAACTAAATACTAAGCTAGTGGATGATCATCCATCCATATGAAGGTTTCATATATACTTACATGTCTTTCGATGTTATTCTCATTGTCCATGCGGCGCATGCATGTCCTTTTCCATTCATATGAAAGGTTTCACTTATAATTATTGTATTCTTTATTATGATAAATAATAACTTTAATATTAATAAATTTATTTTCATGGAGACCTTTTCCTACAGTAATATTACTTTCACTATCATATATAGTTCACTACAGATAATGAAACTAATATGTTTCTCTTTTCTTACATTAATATTACATTCAACATCATACGAGTAATAATTTATTATTTTGAATTTTTGTAGCAAAGGGTCTACTTCCATTCAACTCTTATATATATACAATGTTTTGCAAATTTTACAACTTCACACTTATTACCTTTTTCTATTTTTCTTATCACCTAAAAACAAACTTTAGAACAAAATCATAATCTTTTTCAATTTTAAGAATGGCAAACGAGAACAATAATGGTAGTAATGGTAATAATAAGAGTGTTGATAATGCGACAAAAGAGGAATCGAGGATCCTCTTGAATTTCTTTCGAAAGATAAACTTAGAAGCGGCGTCTAATAAAGTTTACTACATAGCTTTTACTATTCCACCTTCTGCCAAAAGAAAAAGATTTGCCTTGCTGATCAAGGATGGAGCCGAAAGGAAGCACATAAATAACAATTAAACGGCCATTACGATTCACTAGGAAATATGAAATAACATAAGCTTAATGCACTTCTAGACAGGCTCATGGCAAGGTTGTCTCAACCATTCTTCGCACTAGACTAGCCAATGTTACTAATAAAAGTCGCCTCGTTTACTTGCCTACATGATCTTATAGTAACTGCGAGACCATTCGTAAATTACACCCATATCCAATGACTATCATCTCAAACTCTTCTACTGGGATGAGGAGAAAGAACAACTTAAAGCCAAGGTTCAGCTCACATTCTTCGACCAAAGTGCTCCAACAAAATTCTTGAAATAACCAAGTCTGATATCAATGTTAAGGAACACCAGTTCACCGCTATGAAGTCGACTTTTCTCTATTAATTCACGCTAAGGTGCTGCGCTAAGTTCCAAGGCACATGCTGCAATTCAAAATATACCAAATTCAGACCACATGTTCACAAACATATTAATATATAAGATGTCAATCAAATTAGAGTTAAAAAACTAACGAATAGCATTACCATGGTGTGATAGTTCACTACTGGAAAAAGAGGCAAAAACGACGTTATTGCCCTTTGTCGTATGTTTATATACGACGAAATAGGACAAGCCTCTGCATAGACCCGAATTTTATTGGTCAAATAAGAATATACGAAAGGATAAGGGCAAGGCAATCGCCAATCCTCCACGGCAGAAGAAACGAAAGGAGATGCCTTTCGTGGACTATTATTCAGGAGCATACCAGCAGCCAAGCTTGTATATCCGTGACAATGATGAGTCTGCTACAATGTCTAATAGGCGTGATCGTTCACTTGTTGACACAAGCTCGGACGAGGAGGACGTTGATTTGAGTATGCCGCAACGGAGTAGTCGGGGTGAAACGTCTTATGTACCTCGAGCAGAGTCATCTCAAGTGCCTCGAGCAGCGTCTTCTCAGGTGCCTCGACCAACGACATCTCATGTGCCTCGACCAGGGACATCTCATGTGCCTCGAGAAGAGACATCTCAAGTCCCTCGAGAAGAGACATCGGGGTCTATTGGAAGGGCTTCTGGTGGTACTCCTAATACTGGTATCATTAGGCGTCGAGGAGCAGCTCGAGATCGCTCTCCTCCTCGTACTGGGAAGACGAAGATAGAATTTGTTGGCGATGAGTAATTAAAATACTTTTTATAAAGTTTAATATAATTCATATATTAATATTTAATAACTGAGAATATTTTTTTTCTTTCCTCCAGTTTGTATGCTGATGACTTGGCTGGTTTTTTCCGCCCGTTAATGCGAAAGCTGATTAATGGGTTCTATCCTCATTGGACAGATGTCCCAAGGAAGGAGAGGGAAGAGATATGGGAGAGGTTCTTGGTAAGAATTTCCTAAATTAATGCTTGTGTTGTCCAACCCTTAGTGGCTCATACCTGTCCTCCCCGCATGTCTTACAAATATGTAAACTTTCATCCTCTTTATAAAACAACATGCAATTATTTATACATGAATGGATCTTTTGTTTCGGCAAAAACAAAGAAGACAACATTTTTTTTGCCTCATAGAAATCAATTGGTATTGTAACTCCCTTATTTGGTAGAGCCCTTCTTATTAGACTAACCCATCGTTCATACATAACTTGTGAAATATTCGATTCAGCTTTAAGATTGAGCAACTGACTTATCATGGAAAGCTTCGTGAACTCCGTACAACCATCATACAGTGGTTCATTAGCCATGTCAAGTAGTTCGTAATATGCTGCTGCAGTTGAGTTCGGATCTTCCGGTACATTAGGCTGGTCATCCTCATTCACCTCAACATTCTCCCATCCTGATGCCTCAGTACTATCTAATGTATCAGGTCCCCAATTCAGACCATCTGTCACCATATTCACATATTCATTTGAATTAGTAAATCTATCAGGTTCGGGTTGTTCAACGTCATCTTCATGTACATTATTAGCCTCTCCGTGAAATACCCATCTTTCATATCCTCTAACAAAACCACGTTTACAAAGATGAGTCTCCACTACATTCTTGTTGTGAAAATACACATTACGACAGCTATTACACGGACATCTAAACTCTGTCGTATCTGATTGTCGGGCAAGATCATCAGCAATTTTTAAGAAATTTTTAACACCAAACAGAAAAGCATAACTTGGTAATCCATCATCCCGAAATCTATTGTACATCCAATTACGATCTTCCGACATATTACCGTAAACCCTAAATAATAAGTACAAATGTATTTAAGATTAAAATTCATAAGCATAATAATAATAACTAATCGTATATAATTATACTCGATTGCAACACAATTAAAACATAAAAATCGTACCTTTAACAATTGTTGTCGATCTTGAGTTGGAATTAATAGAAAGTTTAGAAAAAGAAAATGATAATACTAATTTCAAGGTAATTATTGAGGGCATACATGATTATGATAGACGGGAGAGGGGAGAAAAGAGAGGGGGGGAAATATGAGTAATTAGACAGTAAATACGCTAAAACAGAGACAAAACAGAGTTAAAATACAGAGTTTCTTCGTGTTAGAAACGAGTAGGTACGACAAATTATCACAAAGAAAACATACGACAACATACGACAAATTTGTCCTATTTTGTCTTATATTTAAAACAAAACAATATGACTAATTTTAGTATACCTTCTATTCTTTTAACAATGATCATGTTAAATAATGTTACCGAACTACCATAATAAAGCATATAGTATGTAAACTTCATATAATAACTAGTTCGATCATACATTGCCTCATATATATAATCATATATTATAATTAAATTGTAACGTGTCTCTCAAGTATTTTACAATAAATAAGTCAAGAATTCACTTAAACATTCAACATTTTAATATATTGGTGAAAGAACGAACAGAAAAATTAAATTTCAATCCAAAGCTACGACAAAAAAGGACAAATTGGTCTTAATTTGTCGTATACTTATGACAACATAGGACATCTTGCTTCATTTCACTATGCAAATTTAGCTATATTGTAATTGTACATTGATATTTTAACGATCATGATTTTAAATAAATTGAATCACTAACGGATAATATTATCAAACTATCATTCAAAAAATTATTTGGACTCCCTTTGCATTTTCTGTCAAAGTAATACATAGTCGTTCATATGATATTTATCATACATTGCCTCATATATATAATAAGATATTATAATTGAATTAAAAGTGTCTCTCAAGTAATACTTTACAATAAATAAGTAAAGAATTCACTTAAACATTCAACATTTTTTAACTTATTGGTCAATGAACGAAAGGAAAGATTAAATTTCGATCCAAAGTTACGACCAAGAAGGACAAATTTGTCGTAATATATCGTAAACTTATGACAACTTATGACATCTTGCTTCATTCCACTATACAAATTTAGCTATATAGTAATCGTATATTGATATTTTAATGATCTTGATTCTAAAGAAATTGAATCACTTATGGATAATATTATCAAACTATCGTTTAACAAATTATTTGGACCCCATTCGCATTTTTTGCCAAAGTAATACATAGTCGTTTATAGTTCATCATGATATTCATCATACATTGTCTCATATATATAATCAGATATTATAATTGAACTTAAAAGAGTCTCTCAAGTAATAGTTTACAAATAATAAGCAAAGAATTCACTTAAACATTCAACCATTTTAATATATTGGTCTAAGAACGAAGACAAAAGTAGGAATTTATATCAATTATACGACGAACAAGGACAAAGTGGTCGTAATTTGTCGTATTAGTGTGACAAAATAGAACAACATGCTTCGTTCAGTATCTAGCTATATTAATCGTACATTAACCTATAGATCAACATGATAAACAAATGAAATTTTAAATATTTAGATATCATTTGAATTTTTGCCTAAATAATACATACTTGTTCATATAACTCGATCAATATTCATAATATAATACTATAATTTCATAACATTATTGATGAAAATATGATTGTGAAGCATTTTGAACATAATTTTACAAAGGACAACTTATGACAAAAATGAAATTTGGGCGGTAATTGAAAATTCGAAACACCAAAAACGAAAAATGAAAATTTTAAGCGGAATTTTTAAATTTTTGGCGCATTTGTAAGGACAAAATACGACAAATTTGAAATTTTCCGAAATTCAAAACCTTTGTGCCTATATATTAGCATCCTTATATCACCTTTAACATCATTTTCTCCCAAGGTATGTACCTCTTTATTGATTTCCTTGTTATCAATTTCATTTAACATATTTATTTTATTTCATATTTTGAATATAATCTAACACTAACTTTTTTTGTTTTCTTTCTATATTGTTTACTTTTTTCTTAGTTAAATTTAGGTATTTATCTTATCAATGTCAAAGTAAGTACTCAATAATTTGCATCTCTTTATAATTGTTTATTTAATTTATGATGTTTTTTTCTTTTATATGTTGAATATCATCTAATAACACTATTTTGTTTCTTTTTGTGTGTTTTTTTCTTTTTTCTTAAATTTAGGTATGTTACGCTCATCAATATCAAAGTAAGTATCCAATAATTTACGAATTTTGTTTCATTTTTCTGTAATAATATTGCATCTTGTTATTAGATTCATGTTTATTTGATTTGATATTGTTAAATTTATTAATTGACTTAATATTATGCGTACCTTAAAATTAAACTATTGTTAATATTTAGTGATTTGAATACTAATGTTAATTTGATTTGGCATTTTTCGTTTTCTTCTTTGTTTTTTGGTTAATTGTATACGGGTGTGTATCAGTACATCCCAGAAGCTGCTACAATAATAGCTTCTGGTGTGTGTATATTTTTTTAATATTTCCAGAGTAAATACGACAACATAGGACAAACGTCAAAAGAGTATATACGATAATATAGGACAAACAACAAAAGAGTATATACGACCAAATAGGACAAATGTTTGTATTTTTCGATTTAATTTTAAATTAAAACCTAGAAAATATGTAAGACAAACTAAGACAAATACTAATTACGAAATTTTTTTTTGGAGATAAAAGAGTACGACAAACTAAGACAACATATTTAATTTCTTTTTCTTTTTTTAAATTATCAAATACGACAATGTGTAACAAACACAAATTAATTTCGATTTTATTTTTTCTCTATGGTATAGGACAACATACGACAAATTGTGGCCCGTATAATTGTTTAATCGGGCTCTGATTGTAAGACAACGTACGACAAAAGGAGCAAATACGACTAAGTATAAAGGACAAAAAAAATTTGTCGTATGCTAGGCATATACGACAACATATGACGAATTCCTTTGTCCTTTTTGCGTTTTTTTCCTGTAGTGGTTGGTCTGTTCATATACGCATACGCCACTTGGTTTGGCAAAGAACAATGACATGTATTTAGGTTAATAGCTAGTACGTAACATCACCATTACGCATTCTCAGGTAAGACATCTTCTTCTATGAGTCCACACTCGATATCGAAAGCATCGGAGTTCAAATCCTAGACAGACATATTACCCATGACCTTTTTGAACTTTAGTATGGACACATTACGACCAACATTATATGCAGCGAGAAGTAGGGTCCCTGAATCTACTTTGGCACGGCTAAGGAACGTGTGCCAACCTGAACAAAGCACGCACTTGGTAACAATTACGGGAATCCTCCACCCTCCGTAACGAATGATGATGCAACCGTCCCCTTCATTGCTCAAGCCATTAGTGAATTCTTGGGGAAGTTTCTAAACATATGCATCGAAAACTTACATATCATGTATATATCACAGTGTTAAATTCACAATAACTATTCTACTGCATTGAATGCATAAACATAGTCCAAAGTGAAATAGCACATTCCCTTACCAAATTGAAATTGAAACAATAAATAAAGGCTAAAATCAAAGTCAAAAGTAATATCATAACTCAGAATATCAAAGAATTTATTAATACTTCATTTCACAAAATAGCCAATATTCTCTGCCTCCTTCTTTATTTAAAACACATTATTTTCACACAATTATTGTTCAACACCAAGTAATATTTTATATTGAACAACATAAATTTAAATGTGTTTGCTTACCTTTATGTGCTTGTTAGTAGCTATTAAAGATGCTTTAACCGGAGAGCCTAGTGGAAAAGGCTCTTACTAGTAACCACAAGACCCTGGGTTGATACTCATCTCATCGCTAATTGATCACTATGATAATAAGATGAGAAAGAAGTTATGTTGATTTTACATATATTGGTTTAAGTTTTCTCCACCGTTTTTATACTAAATCAATTGTTAACTTTCATTTGTGTAATCTAATGATCATTTTCTGTTATGCAAAGAGTATTCAAAACAATAATAGCCACTTAATTGGCTATTAATTTCATTGATCGTCAGATTTATAGCTAATGAAATCGATTGAAACAAACAACCTAATTCTATAATTGTGTATATGTAATTTAATAATTCTATTCCGTTATACTTCATTCTATTTATGTAATTTAATCACTCTTTTCAGTTATGTTTAGAACTTAACATGTGAATTTAATCTTGAACAACATCAGTAGCCATTAATTCCCCAACACTATTATCAAATTTATTTATCTAATTTCTGTTATGCATCGAGCAATAATAGATATTTCTTAATATTTACGTATTCACACTTTTATAAGGTAATATAAATTATATTATATATCATTATTCTTTATTATTTTATTTTATAGCAATCACTTTATCTAAATTATTTTTTGATCTTTTAATGTTTTTATTATTATTATAGTAAATGTTAAATCTAAATATTATTTATTTAGCTCTCATTAATTTTTTAATTTCCAATTAATAAGGTATATAGATTTTGTTATATATATAATTATTTTTTATTATTATATGTTGTAGCGATCAATATTCTCTCAAGTGTCATTAGTTATGAATTATCATAGCTAATAATATATTTAAATATTTTTTAGAACTTCTTAATTATTTTTTATTATCATAGCTAATTTTTGTGCACTAATCAATCAAATAAGCATGCGATTTATAGACTATTGGAATGTCCTAATCTTAATAGGATGTGTATACATTAGAGCTCTCCTATTATGATTATAATTCGAACTCTTCTTGTACTTATTCAATTTGACTAGGTTTCCTATTCGAAGTAAGCTCATTGCCCCATGCATAATCATGCATGGCCATACGTGAACTTCCTCAAGTGAGGAAATTAAATACTTATCGTTCATCCTACTAAAGAAAAATATGCAATCTTCGTTAAAAATTGTTATTCTCTTACCATTCTTCAAACATACCTTCTTAGTTTCGACATTACCAAAGAATCTTCCTTCGAATTTAATAGCATTAACAACTCAATGTGATTGACGAGATGAAGGCTTGTAAGTGAAGTTCCCAATTAAAATCGCGAGTACCAAGCGCGTCATCTCCTAAAGCACATTGAGCTGTTAATGTTGGCAAATTCGAAGGAAGATTCTTTGGTGATGTGAAAACTAAGAATACCATCTTCTGCCATTTTTGCTAAAAAGCAAGGTGTTTGAAGAATGACCATTAAGAGAATAACAATGTTTAACGAAGATGATTGCATATTTTTCTTTAGTAGGATGAACGATAAGGACAATGCGATATAACATACGGCAATAACATAGTAATTATATAGTACTCCATGTTAGAGGCGTGTCATAGGTATTTGAGGTAATAGTATAATATATATCTTTACTAGTATCTAACTAATAATAACAACATATCACATTCCTCAAATAATTGAATTTTATATTTTAGTATCTATTTATGAAAATATTATACTATCACATTCCTCAAATAATTGATTTTATATTTTAGCCTCCATTCATACTAAGCATGCAATTACTACTACATCTTTTTCAAAAGTAATAAAAACGTAAGGTAGTACTACGATGGTATGTTCATCATATTTTCCATTTAAATAGAAATAAATAATTGAGATCTGTGTACTAAGATCTTTAATTAAATGATAATGGATTTTACTTATATTTTACATAACTATGCATAAATCTATCCATTAATTGATTACTATAATAAGTATACTACATAACTAACTATATAGATGGATTATTTAAATTTAGTTATTACTAATGCATCAAAAACAAAACTTGGGGTCAAATATATAGATCAAATTTCACTAATTGGTACATTTGGTACATTCAACTAATTTCCTCGTGGATAAGTAATTAAATTATCATAATCAGCCCAACAATTACGTCGAACAACAATTGAGGAGATCTTTGTCCATAAATTTTGATTAGTTACACATTCTACTAATAAAATAATTTTGAATAGGATCTCATTAATATTGGTAAGATTACAAACCTATTTTCATTGATATGTATATTAGTTATTAGGAGACATTGCTTTTCTTCCAATTCTTCCTTCCACAAATCAACCGATATTTTCTGTATCCTTCGTTCATTCAAAAAATACAATTTTCACACAATTATTGTTGAATATAGGTACCGATATACAAAATGTTAAAACAATACTCATGAATATTGTAGTCAAGTAACTAAAATATCATAATCAACCTACTAATTATGTCGAACAACAATTAAGGAGATTTTTGTCTACATAGTAATTAATTTAGTTACACATTACTAATAATAATAAAAATTCAAAAATAACACATGTATTTGTAAATTACATACGTATTTTTATTGATATGTATGTTAGTAATAGGAGACCTTGTTTGCCTCCAATTTTTCATTTCACAAAATAGCCAATATTCTCTGCCTCCTTCTTTATTTAAAACACATTATTTTCACACAATTATTGTTCAACACCAAGTAATATTTTATATTGAACAACATAAATTTAAATGTGTTTGCTTACCTTTATGTGCTTGTTAGTAGCTATTAAAGATGCTTTAACCGGATAGCCTAGTGGAAAGGGCTCTTACTAGTAACCAGAAGACCCTGGGTTCGATACTCATCTCATCGCTAATTGATCACTATGATAATAAGATGAGAAAGAAGTTATGTTGATTTTACATATATTGGTTTAAGTTTTCTCCACCGTTTTTATACTAATTCAATTGTTAACTTTCATTTGTGTAATTTAATGATCATTTTCTGTTATGCAAAGAGTATTCAAAACAATAATAGCCACTTAATTGGCTATTAATTTCATTGATTGTCAGATTTATAGCTAATGTAATCGATTGAAACAAACAACCTAATTCTATAGTTGTGTATATGTAATTTAATAATTCTATTCCGTTATACTTCATTCTATTTATGTAATTTAATCACTCTTTTTAGTTATGTTTAGTAATTAACATGTGAATTTAATCTTGAACAACATAAGTAGCCATTAATTTCCCAACACTATTATCAAATTTATTTATCTAATTTCTGTTATGCATCGAGCAATAATAGATATTTCTTAATATTTACGTATTCACACTTTTATAAGGTAATATAAATTATATTATATATCATTATTCTTTATTATTTTATTTTATAGCAATCACTTTATCTAAATTGTTTTTTGATCTTTTAATGTTTTTATTATTATTATGGTAAATGTTAAATCTAAATATTATTTATTTAGCTCTCATTAATTTTTTTAATTTCCAATTAATAAGGTATATAGATTTTGTTATATATATAATTATTTTTTATTATTATATGTTATAGCGATCAATATTCTCTCAAGTGTCATTAGTTATGAATTATCATAGCTAATAATATATTTAAATATTTTTTAGAACTTCTTAATTATTTTTTATTATTATAGTAAAATTTTAAATATAAATAATTGTTTAGCTTTCGCTATCTTATTCATTTCACATTAATATAAGTGTTTTTTGAACTTTTTAATATTTCATTTATTATTGTGAGACATGTTAAATCTAAATATTTTTTTTAACTCTCGTTAACTTTTTATTCGAATTAATTATTAAAGAAACACTTACCTATTCACATTTTTATAATGTATATGTAGATTGTGATATATAGACTTATTAATATTATAATATTATGTAGTGATTACTGTTCTCTCAAGTGTCATTCGTTATCAATTTTCATAACTAATAATATATTTAAATGTTTTTTGAACTTTTTAATAATTTGTTATAATTATAGTACAATTTAAATCTAAATATTCTTTGTTTATCTCTCGCCATATTTTTTATTTCAAAATATTTATAAATTCTCATAATTGTCATATGTTGTAATAATTCAACTATTACTATTTTCATAACTAAGAGTAACTTTTCAACACTAATAATGGATTTAATTTTTTTTGAACTTTTCAATAATTTTTTAGTTACTTCTGAAACTTTTAAAAGCTTTACTATATAGTATTGTGGTAATTTCTTTTCTTTTTTAGTTAATTATTAGTTTTCATGATGATTAAGGCTTTGAAACAATTTAGTTTAATAATTTTAGATATAATTATTTTAGCTATTTTAATTTTCAACAATCACTAATTTCTCTACTTTGAGTAGTTATGACTTTAGTAAATAATTTTCTTAGCTCATTAATTTATTTTAAACTTTAACTACTTTAATTTATATAACACTACCCAGCAAACAATATGGGGAAAAAACAGAAATAAACAATTATATAAATAAAGTAATAAAACAAAATGACTTACGTACAACAATGGGGTGAACAAAGGTTGAGAAGAATTGGTTAACTGTTCAGCTCCATATGGACTTGCAACGGATTTTGAAAAGCCATTTAACTGTTCACCTCCATATTACACAAGCCGTTAACTGTAATACCCGGCCCAGAGTGGGCGATGTGATATATTTGATATGATTTGATTGGTACTACTCATATCATCAAGATGCATCTTCTTTTCGGTAGCCCAACTTAGAAGAACTCTAAGGTTAAGTGTGCTTGACCTGGAGTAATTCTAGGATGGGTGACCCACTGGGAAGTTTTCTAGTGAGCACGTGAGTGAGGACAAAACGTGCTGGAGAGACCCGTGGTGGTTTGTGGGGCCAGTCCATCAAATCAAATAACGTTCCGACCCGTTTCGGGGGGGCGGGGCGTTACAAATGGTATCAGAGCGGGGCCGTCCGAAATGTGAGATCTAAGTGCTATGCGGCGCAAAGTGCTACGTCGAGGACGGGAGTGACCTCTTGAGGCCGTAGGAGCCAGCTCTAGAGTATCACACGGATGGTACGGTCCTGGATGTGGAGTGGATGTGGCTCAACGAGGACGTTGAGTGTTTAAGTGGGGGAGATTGTAATACCCGGCCCAGAGTGGGCGATGTGATATATTTGATATGATTTGATTGGTACTACTCATATCATCAAGATGCATCTTCTTTTCGGTAGCCCAACTTAGAAGAACTCTAAGGTTAAGTGTGCTTGACCTGGAGTAATTCTAGGTTGGGTGACCCACTGGGAAGTTTTCTAGTGAGCACGTGAGTGAGGACAAAACGTGCTGGAGAGACCCGTGGTGGTTTGTGGGGCCAGTCCATCAAATCAAATAACGTTCCGACCCGTTTCGGGGGGGGGGGGGGTGGGGCGTTACATTAACTATGGAGGAAGCAAAACAAGCAATTGGAAGTATGGGGGTTTTGATATACAAAGCTAATCAACTTGACTATGATATTGCGATAGTGAAAATGCATGAAACTCTCGGAAGTGTCGAAGAACAAATTCATTAATATTACGACTCAAACCATTGGAAGTATGGGGGTTTTTGCTGACTGTGCATTCAGGGCCGGTCCTGACATTTTTGGGGCCCGGGGCGAAAACTGAAAAATGGGGGCCCTATTACAAAGGCTTATTTTCATTTTGCACCCTCTATTATTGCCGAAATTTCAAAGTGCACCCTAATACTTTCCTAAGCCTCATTTTGCACCCTATACTTCACTATTTTTCATTTTGCAGCCTAAAACGCAAATTTAGACCCTAAACTAATGTAAAAGGAAGGGCAAACTTGTCATAACACAATTAATAGTTTTTTGGGGCATTTTTTATAATATCAAAATTATTAAATTAAAAAATAACCCCATACTCCATCTTCTTCCCACACCCTACCCCTACCCTCATACCCTCCCCACCCACCAGTCACCACCACCATAACTGCCTCCATCCATCTTCTTGGAACAAAAACCCAGTAAATCAATCAATGGAATCAGGTAAAAAGATGAACAAGAAGGAGGTATTCAAGCTAGCAAAAGGGTTTAATAGGAAAGCAACAAATCGAATAAGAGTTGCAAGAGAAAGATTTGAGAAAGTTCTTTAGTAAGCAAACAACCAACAGTAACACCACCACGCCGACCCACCTACCTGCCTACCTGCAACCTAAGCCCACTACTGGTGCCAAACACGCAACCCAAATCGAAGGAGACATCGAATCCAAAATCCGCTGCCAAACGCCCCACTGCCCACGACTTTCAGCCCGAAAAATGTTGCAGCCAACGCAATGTCGCATTCTCAACAATTCCAGTATGAGCAAAGAAACAAACTGAGAGCAATTCTTCACTAGATTTAGGACTCTTGCGGGCTCAAAAAATTCATATTTGTCATCATCTTGCCAAAAAGAATCAGAAAATGTTGAAGGTTCTACTCTGAGGACTGTTATCAATAACGAAATTAGACGTCACCAACTTAGAATTGTTGAGGTAATGCTGAGAGTAATTTACTTGTATCGGAAATGTGGCGCATTCACCAAATGTGAGATGTTGGAGGGAAGGGACAATGTTATGATATAAAATCATATTCTTCAGTGAGTTGTATGCAAAGCCGGACATAAGAGCTGCTATCAGCTACAGATTCCCAAACATACTACTTGTCGGACCTAGGGTTCTTCGCTGCAATCAAATTTTGCGATTTGTCCCCTAAATTGTTGGCAAGTGAATGTTCTGATTATGAAGAGTTGCGATCATATCTTTATCTTCGTGGACGAGAAGCATACTTGCAGAAAAGAGTAACAAACAGATGAATAGGGTGGGGGTGGTGGGGATTTGATGAAAAAGATGAAGAGGGTGGGAGTTTGATGAAGAAGATGAAGTGGTGGGATTTATTTTTAATTTAACAAGTTTTGTTATTTGTGAATTATGCCCCAAAAGTTTAGTATATGTGGTATTCCAATTTTGCCCTTATTTTAAAACGAAATCTCCATCGTATCTGGCTGAAAAATCGATTTAAGGGTGCAAAATGAAAAAAATAAAGTTTAGGGTGCAATTTGAGGCTTAGGAAAGTATTATGGTGCAATTTGAAAATTCGCCGATAGTTGAGGGTGCAAAATGAAAATAAGCCTATTACAAAAGTATCTACGATTTTCATCGATCGAAAATTCAATATTTAATTCTCTTTCAAAACCCTTCTCAACTAAAATATCTTTTGATTTATTGATATCTATATGTGGTAAAGATTGATTATCATTAGACAACTTTTCATTATTAGATTGACTTGGCATAATATTTTCATTATTAAATTCATTTACAATAGCTTCACCACTTGAAATTGGATTTGGTTGTTCATGAACATTTGAAGTTCTCATAAAAAATTTATTAATAGCTCCTTTTTGTGATTCAACTAGTTCTTCAATCTTTTGTTAGTTTTTGTTTCAAATTATTAATAGCTCCTTTCCCAACGTCTAGGATGACTTCTCTACCACTGTGCTACCTATGCTTCCTGTCAATCATTTAACATCTAATATATATATAGAAATTTTAAAAATTTGGGGGCCCCCAAAATCTCAGGGCCCTGGGCGATCCCCCCCCCCCCCCCGGCCACCCCCAGGGCCGGCCCTGTGTCCATTTGTGGAGAAAAGTGGCAAACCATTATGAGTCAACCCTATTTTTAGCTTATATCACTCAATTAATATTCTTGACCTAAGTACCACCCCATGTAAAAATATTATTAGGAGTAGGGTAGAATTTTGATTACAATAAGGGTGCGGTAAGGTTTTGGTACTAGCTTATAGGTGAAGGGTGAGGTCTTTCTAGAGTAGGGGGTGGTTATTGGTGAAGTTGTAATAATGATCGGTGAAGGGGGGGTGATTGGAGAAGAAAATGATGACAATAAAAGGGTTGAAGATATTTTGGTATTTCTGCATACGAGTATTTATTATGAGAATTTTGTAAAGGTCCCAAGAATTAAAAATTGGTCAACTTTGTGCTACTTTTCTAATTTTCTCGTGGTTGTACCCAGACAACCTGACTAATGTTTCGGGTGTGAAATTGCCCTTGATAATTTAGAGAGGTTACCTAACCTAATGATTTGTTGATCCCTTGAAAATTGGTTCGTTAAAATTGATTTGCAATTCGTTAGTTTTGTTAATCAAATCATTTACGATTCAATATAAATTTATTTTTATTAGAGGAAATTTGAATGGGGTAAAATAAGAGAAAATTAGAAGAATGCCCCCCTTCCCCATATTTTTTTAAGTTTTATCCTTTATGTATTTGATTTTAGTACTTCCCTAATTATCTATTTTGCCCTTAATGAAGAATTTGCAAAAAATACCCTGCTAATACTTTTTAAATTTATTTTCATTTTTGTTTTGTTTTATTTTTTTTCTAATTCTTTTTGCCCCTCCCCCGTTCTTCTTTCTCTTCTATCTTAGTTTAGGTTTTCTAAAATTCATCTTCACTTCCTTCATTTTTGTTCCAACTTCAAAAATTGAGCTCAAAATGCGAATAAAAATGAAAAAAGAAGGGGAGATAGGTTTATTTTATTTGTTAATTCACATATTGACATAATATTTCACATACAACATACGAAATAGGTTTTGGAAAACCTAAACTAAGAAGAGAAAGAAGAAGAACAATGGGAGGGGCAAAAGAAGATTTAGAAAAAAACAAACTAAAAAAATGAATTAAAAATTAAAAAAATTTAAAAAAAATTAGAAAGGAATTTTTAGCAAGCTCTTAATTAAGGACTAAAAAGGTAATTTGAGAGAGGAATACTAAAATTAAAAAAATTAGGGAGGCGATAAAGAGTTCTGTTACACTTTTATTGTTTGGCTAATTTTTCAATTTTTCAAACATACTACCTTAACAAATAATCGTCATAAAGTTATTACTATCACCTTCAATTAAAAAAATTGGTTGATTTTGCTTTTTATTTGCCTTTTATTATTAAATTTTGTAAGTTTTAACGATAAAAGTTACGAATTTTCAAATATTTTTCCTCTACAAATATAAATGAAAATTATATTGAATCAGATATAGTAATATATGTCTATAACAACATGATTAAATAAAATATGATACTTGACAATAAAAAAACTAGACAAATTAATAGAATTGTAAGAGAGAGTGGCATAAAGTGTTATATAAGAGCATTCACACTAGTTTCCTTAAATTTATCTCTAAAATATTCCTTATTTATTATCTTTATCAATTTTGGGAATGTGTTTTAACTTTGTTATTTTTTCAATTTCCTTACTTGACACCCTATTTAATACAAACAAAAATAAAATTAATGAAAAAACAATATGTGAGGAATAAAAAAGATTTGATGTGTGATGATGCATGAGAGAGATATAAAGTGAATTTGATAAAGTGAGTTTGGGGAATGAGTTCAATACCCATATATTGGCACATTCAATTGCTTCCTCAAAAATTAGGTGTGGGCCATCTTTTTTTTTTATTAAAATGTAAATATATTAATAAGCAAAAATTATACATCAGAACATTTTTTTAGGCCGTGGGTATAATACAAGGATATAATCGAAGTGTACATCAATGTAAGTATTAAATCTTCCTAAAGTACGTATAGCGAAATATATACAAAAAAAAAAAAGAAAATAGTCAAGCTAATGGTAATACCGTAAATGGAATTTAGAGCATGAGATAATGTAGCATGAGACAATGGGCCATCTTTTTTTTTTTTATATTTTATTAGTAATATTGTAACCATTACATTCATCAATTCAACATAAATTCGTAACTTCAAAGGAAGGGGCAACTAGCTTTCAAATTAGTGAGCGATTAAGATCGCTCGAACCTCTTTCTTTTTGCTAGCAAGAGGACTCGAACCCGAGATCTCTGCTAGTGGTGTCAGCATGTTTTGCCACTAGGACAAGTTGTATTGACGACAATGGGCCATCTTGTTATTGTTGTAGAGAGTCTAGGAAAAAAGATTTTAACAATTTTTTAATTTCCCTTCTTCAATAAAAAAAGAAGGTGGGGGAGGGGCAGTCTTCAAATTTTCTCGTAAAATAATCATTTGGTTCAGCTTCATTGAGTCCATTCTCCCAAACCCTAAACCAAAATGTCAACTGATGAATCCCAAATCCCTACTCCTTCCTCCGTCAATGCTGACGTCAGCAACAAGCCCTCCAAGAAGGAACTCGCCAAACTCGAGCGTCAGCGCCGCCGTCAGGAAGCCGCTGCTGCCTCCGCCGCCTCGTCGATCTCCGCCGTCTCCCTCGACGACGCCGTCGATCCACTAGCGGCCAACTATGGTGACGTGGCTCTGATTGAGCTTCAATCGAAGCCGAAAACGGGACGCGTTTGGACACAGGTCAACTATACTATACTCTTGTGTTTATAACAGTGTCAAAACGAGAATTCTTATGTAGCGGACGAAGAATTAATAATGAATTGGTTCTAGATAGATAAGGCGAAAGCAGCCGCGTAGTCTTTCGAATAGTCCTACCGCCGTTTTTGTTTAGTTGTCGTTCTAGGCATTTGTAGATATTAAGGAAAATTAGAATTAGTAAAAAGTAAATTGGAATGTAGAATAGAAAAAATTCGAAACAATATTATTTGATAAATTTAACCAGAAAAAGTAGTAAAAAACATTAGAAATACAATTTCCTTTATGTAAATGGCATCTATTTATGAACAATAAATTTAGGCTATGAGGACATATGAGAAACGGATGGAGTATTATTTTTTAGAGAATGAATATTAGCATAATTTGCAGAACTGACATGTTTTAGCATTATTTTCTGCATTTTTTGAGAATCGAAAAAAGTAGCACATTTTAGGTTATATGAAGAACATCACGGAAACAGGTAGGTAGAAATGATATGGATGGAAATAGTAGATGTATATACGGAATCATAGTTTAGATGAAAACTAATTGAGTTGGTGCTAGATAAATGAGGAAAAGTTTAGAAATATAAGGACAAACGATATAATCTTTGGAAGAGTACTTTGTTGTGTTTGGATATGAGTAGTAGAATTCTGAGATATTTGTAAGAATGAAAATTTTTTTGCACAATTTCTGAGATATGGATGGATATAGCAGATACATATAGTTGTGTTTACGTCCAAAAAGGTACAACACGCCATTTTTATAGTTGTGCTGTTCCACAATACAAATTTTAAATGGGGTTAATATTTGCAAATTTCTTGTAGAATTACATTTTTCGAAAAAATTATTGGTAGTTCCACCACCCTTTAAAGGGTTCCCAATTAGCTATGATGAAGCGAACACTTACTTGCATTTAGAGGAGAAGTGGCTTACTAATATGCCACACTTGGTTGTCACAGGTTAGCGATTTAAATGATGGGTTGAAGGACCAGACGGTTCTCATTCGTGGACGAGCTCATACAATTCGTGCTGTGGGGAAGAAAATGGCGTTCTTGGTTGTAAGGAAACGTGGTTTTACCGTGCAATGTGTGGTGACTGTTGCGCCTGATTTGGTTAGTCCTCAAATGGTTAAGTTTGCTAATGGATTGAGCCGTGAGAGTATAATTGACGTCGAAGGTATTGTATCAGTGCCTGATGTAGCTATTAAAGGAGCTACTCAACAGGTATTACTCTTAAATGCTTAAGTCTTATAGACTCCTTCCGTCCCAAAAATATGGTCAACAGGTGTTACTCTTAAATGCTTATGTTTTGATGTTTGCGATTAAAGGACTCCATCTAGGAGCTTTCTTTAAAAACTCGCTAAAGCTAACCTTTAATGAGGTTGTGTTCGACCTTGGTAACCAGCAAATGTTAACATATTGCTCATTACATTTGAGCTGCCTCAAACTAAGTACCACCAATAATCTAGATGAGTGTTCATGTCTGCGAAGGCGTCTTGAGGAGGTTGCAATAATTCAGCGTCTTCTTCTTCTTCTTCGGTTTACAAAGCATCCCATCTCTCCACCTCTCTGCATCACTAATATATAACTTAAGTTCATCGTCTTTAGAGATTGATGCCCATGGCTTTTGGCATAGACCATTTAAATCACATAGCAGGGAAGATACTGCAAATCTTACTGTTTCCAACCAATATCCCCTCCTCACTACCACCATTAATATCAAACTTGAAGGCTCCATAAGTTCTTTATCAATACTTTGTAACTTAGGAGTTAGGATGCCTGTTAATTGTTGGATACTTTTCTTGAATGAAAAATTAAATATCTTTGATTAGAAATCGACAATTATTTTGCACTTCCTTTTGTTTCAATAGTATTGAAGTTTGCTTTTTAAAGTATCTCTTGCAATATAGATTTATATGGTGCATTCTTGCATTTTATTGCTTTATGAGAAAGTCTCCTGGTTAATGACGATGAAGGCCTGCAACTGATGTAAAAGGGTGCCCCGTTAGCATGCGTCAAGCAAATAAAATGGATTGAGTTAGAGATGTTGTATGGCTAATCAATGATGTACTCCTTAATAATTAAGGATGCTGATCAAAATCAAATTAGAAGCTGGCTAAAAGTTTATACATTTATTAACAGTAATTTGCAATGCTATGTTTAAACTTGAATTGGCAACCAATAATGCCTCGTAGCTTCTTTTATGTTATCTACATTAGGCCATAGCAATGGAACACAAAATTGACTTGTATAGGACTTTTACTGAATTTTTTTTACTGGAAAGATCTCATGAACTAAACAGAGCCTAATCATCTGGTTTTTTCATTCCTTGCTAAAGGTCGAAATCCAGGTAAGGAAACTACACTGCATCAGCAAGGCTGTGCCTACCCTGCCTATCAACATTGAGGATGCTGCCAGGAGTGAAGTTGATATTGAAAAGGCTCTACAGGTTCTTTTATATTAAAAAGATTAATCTTTTGAGTTTCAAATAAGCAAGTTTTTGGAAGTTAATTAAATGCCTTTAATAAGTATTAAGGAGTATCAAGTTTTTTTAATCAGTTATTGAAATTTTGATCTATTTTTTATATTGATATGCCTTCAAAATATTGCAGGCTGGAGAACAGCTTGTTCGTGTAAATCAGGATACTCGCCTGAATTACAGAGTCCTTGACGTGCGGACACCTGCTAATCAGGGCATTTTCCGTGTTCAATATCAAGTTGAAAAGGTTGGTTCTATAAGTTCTGCTTTGAGTTTTGGCTGCTGGTCAGATGATTTGATTTGAAGTTGTACCAACCACATATATTAACTCAATCTTTCCATTGGTTGATCATGTGTCAGCTGCAGATATAAGTTCTGCAGATATAATTGTATTCTGTGCTTAAGCTCATGATTAGGCAAACTTTGAATGCAATTCTCCGTTATGTCAATGTGATTAGACTGTTTAGTTATATAGTTCCAGTTCCACCTACGAGACACTACTTTTTCTTTACTAATGTTGTTTCTATTATTCCTAGCTTCTGTTTTCGTTTGAACTAGAAATTGTACTCAGCATGAGGAATTTCTACTTCTTTGTAGCATTAGGTAACTATATATGCTAGAGTGTTAAAAACTTAGGATTTATCATTTACATTCATCTGTGCTTAAATCTCTTAAGGAGTACTAAAAAGCCACATTGTTCAAGATTTTTGTTTCTCTATGTGGTTAAACTGTGGTGAAATGCATAGTTCTTTTTCTTTTTGAACGCACTGATATTTTATTCAGTTTTGCTCATTTTTAGGCATTCAGACAGTTCCTGGAACGACAAGGATTTGTTGGAATTCACACACCGAAAATTATTGCTGGTTCAAGTGAGGGGGGTTCAGCTGTTTTTAGGCTGGATTACAAAGGAACGCCTGCATGTCTAGCACAGTCACCTCAGCTTTGTAAGCAAATGGCGATTTCTGGTGATTTTGACCGTGTCTTTGAAGTTGGGCCTGTTTTCAGGGCAGAGGATTCATATACTCATAGACATCTATGTGAATTTACTGGTCTTGATGTGGAAATGGAAATTGATGAGAGCTACTCGGAGGTGTGATTTGTTGGTCTTCTTGCTTTCATGTGAAGTTGGTGATCTGATTAGCTCATTGGAATTTTATGTTGGTTAAATGCAGGTGATGGATATTGTCGGTGGCTTGTTTGTCGAAATGTTTGATCATTTGAATGAAAACTGTCGCAAGGAGCTTGAAGCAATTGGGAGACAGTACCCCTTTGAGCCTCTGAAGGTCATCCTGAGTACATATGATAATGATGATACTTTTAGTACGTAGGATTTTAGTAGCGTTTCAATTTGTTCATCTGTCAAGCTGGCATGAAGTCCTTTTATAAATAAGCATTATAATACAGTATTTTTTTTATGGGTCACTTAATTGGTATTCCATGTGCGCTCGTTCCTGCAGTATCTGAGAGATACTTTGAGACTTACATTCGAAGAAGGTGTTCAAATGCTGAAGGTTAGAGTTGATTTATTACTACTTTTACAGCAATTGTCTGCTTGTAATTGATGCAACATGTTTTTTATATTAGCACAATATTATCAATAATATCTTTTGAACTAATAGACCAATCTCGATTACGCTTGATATCAGTTAAGGGTTAGATATTCTGTACATACATGCTCCTTAATTTTCATATTCGCAAGTTGTTTTAGGTATGGATCTGTTACATTGGAAATTATGCGTTACATGTTGCAGCCCATCTCCTTTCTTTAGGCTGTGTAAATTTTATAAAATGCTCATGGGCAGCTTTCACTGAAATATCACTGTTACCTAAATTTTAATTTGATTACTCATATTTTATGGTACTATGCATTGGATCCTTATTGAAGTATGAAGCTCCTGGTTCATATTGGTATACAGCCATATTTTCCATCATTCGTATGTCTTTAGGTACTTTATCTCATATTGGTCACCTTGTTCCTTGTTTGTGTTCAATAGAAGGGACATATTTTTATGGCGACCTCTAAACTGCATGCACTTTATTTGTAAGGCTTGGGAGTATATGTGAATTATATTATTACAATATGATACATTGCATGCGCTTTCTTATTTAGAAGTCACATGTAGTTAGATAATACTCACTTATGGCTTGGTTTACAGGAAGCTGGTGTTGAGATTGATCCCTTCGGTGATCTAAACACTGAATCAGAAAGAAAGCTCGGCCAACTTGTTCTGGAAAAGTATGGGGTTCTTTTTCTTCCCCCTCGTCTTCCAAGTTCATGTCTCTTTTTGTGCTGTAATGTCCTTCAGTGATGGTTTATTTCAACTTGCCCAACTTTGGTACCAAATTAAGAAACTCACTCTAACAATAACTTACTCTTTTCCAAATTTTATCACTTCACTACTCAAAATGCAGCTATTTCTAACTAATACTTTTGGTAATGAGAGGATATTTACGGTAAATAATTTAGTATGGTAAGCATTATTTATAGATTGGGCATGTTAAGTGTTATTATCCTCTCAGAGTTGTCATGTAAAGTGTTTAGGAGGTTGTTTCTTAATGTTTGGTTTATGTGATATTAGGTACAACACAGAAAGTGTTTAGGAGGTTGTTTCTTAATGTTTGGTTTATGTGATATTAGGTACAACACAGAGTTCTACATATTACATCGATATCCTTTGGCTGTCCGACCTTTTTATACAATGCCGTGTTTTGATAACCCGGCCTATAGTAACTCCTTCGATGTCTTCATTCGAGGTTAGTATTTCATCCGCTGTCTTCATTTTTTGCATATATTTGATATGGTCTCTATATGAACTCTTTCTTCCATATTAATATAAAGCATAAGAACACTGTATCCGTTGTTATCCCTATTTCCATTTGGTAAGACAACAAATCGGAACTTTTCACTCATCTAACATATTTTGCAACAACCTGAATTTATAGGCGAAGGATGAAACATTTTGTTGAATTCATTTCTTATACGTACTTCAATTCATTGACCGAGTGAATCATGTACTGTTGTCAGGAGAAGAAATTATTTCTGGTGCACAACGTATCCACATTCCGGAATTTTTAGCTCAACGTGCTGAAGCGTGCGGGATCAGTGTCCAGACAATCTCTTCATATATTGATTCCTTCAGGTACCTTTTGCATCTTTCTTTATTAGTTCAATAATTTAAACGATGTTATGTCTTATTCAGTCATTGCAAGTTCGGAATTAATCCTTAAAATATGTTCGAGAGCAGCTGTGTCGTCTCGTGTCGTCTCGTGTATGTATTTCACCCATCGGCTTGTGTTTCTAAGACAGCATGCCTTTGGAATTAGTTCTTGAGAAGTATTTGAGAGATGCCGTTCTAGTCACATATATTTATGGCAATACATCTGCTGGTGCTTCTAAACTATCCGCCTCTAAACTTCGGAGTTAGTAATTATATTAACTTCTGAGAGCGATTGTTTTGGAGACATACTTGCATCTGCTTCTTATAAAGCATGCCACTAAAATGCTGCTATTTCTGACTAATACTTTTGATGATGTCTAAAGGTACGGTGCACCACCTCATGGTGGATTTGGAGTAGGTTTAGAGCGTGTGGTGATGCTGTTCTGCGCCCTCAACAACATTCGTAAAACATCTCTTTTCCCTCGCGATCCACAAAGGATTAGTCCATAAGTCGATGACATCATATGGCAACATTATAGGTTTCCCTTGTTTGGTGCCATTATATGGCGACATCCTTTTGCAAGTATGATTCAATGGTAATGTTGATGTTTTTTATTACATAGATTGATGTAAGCGAGTCATCTATTCTTTTCAACACCATAGTATTGTGTTTTTTACTCGCCTGATGGAATACTCGTTTGCGCTATACTTCCGTTATCTCTCATCTTTCGCTTCTTTAATGCCATCACAGTTTTGACTTGTTGTTTATTAACTTCGATATGCTCTGATGTTGCAGCTATACTTCTTCTGGTTGATCTAAACTTTTATTCTGATAATCCTATTTTGCAACCTCTTAAAAAAATACGGGAAAAACTTCACTTTTTTGAAAAATAAGCTAGTTGATTGTTCTACTCACTGGGTCGCTACTAAACGCCTTCTCCGATACCTCAAGCATACCGTTCACCTTGGTCTCTCTGAGATATACGGTTTATGCCGGAAAGGTACGAAGTTGGACGAATTTGGAAACATTGGGTTTCGGGTAAAGTGACCTTACGGGACGTAGCTACACTTCAACACGAACAAGGGTTCAACCTAAAAGTCTTTTTCAAAACCTAGCATTAAGGGCTATTAGATTAGGCACAAAATGGTTTATGTGGACTTAGCGGACGTTTTTCGGACGTTTTTCATTCTTCACCCGGTTCTTAGTAGCGTTGACGGTCAAAGTCTCATCTCATAATCAGCAAAACGAGCGAACAGAGGGGTGACTCATTCTTTCGATGAATCATTTCTTCTTCTTCCTATTTGACCCGAAACCGATCGATCTAGCCATGAGAAGGTAATTTTAATGTGGCCGATTTCCCCTCTTCCTTCTGGAGGAAAATACCTTTGATCCCCTGAGGATAAATAAATCACACGCCAATAAGACCACCAAAAGCCTTTGTGGATCCTTTTGTTGATAAGGATATTTCTTACTACATATTCGAGCTCCATTTTCCGAGGCGGTACAATTGATTCTGTTTCGACAGCAGTTTATGTTTGTACGGGTGTTGTTGTATCGTTTTTTTTCCTCCTCTTCCTATTGATCAAAAGCAGATCCATTCCGGATCGACCGAATTGGTACGGTTCCAATCTATCCAGACATATATGGCAACCCGTACAAATTTATCCGGCCATAAAAGAAGGGATTGTGCAGACGAGCTGCATCTCTAGCTTCCTGCCTAGTCATCCCACTGTGGCTAAAAGCTGGTATTTCATCCCTGGCTATTGAATACCCTACCCAGCGTTGGTAATAACCCGTTTCAGCGATTTATTCCACCAAGATACCCTCCCAATTTTAAATAAGCCCTCAATCATAATTTTCCTTTTCTTAGGAATCGACACCATATCTTGGTGTGATTCGGATCACGAAGAGGATAATCCCTCCTTCTCTTCCGCTTTATTGTGATCGAAACGAATGATTTTTACAATGAAAACTTGGATTACGAATAATACTTTGAACACGAAGAATAAATATACCCTTTTGGGAGTATAATTTATCGTGTGATATACTCCTTTGATTTCCAATCAACAGCCTAACATGCTATATTATTAATCAAAATGAAAAATCAAACGTACGAAATTATTGAGTTAATCGAATAGCCTAGTGAAAAAGGCTCTTGCTAGTGACAGAAGGTCCTGGGTTTGAGATTCACATAACAAATCATATATCTAAGTTTGATCACTGACAAGGTGAAAAGAAAGGGGGTGAGATAGGCAAGTGGTAGCTTCCTTTATCATATATATGATTTAAATTTAATCAAGAGTTGTTTTAAACTTTTGTCAAATATGTTTAACGAGATCTTTTTTCAATTGAATATGTTAAGTCTCATGACATAATTCGGCTCTTGTATAAATATTCAACTCAGATGTTATAAAACTAGCGAGTAAAACTAAAAAATATTTAGTGTCCCATTAACATGAAATTAATTCTTATTTACAGAGTTTAAAAAGTATTGATAAAAAACAAAAAACAATAATTGGCTTAAAAGGCCATTTAAAAATGTAAGGAGTTAACTAAAATCCAACAAAAAAAAACAAAATTGTACGTGTATGGTGTAGGCGGCCTATCATGCTGGAGTGCGGCGTGTACGGTGTGGCAACCCTATCGGTCCATTTTATTTTAAAAAAAATATAATCGTCACTTGGTTCTGGATAGTGGGACAAAGTTGTACGTTGGTCCTATATAGTTAATACAGTTGCAAATTAGTTTTTGAAAATGACTCAAGTATTGCGATATAGTCTCAATAGTGACAACTGCTGAACATTAGTCCCCATTTTTTCGAGGATCATACTATAATATATGTTACTTTCAAAGATTATCTTGCAACACTTGTGCCATTTTCAGGGACCATACTATAATATTTGTTACTTTCAAGAATTATCTTGCAATATTTGTGTCATTTTGAGGGATTAATCTGCAATATTATACCCCATCCAAAACTAAGATACAAATGCATTTCACTATCTGTTTTTACACAACAAAGTCCACTTAACAATCAAACGACAATAAGTAAATAATACTCCTTCCGTCCCTAAAAGATTGTCACATTTTGACTTTTGTTAGTCAAATATTACAAAATTTGATCATGAATTCCCATTAAATGATAAGAAATAATGTAGTCTTGTGTGACCTTGTTAGATTCGTCTCAATATATATTTTTGAAATATTAACTTTTTATAATTTTTTTGCATGTAGAATAATAGATATTTATGTTTTAAATCGTGTTTTGTTGATCACCAAAAGTCAAAATGTGACAATCTTTTAGGGACGGAAGGAGTAATTCTTTTTAACAAAATAAGAAAAGATTTACATGCCATTGCCTACCTAATGTATTTAAAAATTCGATATTTGCCTACTACTGCTCTTCGTCTGAATGTGAAGTGGTGAGTCAAATTTGATGAGTGATGCTATGAATATTTTCAACACAATTTTTAAGGGGAACACAATTTCTATGGACCTTGACTAGGGTCTAGAGGAACAAAATGCTACTACAAATTCTGCACGACAATATTGTAATAATTTGAAAGAAAATGAGGTTCACAAGTGTATTTCTCAACACAAGGTAAATCGACAAAATCAAATCCCTTCACTTTTGGAGACACATTCCACCATTTATTTCTCCTCGTATGTCACTAGACAGGGAGCTACGGAACCCTTATAGTCTATTTGGGTTGCGATGAACCTAGATGAATTTAGATAAAATTTATCATTCATCTTGTTTGGAACCAAAATAAATAAATTCTTAGTGTATGTTTGATAGTCCAGAATGGAATCAAATAAATGAGGATGAAACGATATTTAATTGAATTACTAGGTTTGATAGTTAGTAGTAAATTTCTGATTGCATTCCTTAGATAATTCCACTATCCCATTTGAGATAATATCCATTACCACTAAATTAGACATAATTATCCATTACTTGAGACAATCAAGTACATTTACAAATACTTCGGATTGTCATTTTAATATTAAAATGTACATCTAGTCATTTGTCTTAATATATGCCTATTATTTTGAATTCAATGTATTATGATATAACAAATAGTTCTTTTAATATTAAAAAATACATTTACATATACTTTAGATCACCATTCTAATGATGAAATTTACAGCGCACTATTTGTTTTTGTGTATAACTATTATTTTGAATTTAGTAATTATATCTATAGTTTGAAAAACTTAATTTATTCTCGCACTTGTAAATTGTAACAATTGTTTTGTTTAGTAACATAGTTTGCAAACCTTAATTGTTAGGTGGGTGAGTTAATTGGTCCACTTAATTCTCATTTAATGTATCAAAAATTAAGCGGTTGTTTTGACAAGTAAGATAATTAGTCCTTTTAGAAAGGGAGGGGTGCACTTTGGTGTTTTCCCATTATTTAAACTAGTCATATAAGCACAATTAATACTTATGTAACGTAATAATTATTAATTAAATATTTAAAAACTTAAAAAAAATTTAATATGTAGATATTTTTTATCAAAATATTTATTCATCTTAATAATTGATTTGTAATTAACTACTACAACTTCTCCTCCTAAAATTTAATACACTTGAGAATATGGGGCTTCACTCTCTAACTTCTAATTGACCTCTTCCCGTATTATATATGGATAGATTTTTGTTCTTTATTTTATTTTTATTTTGCGATCTTAATAGTCATTTCACTCCTAGATTCTGCAACACAAATGTTACACAATTATTAACCTTGATGGACGGTTTTCGAGCATGGAGTCAACGGGCCGAAAAATGTTCCGGGTGCAAAAGGGGTACGCAATTATTAACCTTGGGGAGGCTGCCGTGTTAATATTAACAGTCCATCAAGGTTAATAATTGTGTAGCGTTTGTAACGGTTAGTGCTGCGCATGAGCCGAGCTAAACCGAGCAGCTCGCTCGGCTTGGCTCGGGAAGCTGAGGTTCGAAGCTCGGCTCGTAACTAAGTGAGTCGAGCCGTGAGCTAGGTTCCCGGCTCGTCAGCTCTGCGAGCTAGCTCGGGAAGCCGGCTCGGTAGCTCGACAGTACATATGTTAATATTCTTTTTATTAACATTAGTTATATTATAGTTTGTTAGTCATTTCAATTATTATGATTAATGTCAATTGATAGTCGATTTAATGATTTTATTTACATTATTACATGTTAGTTAAGATTATTACTTGGTACATGTTAAGTAATTTTATTAATTATTTATGTAAATAGTTTTTTGTAAATCCGATTGAACTTGAAGATTCGAAATAAGCTAAGTGAGCTAGCTCGGAGCTCAGCTCGGTGAGCCGAACCAATCTAAGGCTCGTTTAGTGATAAGCCGAGCCAAAAATTCTTAACCTCGAGCTTGGCTCGGCTCGTGTACATCTCTGATAACGGTTGTAACATGTATAATGGATTTGCAACATAAGTATGGTATTAATTACCAACATAATGAAACATAACCAAAACCCTACAACTCTGTCCCAAAACAATTGTCCAATTCCACCTTCTTTATCATTATTATGGTCTCCTCTCTCTCTTCAGAGCAGCAGCAAGAAGATGAAGTTTCCCCACAAACCACCACATCAAAAATTGTCGACGAGACTCAAAAGTGGCCCGGGTGGCCGGGGTACAACGTGTATCGATTAATCGTGCCGGTGCTGAAGGTGGGGAGTATAATTGGGCGCAAAGGCGAGTTTATTAAGAAGCTCTGTGATGAGACGCGTGCTCGTGTTCGGGTTCTCGATGGCCACGTCGGATCCACTGATCGCGTTGTTAGTAATTTCTGCTCTTTTTGCTTATGTTGATGTTAATTTCATGAAGATTGTCTAGTGTGATTCTAAATAGTTGAACTTAAGGAAATTTGTAGTCTTAATAGGCACACGTAACTTCGATTTGAATTAAAATGGTAATTCGCCTATATATGTGATTACTTAATAGGATTGAGAGTAAGAATGTAGCGGAGCTTTTGTTCGTGTTTGGCTCGGGTAGAACAATTGTGACGTACATTTGGTCAGGCAATGTCGAAAATTGAAACTCATCCCCTATAAATGTGATTGCCCAATAGCATAAGGGTGGTGGGTTTTTAAATTTCGTCGCATTAGTATGCGCTAACAGAAATGAGGATAATAATTGAGTGGTGTGGAATGGAATTTGGGTGTATGAAGAATTTCATTCCAATTATATTTTGTAGGAAAAATATTGTATTGCATTCAAAATAATTCTTCTCCTTTTTGTAAGGAGCCTGGTAATAGTGTTCTGCTTTAATTTTTTGCGGAAATATATAGTTTAGTGACTTAGCCTACACTCCTGAACTTGACGAGCTTATTTTTATCTTAGGTCCTTATATCTGGTAAAGAAGATCCTGAAGCAGAATTATCGCCAGCCATGGATGCTGCACTAAAAGTGTACAAACGAGTATCTGGTCTTACACCCAGTGATGATAGTAGCCTTGATGTAGCAATTGCTGGTGGTGCCTTTTGTTCGATAAAATTATTGGTGGCGTCATCACAGGCAACCAACTTGATTGGTAAACAAGGGTCTACAATCAAGTCCATTCAGGAAAGCTCTGGAGCAGCTATGAGAATATTGTCCGAAGGTAGTATTTCCATTTTGTTTTACAAGTACAACTTTCCTGTCAGCGCTCTCCTTTAAATTCTTGGATATTTTATGTTGGTAATTCCTTATGTAGATGTCATTCTCACCCGGGTTAAGTTTTATATTTGCGTATGTTCCCTAGGATTCATCTCCAAGTGTTGTGTGGTAACATCACTCATGTTCTTATGCAAGCAAAAGTTTTGACTCCAAGAATTCCCTATATCCTCCATGCTATCTGATCAAGTGGCCTCGTGTAAATAGATATTCCCTTACATATGATGTTGGCGTCATAGTGATTCTAAGGTGGTGTGTCTACCATTCTTGAAGGAACCTACCTACAATATTTACATTATTTTGAGATGCACAATTTAAGACTCAAATATATTTTTTTGGGTTTGCTCAGAACTGACTCCATATGTTTTGAATTTGATCAATTCATCTTAGTTACAATTTTCTAAAATCTTCTGGGCTATTTTTATTATCTGTTTAAATCCTCATTATTTTTTTTCTTGTTACTGAAATAACAGATGAAGTGCCATCTTATGGCACTTCAGAGGAGAGGGTTGTTGATATTCATGGTGAGGCTCTGAAGGTTCTTAAAGCTCTAACGACAGTAGTAGGGCAACTCAGAAAGTTTCTTGTTGATGAAACCGTTGTACCTATATTTGAGAAGAACGTAAGTTCATTGCTATCACTTTTGTACTCCCTCCATCCCTTAATGATAGGGAAGTTTGACAATACACGCATTTTAAGAAATATTAAATTTGTTTCTTAACCTTAATTTTCCCTCCGTTGATTCTATCACAATTTAGTCAAAATAGGAATGTATAAAGGGATTTCTAAATTGGGAAAATAGCCTATCATTTAATGATGGAGTGAGTAGTATATGACTATCCTCGCTTAACCATCCCCTTATACCTTATAATTTCCAGCATAATGCAACTATTCAACCAGAGAGCGGAGCAGATTCATTGGCTGATAAAAGCTATTCCTCAAATGTTCACTCTACTACTTCTGTTCCTTATGTGCCTCATCCTGTGAAGCGGGATTCATACTTGCTTGATCTGGAATCTCAGATTGACTCCAAACTTTCGTACTTGCAATCATACGGATCAGACTCAACCCTTGCAGCATTACGTTCATCAGTTTCAAGGAGAACAGCTACTCCAGTAGTTACTCAGGTAAGTTGCTTCTGTGTTTATGAAGTACTAATGGTTTTTATTTTTGTTTTCCTATATTACCTCTTACTCCTGGCAAGCCATAGAAATAATATCTTTTTGTTATAATGTTTAGAGTTGGACTGGTTCTAAGAGTGACTTACTATATACCACTTTCGAGCATAGTGTTCACTAAGACAACAAATGGTAGCTCCCTGAAAAGCAATCTGATTTCCAAAGTTAAGTTAACGTCTGATAAAATGAACAAGAAAGTTCCTAAAAACCAGATTTCTAGTGTCTAAACTCGCCTCAAGTTGAATAAGAGGTTGAGCTGTCATTCTCTCCTTCATTGTTTCCTTTTCTTCTTCCAGTATCGTCAATTTCCCAGCTACCACCACTCACTTTCTCCGTCTTTTCAAGTATCGCCACCTCTTCCCTCCCCCTTGCTTCTCCTTCTTGGTTCTACTCATTTTTTGCTCTCCGTTATCGTCATTATGTTTATGGAAATTCGTTGTGAAATAGAAGGGGGTGTTTTTTTATCTGTTCTAATTCTTTGTTCTTATTTAAGCAAAGAATTAGACTATAGCAACGATCTTAAATTTCGTTTACGTAATTGCTGTTGGAAATGATAAAATTATCTACTATTGTATAGGTTTATTGCACTTCTATGCTAGTTTTGACTTGAGATAATGTGATATACCATCTCTTAGATGCTTCAGAAAAAAACAAAGAAATGGGTTCATTGTAATGCTTTCCAAATACAATATTTTAAAAAATATTCTTATATAATGTAAATTAAATTAAATAAGTCCAAGTTCTTAAAACTTTCACTTCAAAAGGCTACTGACGCGCTGCGATTTTAGATGCTTAACTGCCATGGACTCCGCACACCATTGAAACCTATTTGGCCACCAGATTCTGACTTGGCTTATTATGCGAGGATAAAAAATTTCTTTATGCATTTTAAGTTCAATCTCTCTCTTCAACCCTCCCCACCTTCTTTCATTTCCCTTATATATGCATTATTGTTGTTGGTTTAAATTTAAGCAATCTGGTGTTACATATAGACATTATAGTTAGGCCCTAAAAGAAGTAACTTTTGAGGATAGAAATTTGTGAGCTGCTACAATTGCTTCTTTCAAGCCATTTGCTTAACCACCTTCCATTACTTCCATTATATTTTGATAATGTGTAATTTATGCAGATGACTAAAATAATGCAAATACCGCTGTTATATGCTGAGGATATCATTGGTATGGGAGGAGCAAATATTGCATATATTCGGCGCTATAGTGGAGCACTTCTTACAGTGCAAGAAAGCGGGGGCCTTCCTGATGAGATCACCATTGAAATTAAGGGCACCTCATCAGAGGTTGAATCAGCTGAACAGCTAATACAGGTTGGAATTGCTTCTTTCAAATCTGTTCTCCCGAGAGGTCAGAATCTAATGAGGTGGTTTTAATCAACTGTTACATTTGTTGCAGGACTTCATTAACAATCACAAGGAACCAGTTTCAAGCATCTATAGCCGGAGCGATCTGTGTCTAAGTTCTCTCTCGCATTTGACAGACACCAACTATCCTTCATTAAGAAGTTACGGGTCTTCTAGCTTAGGAGGATACGATTATAAATTCTAACGACATTCCCTAAGCTCTTCATGGTAGGGGTGTGCACAATTTACCCAACCCGTCCAACCCAACCCAACCCAATCCGAAAATGCGGGTAATTTGGGTTGATGGGTTGGGTTTGGGTTGAGTAGTCAAAAACCTGAAAAAATTGGGTTGGGTTTGGGTTTACCCTCTTGAAACCCGAGGAAACTCGACCCAACCCGAATATTATATATATATTAATTTAAATTTATAATATTATACTTATAATTTTAGACTTATCATAAAAATACTTATGTGCACTAAAAATTGGTTAAGAAACCAAATTTTTTGTCTTAAAGATGCACTGGAGAGATATCGAGAAGTATGAAAAAAAGTACATTATCCATGCAAATGTTCAGTGCACAAATATCTTTTAGAACCTATAAATGACATATAAGATGGTCATATAAAAATAACCTCTACAACAATATTATTTTATTTTATTAACCATAACTATTTTATTTTATTATTTGTTTTTTATGTGTAATACCTCGGATTTGAACGAACGGAGAATGACCCTCAATGAATCAACATGATATCTGACTGACTAGTTACGGATTAGTAAATTTTTGTTACATGTAGTTGATTTTGTTTTATGTTATCTAAGTTAAATATATAGTAGTCTAACTTATCTTTATGATTTATTTACAAGTCATATATCGAAAGCCTGATATAATTATTATAGTTTTGCAATATTTTTTAGTTTTTGATACTTAGTTTGTGAAGTTTGAACTTTGAATGAATTATTAATAGTCTTTATACGATTAAACAATTATTATGATTTTGGTTATTGCAATTTATAAGGTATTTTATATATAATTTTAATTGTTGAAATTAATAATGTCTGACCCGAGCGACCCGCCTAACCCAACCCGAAAATTGGGTAACCCGAAGAAACGGGTCAAATCATTCTTGGGTCGGGTTTGGGTCAAAATTTTAAAATTCGAAAAAAATTGGGTTGGGTTTGGGTTTAGCCAAAACCTGCCCAACCCAACCCATGCTTAGGCCTGTGAACAAACGTTAATATTCGAAACGGTTCGACGTATTTGGCTCGAAAAAGCTTGATTTGAAGTGTGATTCGACATGTCAAACCTCAAACCAAATAGAAAAAGTGTATATTCGTCAAACCGAGCCAAACGGTGCGAAAAAGCTTGGCTCGATTCATTTATGTCATCTCTTTTATATATATATAATATTATTATATATACAGTAAAACGTCTATAAATTAATATTCTATAAATTAATAATCTTTCTAAGATAATTAAATTTGTCCGATCCCGACTTCGGCTAGTTAAAAAAATTAGCGAAATCGATAAAATAATAAAATAATACTTTTTTAAAAAATTCCTTTATAATATAAGGTCCCACGAAAATTATAAATTAATAATCATTAGAGTTAAAATAATATAGTTACAATTTATTTAAAATATGACTCTGTAGTAGTTTGTTTTTTCTTAAAGTTCAAATCATATTGGAGTTGATCTCTAATTTTTCTTATTGCATCCATTAGTTTCGGTGTTGTGTATTCGAATTGTAACATAAATTTCTGAAGAGTTCTAGACGCCAAAAGTACTTCATTTCTGGTAAAAGGTTCCGAAGACAAGGTATCATCTTCATCTTTATCATCAACATTGTTCTCAATGATAGTAGTAATATCATTAAACTCTTCATGTCATTAAACTCTACATATATTTATGCAAAAATTCTTCATCTCATTCAAAAACTCTTTAAATTAATAAATTATTAATTTATAGATAAATTAAACTCTTTAAAATTGTTGTCTATTTAATTATCGAGCCGCACCTTTTCAAACAGTTTGGCTCGAATCAAGCCAAATCAAACCAAATATCTTGTTAAAATTTCCTTCAAACCTCAAGCCAAACTAAATTTTTAGATATTTGACCAAATCAAGCCAAATCAAACCTTAGGTCAAAATAAAATCAAGCCAAACTCAAATATTCAACTATTTGGCTTGATTCGGCTCGATTACGGGCCTACGGCCATGCTTACCCCTACTTCATGGTCCTGCTTCAGCACATGTTCATTCTCTTGTAAATTATACTCCCTCCGTCCCTAAAAGATTGTTACATTTTGATTTTTGGTGGTCAACAAAACACGATTTAAAACATAAATATTTATTATTCTACATGAGAAAAAAATTATAAAAAGTTAATATTTCAAAAATATATATTGAGACGAAGCTAATAAGGTCCCATAAGACTATATTATTTCTTATCGTTTAATGAGAATTCATGTTCATATTTTGTAATGTTTAACTACCAAAAGTCAAAATGTGACAATCTTTTAGGGATGAAGGGAGTATTTATCATGTGAAGAGTACGTCGCTAGTAAGGTTATTCCGATCATTTTATTTAATATATTTTGCGGTGAAAAATCCAAAAGAAAATTTTGGTCATATCATCAACCAAGAATCACTATCTTTATAAAAAAAATATGAACCTTCATTCCTTTGGAGAAACATTTTTTACCACGATGAATTATTACATATATCTAGGGGTGAAAAACAACCGAATCAAATCGAATTCGAACGAATACTATCGAATATTTCATTTTTTTTACATATATTTGTATTCTTATTTGTATTTGATACGAATATAAATATGATGTTTGTATTTGTGTTTAGCATATTATATAGCTACTTGAAATCGTATTTGATATTCATTTTATCTAAATAATAGGTTAAGATTGAATTTGAATTGAATCTAGATAATAAATTGTTATTTTAATTTGCTTTCTTGTTTTGAGCTTTGAAGACTAATCCAATATCAAATGCTAGTTAACTAACGATTCTTGAATACAAATCAAATAACAAAAACAAATCGAATATTAAGTACCAAATACAAATCAAATAGCAAATACGAATCAAATTCGAAACAAAATCAAATAATTATTAAATATATTTGCGAATATCGAATTAAAAGTTATAGTATTTGAATTCGGATTTGAAATTAAAACAAATTTCAATTTGAAATTTGTATTTGATTTGAATTTGTCGACTCTCGAATTCAAATAGGTATTCGTCGAATTCGAGTCCGAATAATTTGAAAATTATTCGGTTTGGTTCCACCCCTACATATATCACTCCATATATATCATTATTAATGGTTTCGCTTCTCAAACTTGGTCTAGGTACTACAACACAATTTCGAGGACAACGGAATGGAAAGACAAGGAGTTTACTTTGGAGAAGACCAATTGCGACTTTTTGTGAGATTTTGTTGATCTTGTTCTATTTTCTTTTTGAAATTGAAATAGTTATATTTGTAGGTAATATTATTTAAAATAGTTTATGGGCTAGTCAGCACATTAATCTAACATAGTCAGAATTCAAAATACATTGATAGTTGAGAATTTCAATAGAATAAGTATTAAAAATTATATTGAGAATATAAAATTATAGTAATTTATTATGCTAGAGTGATGACTATTTACAAAAAAAAAGTTTTAAACTAAAACAATAACTAAAAAATGGAGAATTTTTATTTTGGACGATGAAGTTTAGCGCAAATAGATAAAAAAAAAGGAACCGAACATTAATGTACATTATTGCTAAAAGTGGAGCTCGTTTATTATAAATCCATTGTCTATGAGATGGACTAATTCTCAAGAGCAATTTTAATAGTTTAATTGTTGAGAGAATAATTTTTTGACAGCTCTGTTATTGATTACTACTTGATATCATTATTTTACTTGGATCGAACCAATGATACGTCCAAATTGGGCATATCAAGTTAATATATAAAAGCGCCAAATGTGTAGGATGCTTTTATCGTTGTCATATCAACGCGCCTATATTGTGCATGAAATATTGTACTCTAGCGAGTGAGTTATACGCACACGCGTGCATTAAGGTTCGTACAATGCACATGAAATATTATATTGTACTTTCGCATCATCGTCATATATGCTGCTTCGCATTATTATACATCATGCATTATAAATAATACCTTGAATATTATTATTGAAAAAATTTAGCATATTCTATTCAGTTCTGGATCTTTTCTAGCGCCCCTCCCCTACCTCTAAATATCAACTCTCCTCCCCTTTTCTCGATCAACGAACATAAATATCAACTCTCCTCCCCTTTTCTCGATCAACGAACATGTTATAACGGCGAAAGCGAATTAACTAAATATATCGGATGCGAATGTTAAACAAATAATTATGTGAAATGCATGAAAAAAAAGAACACCAAGAATTTAACCTGGTCTCCCTAATAATGTGTTAGGATACTCTACGGGCCTCAAGCCACGAACAATTTCACTATAATGGGAAGAACAGATTACAGAAGATCAAACTATGATCACAAATGAATAGTTACCAGAAAATCTATTTTATGCATTTTAGTCTATCTCTATTTCTTCTAGGTTGTATGAACAAATCTCTTATTTATAGGTAATCTAGGAAACCTACGGAAAGTTGGAGAGAAAGCCCGAAGCTCATCAGAAACGTCAAAAACAGTTGCTGAGAAAGTAGGGATTGGAACTTGGTCAAGTACCGACCCAAGTTTTGATCACTCTCGTAGAAGATTTCGGGACTTGCCATATTTGCTGAGCTGTGAAGCCATATTTGCTGAGCTGAGCCAATGCGGGCAGAATTATGGCAGCTGGCAAAAATAGGTTTCGGACGGGCTTTTAGGAAATAATTGGAGTGCAAGAAAAGAAAGGTCTTTTCCTGACAGAGAAGTTATTTCCTAATAGCATTAGGCCTAGTATCTCATTGTAGCCTATAAATATGTCTCTAGTTCATTGTTGTATTGTGTGCTCAAATATAGAATCATAAACAAAGAGTCTAGAGAGAGATTTGTGAGGCTTAGGGTTCTTCATTGTATAAGAAGAACACCTAATAGAGAGATATAGGAATAGGTCAGGAGTCCTTGTAACAATTCTTCCGGTGATTATTAGTGGAATCTGCAGCAGCAACAGGACGTACCTTACACGTTGTGGGGGAACCTGTATAAAATCCTTGTGTCGTTTCTTGTTTTCGCAAGTTATTTCTTCTGTTTATTATAGTCTGATTAGTGGGGCGTCATCCTGGGCGGGATCTAGTTGTTAGATTAGTTTTGGGACGCTTTAATTAATCTTACAACGGGTATAGATTCCTAACAGTTTTGATCACTCTCGTAGGAGATTTCGGGACTTGCCAAGTACCGACCCAAGTACTTATCAAGTTTTGATCCATCTCGTAGCTGATTTCGGGACTTGTTCAAGTACCGACCCAAGTGATGATGACGTTGATTCAAGGAAAATTTTAACAATCTCCACCTTGACTTGAATCCTCCTTAGTCATCAGCTACACACATAAACATCCCAATGCACCAGATTGTATTCCTAGTACCCGATGTGCTCAAATAGTAAACTCAGATGTTGTGCAACAACTCAAAACCAAATAACAGACATGTTGATCACAACACCAGATGAATAGTATATAGAAAAACTATTGTACATATCTGTGACAAAAGTCCCCCAAACCGACACCAGAAGAAGAGACGACGCCTAACATCTCCATCCATACTGTCTTGTCACCAGGCTATCTTTCCCTGATCAAAATGATCCTAAAGTGATGTTCAAACGTCGTTGAACCTCCCCGTTCTCTGTCGATGTTCCCATGAAACTATTAGTGCAACTGAAGATGTTACCACCTGAAAGTAAACGAAAACTACATTTCTTTAACTCACTACTGACTCCAGAATCCCTCTAGTGTATATTAAAAATATATACTAACATGAATAACAACCTCATCTTTTCACGCTATGCTGGGAGAAAATGTTACCAAGAAATATTTAAAGATTATTTTAACAAGTACTAGGTACACTACGTATACCAAACGAAGTGTAAGTGTTGAACTCCCCAACTTTAACTAAAACGTCAATAAATATTTATTTTTTATTATATTTTACGATTTTGCATGGAAACAGACGAACAAAACACCACAATGCAGTTGTTCTACGTCCTTCTAAATAATTTAGTAAATTAGACACATCACAATAACTTGAAGCTTTACTCCAACACCAAACCCTTGTTTTTATTCTCAATGATTTGTACAAATAATTAACAAAACCAGCTCATAGATTTAAACCTTCACTATTACACTTTTATTTCAAACTTAGTTTTCAATCTTGAAGTGTTTGAGGGTTCTTGAGCTTGTTCGTTGACTAATATCTTCCTCTAACTACGTAAATTCATACCATGGCCGACTCAGTTGACAAATGCGTCGTTAAATAACGACTGAGTTGTCAATTTTAATTTTAATGTGAAAATCCCAAAATGATCAATCCGAAAGGCAAGTAGATCGCTTTTAAAATTCGGGGGACAAACTGACAAGATCGTCAAAATCTGAGGCAATAGAATTCTAGCCTTTTGTAAACTGAAGTTTACAAATTCAAAGGAAATGGACAATATCCAACTCTTTGCAAGCCTAATTCTTAGAAGTAAATGGCAAGACAATTATTGAAGTGGTTTAAGATAATATGTACAAGTTTTACTTCACATCTTGTAAAAATATATTCATTGCAAATGATCCCTTATATTGGTCGAAAACATGCACTTTAGTCCCTCTTTTAAGGACGATACTAAATTTTGATGAAAAAAGGGATTAAAGTGTACATTTTGAAGAAATATTGAAGGTTTGAAAAACTTTATTTTGGACCTATTTCCATCAAATTGTAATATTTTTGTCAAAAGAGGGACTAAACTGCACCTTTTACGCCAATATCAGAGACCATTTATACAGTCCATGCATTTAGTAAAACGAAAGTGCAACTTATACATATTACTTGAGACTATTTTAATAATTTTCTCATGATAAATGCTCGTGTTTCATAATAAATACACATAACATAACTTTAGTTTAGTGAAAAGATCAACTATAATATACATATTTAAGAAATTGTGGTTGTTGATAATTCAATAGCCTGATAAAATCTAATAAAGTTTTTAAATAGGAGTTTTTGAGTTGAAATTCTGTTGGAGACAACTAAAGATATGTCAAAAGAAAATACATTTCAAAATATATTTTGAGTAGACAAAGATATCCCTCACTTACTTGACTTCAATGGTTTTTTTTAAATATTGATAAATTGAATGGAAGTAGTTATCGTATATATAGGTTGATTTTACAACAAAAGTGATTGAAATAAGTTATACCTAATAGGTAAATAACATATTATCTTGAAGAAATATGTAAGTTATATCATTATAGCCTAGAAGCTATTGAGTGCAAATAATCATTTTATTGCTTCAACAGTTTTATTTTAGTTGAGATGTTGCTTCAAATATATAAATAATAACTAATTATATCTCATATTATATTTTAACTTTATGTATTTTTCATTTTTTTAGTTGCCATTTAGCTATTCTTAAAAAGATTAAGAAAATAAAAATTAGTAAAAGATACATTGAAAATATAAAATGATCATTGATTATTACTATGTTATTCGATATATTTGACAATTTTAATAGAAAAATTAAACAAAAAGTATATTGAAAACACAAAATTACTATTCAAACATCAAATTTGATGAACTAAAAGACGAACTGTACTTAGAGCCTAACTCTATATAGAGTTAGGTTTTACTAATCAAAAGGAAAACTGTCCATAGAAACACCCATAAAAATAGCATAAAATCCAACTACCTATTTAATGTTAATCCAATGGTCCAGATATCAAGTTAGGTTTTACTAACCCATCTTAAGTTAGGTTGCAAGAAAAAACTCCACTACTTATACCAAACGGAGGTTTTAAGTGTTTAACGACTCCAACTTTCACTAAAACGTCAATAAATATTTATTGTTACCTTCAATTTTAAAAAAAGTAATTTTTTAGAATTTTCAGATTTAATTAAGAATACACTTAACACAGTGACCTCTATATCCTCATTTAACTATATAAAGATCCGTGAATCAATCATTAATACTTAACTACAATTAATTCAACTAAAGCTATTAAAGGAAAAATACTGTAATTTTCTTTGGTTCATGTAAAAATTCATTTTTTTTCTGGATAATTTTGAAATGTCTAAAAAATCACTCTTATTGGATTATGAATAATATGTAATAAATAGGGCAAATGGACACAATCGTAGATGGATTATCTAAGAAGTAATTCTTCTAGTTGCGTGTCATGGCAACATTTGCCACACCCTGATCCGCCTATAGTTACAGTACATAATCATTGATTGTGTTTACAAAATATTTTCAATTCATCATTTATATTTCAAAACATCCTTATCAATCAAGCATCAACTATGATTCAAATAACTCGAATTTTGCAGTCTCAATGGAAACAGAAGAACAAAACACCATAGTACAGTTGTCTTATGCCTTATAGATAATTTAGTAAATTCTACATCACAATAACTCGAAGCTTTACTCCAACACCAAATCCTTGTTTTTGTCCTCAATTATTCTATAAATAAACCTTCATTATTACACTTTTATCTCAAACTTAGTTTTCAATCTTGAAGTGTTTGAGGGTTCTTCATCTTCTTCGTTGACTATTATCTTCCTCTAACTACGTAAATTCATATCATGGCCGACTCAGTTGACAAATTCGTCGTTAAATAACTACTACTAACAATAAGATTATATAATGTAGTAAGAATATTATTGGTATATATATATTATTATAATAAAAGATCTGGTCGAATGTCGATGACCCATGCATGTTCTTATAAGCGATATGGTTGATTACTCGTCCTCGCACAACTCAACTAGTACTAATTAATTAGAGTGCAAAATACCAAGCAACCTCGTTCGCCTCTTGATGCAATTCAGGTTCGATTCCTATTGAGAGCGAACCTTGTATGTGTTCGAAGTGATTAACGAACAAGCTCAAATCCCTGATCAGGCGAGACACATTCCACAATAACCTCTGACAGTTGTCGAGGTCCTCTCAAACTTTTGATATGGTTGATTACTTATTTGATTTTTGTATGTTATTTTAATAATTGAAGTTCAAATAATGATATGTTTGACTACACATATTTATTTATATGTATTTTAAATTTCTATTCCTATGTTAGTTTGATAATTGAAGTTCAAATAATGATATGTTTAATTACACATATTTATCTATATATCTTTTAAATTTTTAGAAATTAGTTATAAATGATATATTTTTACTTTTATAATAACAATAATAAATTGTCTCAGGGCGTAATCTAGTGTTAAGTGGTTAATGATTTGCTAATATTCCGACATCGCTCGTTCGAAAGCAATATTTCACTAAAATATTACAGAATTTACTTCTAATTTCGTGTCCTGTTAACCATCTCGTTTGTATAGCCGCTATTAAAATACATCGTGAATTTAAAATCAATTTGATCAAAGGCCTTTGATAGAGATACAAGAAACTAAACTTCCTTCAAAAGAACCAATTGAGGAGAGACTAGTGTGATCCTTTACGGGTAATTACCCATCTCTAGGAAAATTGTCCACTTACGAATTTCGCTGGGGTTGATTTTTTATATACTAAACTCAAATAGTAGTATTTTAAATGTTTTAATGGGATGAAATTATTATTCTAACGGATTTTACGCATTTCTATTCTTGAATAGGACTGTTTTTGATTCGTTTTAAATTGACCGAACCGAAATTTTACTGATTTGGTTGGAGAAAAATGACAACAAACCGAAATAGTGCGAGAAAAATGCAAATTGACAAAACAATTCGGTTTTCGATTTTATCATATATAAATCGAAACAAAACCGACAGAAGCAAATCGACTATATATATTGTTCAAAATATTTATATTTGAGATATTCTTAAAAGTGTACTTGACTTTTTTTTAAGAAGATTATTACATTATTGACATAATTTATTAGTTTAAAAAGTAGCCAATAACACAAGTGTCCAAATGACAAAAATAACTTTTTTTTGTTGTCAATTAGAGATGAATTGAGTTTCGAACCCATGACCTTTTGGTAACTAGCAAGAGCCTTTTCCACTAGGCTATTCGATTAACTCGACAAAAACTAACTTTAAAGTCTAAAGTTATTAAAGCTTGTGTTTCTTAAACTGTGATCTATTGTCATGAATGTATTATTATTTTGTTTTTCTGACTTCATATGGACGTGTAGATTCTATTTAATTGAAAATTGTGCACTTTCATTGTTTGATTGTTTCAAAACCAAAGAAATTGACCGAACCGAAACGAACCTATTTTGCCTCTAAACCGACATCAATCGAACTGATTCAAACCAAAATAACTTTCGATCGAATCGATATGTAGTTAAAAACCGATAGGATCGATTTGACACAAAAAATCGAAAACCCAACCGAACCGAAAAAATCGCTACCCTCGAGTACACGAAGAAGGTAAATCGCAGGTTGTTCCACAACTGACTAGGGGACTACAACTTGCATGCTAATCACTTTAACACGAGATTTCTCTTTAAGGGAGTCAAACCCACATTGTGCAAAGAAGCGAAGATGTGGGTACTTAACACTCTACTTGTTAATCAATTGAGCTATGCCTAGGGCTGTTAAAAGATCGGGTAATGTGGAACTCGCTCGTTACTCAACTTGAGAAACCAGGGTCCGTTACCCACTGCTGTCCTTATCGAGCAATACTCGAGTAATATTCTTAATCGATAGCTTATCGGGTAAATCCGGGTCCGCGTGGTTACCCGTTCGTTTATTTTTTTTATTATATATTTATATGTAATATATGTTGTACTTTAACCATATTTAATTTCAAATGACCAATATGAAATTAGTATTTAAAAGAAATTTCTAGATTTGTATTTGAAGAATTAAATATTGTTGGAGAGAACCTAATAATAAAAAGTTTAAATAGAAATTTGGGATAACCCGGAACCCGCTCGTTACACGACTCAAAAGATCCATCTCGATACCCGCTTGAGTCCTTAGAGGTAATACGTTTGAGAACCGTGTAATTACCGAACTTGGTAATAAACTTAAAACTCGGTCTATCTGATAACCTGTTACCCGCTCGAACCCTACTCGTTAACGGCAATAGCTATGCCCAAGGCTAGCATTCTAAATGACATGCACATTTTGTTAAAAACATATCATCATGTTGTGTTTTTGACATATTTTATTGTTTTCAGTTCAAATTTTGCGTTAAAGATAACAAATTTGATCAATTTTTATTTGCTAATGCCGTCAATCTAGTACGCGTTGCTGGAATTGCATGTCTGCTTCTCTGGTCATCTCTTTCGCTTTCTGGGTTTCTTCTTTGGTTCAACATATAAAGGAAGCATCATCTACACTGTTAAATTGAGTGGATTCTGCATTGGACTCCTTCCACTTGTTGGATTAAAACACTAGTAAAAATTTGACCCGTTAGTTAAACAAGAAGTATTATTGAGTGGATCTCTAGTGACATAATTGGTGAAATAGTGACGTGGGTGTCCGGTACACTTTGGTTGACGTAAGTGGAACGGCTGATCAAATGGTTCATGCGGAAATAGTTCCTATTTTAAAGGACCCGTTAATTTTTAACGTTTTCACATTTTTAAGGTTAAAATTGGGACGATTTTATAATTTGTAAGAGTTATGGGAATCCCAAAGGAAATACATATTATATTTGAATTCAGTTTTTTTTTTTTTTTTTCTCTTTTTGCTTAAATTATCATCATCGGCATATTTGGATCCAATGTTGAATGTCTAAGTAAAACACACATCCTCACGTAAATATATCACTAAACACTCATCTCTTTCTATTAACCCCAAGCCCACGTTCGAAAATCCAACCTAAACCAAAACTAAAAATCAAATCGATGGATATGTTACGTGATAAAGGGAATAAATTGCTGAAATGGTCCTCGAAAGTGGGTTCAGGTTGCCTTTTGGTCCTCGAAAGTATAAAAGTTGCAACTTAGTCTACGATATTGGCCAATGTTTGTAGATTGGTCCAAAATTTAGTTAAGGTGTTAATTTTTAACTCCCAATGGCGATTGTAGTTCACTCCTAAGCTAATTTTATTATTAGCGTTCTAACTTATTAACAACACATGTAACTCACGAGGCGCGTGGGCCGTTAACATTTAACGGCGCCGTTAAATTTAGGACCAATCTGCAACCGTTGGCCAATATCGTGGACTGATTTGCTACTTTTGTACTTTCGGGAACCAAAAGGCAACCTGCACCCACTTTCGGGAACTATTTGAGCAATTTGCTCTGATAAAGGTGTTGAAAAATCCAATTTATATCCAATTTTCATTTTAACATTGACTTAATGCTAAAACTTCAATTTTGGCCCAAAGTTATAATTTTCCGTCTATATTTAACGGTTGGGACTAAAGTGCACCAAATATGCCAATTACAGGGACCATTTCGGCAGACCAACAAATAACTGGGACCAAACTGCAACGGACACATATTTACTAGGACCATTCCATCAATTTTCTCCTATTTATGGTAAGTCCCAAACCTAAATCAAAAATCATTTTTTTAATAATTACAAATCAATTCCCAAATCTTTTTCTCAATTTATGGTAAGTTCTAAACCCAAACTCAAATCGATGTGTGTTACCTGATAAAGGTGTTGAAGTCAATCCTGTTTATGGTAAGTCCCAAATCTAAATCAAAAATTATTTTTAATAATTGCAAATCGATCCCCAAATCTTTTCAGTCTCATATAAGGATTAGGTAAGGAATAATGTTAATCAGTTCCCACACCTTTTTGGATGACAAATCACAAGAATTTTAAAAGATTAGCACTCTTTGCCCGAAGTTTTAAATACTAGCACCCCTCCTTTTTTTCTGCAAAACCATAACACCCAACTCTTTGAAAAATACTAAATTACCCCCTTTTTTTTCTTCTTCTTCTTCCCAGCCTCACCCTCACTATCATCATCAACCACCACCAGCATCACCATCATCACCACCGCCATCACCAAATAATAACCCCATCACCACCAAGTACTACCCACCCCTACCCTCACCTGCACCTAAACACTACTGCCCTCACCCCCACCCCGTGGCCTTAAACCACGACCACAATCTGCACCCCAAACGGCCAACCATTCAGCCTTTCCTCCAGAACGGCCAACCAACATCTCTCTTCTCCCCCTATCACGCGACCACCTTTCCCCCACTAAACGGCTAGCCCCCACCACCACCACCACCACCACCACACACACACACACCACGAAATCGAGACCCATGTTCCCATTACAAAGCTAAGAAGGAGAAAAAGAATGGTGGGGTCGATTTCGAATTTATTGGACGTTAGGGTATGGATTTTTATTTCAATTGGGGGTGGGGAAAGGTTAATGGTGAGGTCTTGGTAGTGGTGATTGGTGGTGGTGGTGATTTATAGATGAAAAGGATGGTCGCTACTAGAAAACACACTTTTGGCTTTAGGTGGCACGGACAAAAGCCAAAAAGGGGGTTCGGTGGATTCAGATTGGCGTTAGAAAGTAATCCTACCTGAATTTGTAAATGGATCTAAATTGGGTGTGTCAATTGAAAATGTAATAGGAATTAATTGAAAATGTAATAGGAAGGAGTTAGCAAAATGGCTTGGGACTTTCCAATTTATTTATTTTATTAGAAAATGAAATAAATTCCGACTCCACTCCGAGGCCATTTGGATTTTGAAAAACATAACCGAACGATAAAATATAATAAATTGAACTTCAACGGTCAAACTAATTGCATTTAATTATTGAACGTTAATATATTTTGCATTCCGACCCCAAACCGAAGCCACTTTTATGCCTATAAATAGAGAGCCATGTGTTTAACATTCAATCACCACACTATATAATTTTTTTTACTAATAATACTTCTTATAAATCACTTGCAAATCATAAAAGTTACAATGGTAGGACGATATCGACTCAAAAGATTCAGAACGGTTTACCTCAACGAAAACGCTAATGAAATGGTAATTTCTTTTTAATCTTGTTAATTATATTTATCTCGATCGAATTTTGAGATACATAATTAACCAAGGCTAGTTAACATTCATTCCACACACTATATTGTAATACCTGGCCCAAAGTGAATGATATGATATATTTGATATGATTTGATTGGTACTACTCATACCATCAAGATTTATCTTCTTTTCGGTAGCCCAACTCATAAGAACTCAAATGTTAAACGTGCTTGACTTGGGGTAATTCTGGGATGGGTGACCCACTGGTGGGCACGTGAGTGAGGACAAAACGTGCTGGAAAGACCCGTGGTGATTTGTGAGGCCAGTCCATCAAATCGAATAACCTTCTGATTTGGTTTCGAGGGCGGGGCGTTACAAATGGTATCAGAGCGGGGCCATCCGAAATGTGAGATCTAAGTGCTATGTGGCGCAAAGTGCTACGTCGAGGATGGGAGTGATCTCTTGAGGCCGTAGTAGCCACCTCTAGAGTCTCACACGGATGGTACGGTCCTGGATGTGGAGTGGATGTGGCTCAACGAGGACGTTCAGTGTTTAAGTAGGGGAGATTGTAATACCCGGCCCAAAGTGGAAGATGTGATATGTTTGATATGATTTGATTGATACTACTCATACCATCAAGATGCATTTTCTTTACGGTAGCTCAACTCATAAGAACTCTAAACTTAAGCGTGCTTGACTTGGGATAATTCTGGGATGGGTGACCCACTGGGAAGTGTCACGGTGAGCACGTGGATGAGGACAAAACGTGCTGGAAAGACCCGTGGTGGTTTATGATGCCAGTCCAACAAATCAAATAATATTCCGACCCGGTATTTCGGGACGGGGCGTTACATATATAATGTTTGATGTCTTAAGTGCAGTTACTCAATTTATTTATTTTATTAAAAAATGAATTGAGAAAATATTAAAATGTAAAACATATTTGATAATATTAAATGAAACGAATATAAAATTGAAATATCCAATTTATTGGGATCAGAATGGCTTCAAAAAAATATTTATTAATTATTTAAAAAATAAATTATTATTCCGAAACATTCCGACGCCACTTTCCTAATTATAACAAATTTGATAATATTAAGTGAAATGAATTTAAAATTGAAAAATATAATTTATTGGCGTCCGAAAGATATTAATTAATTATTTAAAAAATCAATTAATATTTCGAAGCCATTTCGATACCATGTTAAGAGTCTATGGGATTCCACTCTAAAACCAATTGGCAATAGAGGGAGTAGCCCAAAATGTTATATATTAACTCGGGAGGACACTAATATCCGATGTGAGTGTGCACCTTAACAGTAATAACACACACATAAGCAATCTTGTTTTTCTTTGTGCATTTATAATCCTTATACATCTACGCCATAGTATTACATAAGATCATAGCCGGACCCAAAGGTAACAAAGTGGTGCAAATGCGTGGTGCATTTTGCACCACCAAATTTTTTTAAAAAAGAAAAAATTTATATATAATTATGTATTTTGTGATTGGTGGAAAAAAAGTTCAAAAATAATAAAAGAGGCAACTTAGTAAGAAGAGAAAGAAAGAAATAATAAACAATAATAAAGTCCAATGGTTAAATGACCGTCTAGTCACTTATCCAGAACGAGATGTGCTTAGTACTATTAGTAATGATGTAATTTTAGCAAATTTTCAAAAATTCGATAAAATTTTCTTTGTAAAAGAATACATTCTCGATATTCGCTAATGTAATTTTTTGTTCAATATTATGTTATTTGTTCGATAATTTTTTGTTTTTACTTTGCACCATCGAAATTTCAGTCCTGGGTCTGGCTATGCATAAGATGGCAATGTTCGTTGAGGGAGACAATTGTCGATTTGATCTTCGATAGTGGGACGAAGATGCATTTTGGTCCCAGATAATTATACGATTGTAGATTAGTCCTCGAAAGTGGCTCAAGTGATGACTTAATGCGATATGGTGTCCAAAAGTGATAATTGTGGCAAATTAGTCCTTATTTTTTCGGGGACCATACTGCAATATTTGTCGCTTTCAGGGACTATACTACAAGACTTGTGACTTGTTTCACTTTCAGGGATAAATATGCAACACTGTAATTATATGTGACTAAAGGGCAACTGTGTCCCATTATTTGGGACCGACGCATTATCTGGGACCAAATTTGCAATTAACTCGAAAGGTAATCTTTTGGAGAAATGAGTAGAGTACTGGTGCAAGAAAGTGCTATATAAGCATGTGATATGAGAGAGCAGTGGACTCTGAAGACAATTATCAAGAGGAAGAGCACGAACATCCTAGGAGGAGTTAAGGATTATTGACCTAGGGGCTTGTTTGATGTTTTTATTGAAGTTTTATTGGGGAATATCCTCAAATGCTATACAAAAGCAATTTTATTTGTGATGTTATTTTGTTCTGATAATTTTGAGAAAATTGCCGAAATAGTCTTCGATAGTGGGACCGAATTTCACTTTAGCCCCCAATAATTACACGGTTATATTTTAGTCCTCGAAAGTGGCCAAAAGGTTGCACTTTTAGTCCCCAGGTCATTTTTTCAATAAAGTTGGGGTCAAAACACGATTTTTAATAATTATGGGATCAAAACACGATTTTTAACAATTCGGTCCCACTATCGGGGACTATTTCGGCAACCATTATATTATAGTTTGTCCATTAGCTAACCCATAATTGTAGACTTTATTGGAAAACAACCATCAAAAAACGTGTTTTGACCCCATAATTGTTAAAAATTGTATTTTGACCCCAACTTTATTGAAAAACATGACCTAGGGACTAAAGTGCAACCTTTTGGCCACTTTCGGGGACTAAAATGTAATTATGTAACTATTTGGGGCTAAAGTGTAATTTGATCCCACTATCGGAGACAATTTTTGTAATTTTCTCTGATAGTTTTATTTCTTTTTGTATTTCGATTCATTAGCTTTTCGATTTGTTTATGGATTTATAATACTATGACTATGATAACATTATTCGTATCTAATAACTAAAAAATTGTTATTATATCATGAGGCGTTGAACCATGTAATATATACATGTATATTTAACGAATATGAATTATAAGATTTAAATTTGTATTTTACAAAGGGCAAATTAAGCCAATGATCACTCGTATTTGTTAAAAAATCTAGTTTGATCACCCTAGTTCAATTAATACGTTTTTCAATCACACATGATTCTTATACAAGATAGATTTTGGTTATCCCATGTATTTTAGGTGTTACATTGAGGTTTTATTGATTTTGATGATGGTATTTTTTGTCACTTCATAAATAATAAAATAAAAAATAACAAAAACTTGATTTACCACCAAAAGTAAACCAGGTGACCAAATTTCTCTTCTATAAGAGCAATGATAAAAGATGGCCTAAGTTAAATTAGGTCGATGCAATAATAGGAATTGTGAACAAAGATGTGTAGTATTTGGTGCCGTTTTTCCTTTTACAAAGTAATAATACAAAATTAAATTTCAAACGCAAAACAAAATATGAAGATCATAGAAACAGTTTAATGGAAAATTTAATTTTTAAAGAACAAATAAAAACAAACAAGGAAATCAAAGAAAATGGGAAAAAATAATCATAATTATGCATGACAATATCTGACATCCCAAATTTTATGTGAATGTGATTGATTTTTGAGTAAATTGCTGAAATGATCCTCGAAAGTGGGTTCAGGTTGTCTTTTGGTCTTCAAAAGTATAAAAGTTGCAACTTAGTCCACGATATTGGCCAATGCTTGCAGATTGGTCCAAAATTTTAGTTAAGGTGTTAATTTTTAACGCCCCAATAACGATTGTAGTTCACTCCTAAGCTAATTTTGTTATTACCGTTCTAACTTATTAACAACACATGTAACTCACGAGGCTCGTGAGCCGTTAACATTTAACATCGTCGTTAAATTTTGGACCAATCTGCAACCTTTGGCCAATATCGTGGACTGATTTGCAACTTTTGTACTTTTGAGGACCAAAAGGCAACCTGAATCCACTTTCGGGGACTATATCAGCAATTTACTCATTGATTTTTTGTTTTGTTTTGATTCTTTTTTTTTTTTCTTTTTTTGCATAAAATGACAATTAATACCATCATACTCCTTTTTAATCCACACCACATGATAAAAAGAAAAACAAAATAATATGAGAACTAATGGCAACAAATATGGGTTAAGCATAATGCTTACACCTTCTTATAAGCCTACAAGAATTGCTTGTCGAAGGAGTTACGGTTCATTAAGTTTTTTGTTGATTAATGGATAAAAATACGAATTATAACTTTTTATAATATAGTTTCTTATTCTTTTAATACATTTTAGCTAATATGTTCTCCCTCTGTTCACTCTTACTTGTCGTAAGATAGTCACATCTCATAATATCGTCAACACAAGTAAGCAGTGGCGGATTTAAGGGGTGGTCCAAGTATGCACAGGACCACCCAAAAACATAAAAATATTTTAGCTTAGATGACAATAGTATCCCTATTTTATTCAACAGTCTGGGTTCAATAATCTTATATAATTAAGCATTTACTCGTACTTATATATATACATCTTATATAATTAAATCATGGATCCGTCCCTACTAAAAAGTGTATACGAGTAGGGCTGTAAACGAGCCGAATAATACCGAACATCGGAAGATTCTAGTTCGGCTCTATCGTCCTCGAGCCGAACTGTAAACGAGCCGAATAATGGTCGAACATCAAAATGAGAAGCTCGGCTCTAATTTTGTCAGACGAATTCGAGCCGAACTCTTGCCGAACTTGCCGAATAATTTGGTTTGAAGGTTATGAAACAAAATTAAATTCGACTAAATTTGCTAAATCTACCAAAGAAAATAAAAGTAAAACTAAAGTATATATCTTTACCTCAAAATTCAACCAAATATGCTAAATCTATCAAAGAAATGGACGATTAATCGATCAAATACAAATCTATATTACAATATTATTACATAATTTCACATGGTGAGTCGAGCCGAGCTTTTTGCGAACCGTTTGCGAATCGAGTCAAATATTGATTTCAAGATTTGGTTCTACGTTTGCTATTCCAAATCGAGCAACGAACCGAACTTTTTCGAGCCAAATACCCCGAGCCGAGTCGAGCTTCCAGGTTCATTTACAGCCCTATACACGAGTATGATGTTTGATCTTGCAATATGAAACCCTATTGCAATATATCATATATGCATGTTTTGTTAGAAGAAACATTTCTTCATCATAGGCATATTATTATATAATAGCATAAATACCGTGTAATTCAAGATCAATAGTAGGTGAGATCTTTGTAAGCCAAACTTAGTTTAAATACTTCACAAATTCTTCCTCAAAACGAAGACGAAACCCTTTCTCACATAACAAGTTTGCATCAAATCCCTAAACTTCATTCAATTAACTTCTTCATGCAAGAATAACTTAAGTAGTACTAATAAGTACAAGTGATATCATTACTCGATCTACTCAATATCACTCATCGATCATATATGTTATCTTTTTAAGGAAATCTATGTATATGTATAACCAACAAAATTTAGGGTTCTTATATTGAAGTTGTTAACCTATATATATATATATATAATACTTCAATTTTTGTGATTTTCATTTAAATATGTTTATCTAAGTGACATAGCTTAGTTATTGTCATATATCTATAAATTATTTTGTTTTAGGGTTTTCAATTTGCTTGTCAAAATTGAATAAACTATAATAAATTAAGGAAACCCTCATATATTTATACTTCGAATAAGTCGAGATGGAAGGAGAGATATCATTGAAAGAAGATCATAAGTTGCCTCCAGGGTTTCGATTCCATCCGACAGATGAAGAGCTTGTCACATATTATCTTGTGAGTAAGATCTCCGATTCCAAGTTTGTTGCAAGGGCTGTCACAGATGTTGATCTCAACAAGTGTGAGCCATGGGATCTCCCAGGTATATATATGTTGTAACTTCATAATCCTTTCATCGAATATGAGCGAATAAAACTAAGGAGTTAATTACTGATATGATCCGAAATAGTGGTACGCAGTTGCATTTTAATCCCATGTAGAGGGAGATATATAGAGTTAAGTCATGAAAACAAAGCTATGATGAGTTAGATCTACTAGGGTTTTAAATTTCTTATTGCAAATTCTTAATCTCTTTTAAGTCATCAGAGAAATTAAAGAAATTTGAGCTATGATGAGTTAGATCTACTAGGGTTTTAAATTTCTTGTTGTAATTTCTTAATCTCTTCTAAGTCATAAGAAAACTAAATTGAGCTATGAATAACTAGATATACTTGTTTATTATTTCAATTTTGTTGTCCTAATTTTTTCTTGATATGTTTAATTTTGATCCATAACGTAAAAATCACGTTTTCATGCTTAGTTTATTTATTTGGACCAATTTAATAACGTAGCTAGTTACCATAAGAAATAAAATGGTAAAAGAAAATGTTTGATGCAATTAATGTCTTCTATTATGCGCCCTTTATTAACTTGCACGTAATTAAATAGAACTATCTAGGAATAGCTTAAATGCATGGCCGTTTCTTGTGCTAATCATTTTGTATATATGATTTCTTATCTACTTTCACTAAAATCTTGATCTTTTTTACTATTAGTTTGATCATTTTATCATTAATTCGCATGCATATGTGACTTAAATAAGATTGCTATATTAATTGTTTATCGTATTTATTTTTTTGTGTAAATTAGCGATGAGAATATGAACAACAATATTACAATTAATTGTTTTTCATATTATTAATATTTGAAATGATTTTGTTTTGGTGATGGTTAAAGCCAAAGCTAAGATGGGCGAAAAGGAATGGTACTTCTTCAGCCTTCGAGATAGGAAATACCCCACGGGAGTGAGAACGAACCGTGCTACGAACACCGGGTACTGGAAGACGACGGGGAAGGACAAGGAGATCTACAACAGCACCACCTCTGAGTTAGTTGGTATGAAGAAAACATTGGTGTTTTATAGAGGAAGGGCTCCAAGAGGAGAGAAAACCAATTGGGTGATGCATGAATATCGTATCCACCCCAAATCATCCTACAGAACAACTGCAAAGGTATGTCTATACATTCCCTTTCTTTTTTCTTTTTCTTTTTTTGTAGTTTAGTTATGAGGTGAGTTTCGAACGACCCAGAAACTTCTGGTCACTAGCTAGCAAGACCTTTTCACTAGGCTAGCGCTATTTGATTAACCAAGGACCTCCAGTTAAGGAGTATGCTAATTATATGGAGTATGCTAATTTCTTTTCTTTTTTTGTCAATCGAACCAAGGACCTCCAGTTAAGGAGGTTAGGTCGTAACCACTAGGTCAAGGATACGGGTTCCAGTATACTTAGTTCATTTCATTACAATTTTATGGTAACTTATATGGTGTGCAAATACTTAAAAATTAAATGAGTTAATTTCTCATATCGTGGGATTACGTCGCACTTTAATCACACATAATTATAGTATTATTGGATACTTGGGATAAAATTAAATTTTAAAGAGTGTAAAATAGGATATCAAATATGTTGAATGAAAAATATTTTTAATATATGTTGAAAAAAATTTAATATCAATATTTCTTATTTATTTAAATAAGGAGAAAAAGATAACTTCCAAATAAGGAAGGTATAAATTTATTTTAGCTCTTACTTTAATTTTTAAGGGATGGAATGTAGATGCTTCAAATCGTTAGAATTTTACAACGTTCATACGTTATTGTATGTGTCATTTTAACATTAATTTTTTTATCTATACATTATCGAACCTTTATAAAAGAAAATAAAAATAATACATACTCCTCCAATCCGAACTCTTACAAAACACAGAATTCGAAAACCAATTGTTGATTTCAACCATTATTTGGTAAGACGAGAAACGAGGTAAAGTTTTAATGCAAACAAAATTTTGAAATTTTATTCAACTTTTTGTAAAAGAAATCCCTCCTTCCAATCAAGGATGTTACGATGAAGTGATTAAACATGTGTATCCATGTTTCTATACAATGACGAAATTGTTAATCTCGTAGTGATCATGATTGAAAGTGTTTTTTTCGAACATAGTTTTGAAGTTATAAAATTAAGAAACGCTTCGAAGACATTATAAAAATATTTAATAAATGATGTAAACAATTACAAAATCAAAATAAGTTATATATGTTAAAAAATATTTGACTAAACATAAATAATAGTTATATATAAATATGATCTAAACTAAAAATAAAATAAAATATTTTGAAGGAGTCATCTTTACATACGACACAACCATTGTCTTGTGTAAACATTAACCTCGTCCTCAACAATATTATGATTGTAGTATAATCTAGAAATAAAGTAAAAATTGTTGCTCTTCAAGAATGATACAACAATATTTACATCACTTTCATAATTCTCAATAATGTAATTTTATGTGAATAAATGATAGGGTCACAAGAATATACTCCATATGTTAACAAAATTGATTGTGATGACTAACACTTCACATTTATCAAGTGTCATTTTAATATACTCATTTCAACAATGTGAGGATCACATATTGTATCAACAATTTATAATAAATAAAAATGTGAATCTTTTTGTTATGAATGATATTAGTCCTTAAATTTCTTCAGAGGTAATTGTAGTTTTGGTCTTAGATAGTGGGATGTAGTTATACTTTAGTTTCGGTAGTTACGACGTTGTAGATTTGTCCCTGAAAAACTACACAAATGTTACAGTATAGTCTCGAAAAGTGACAAATGTTATAGTATGGTCATCGGAAAAGTAGGGACTAATGAACAACGATTGTTACTTTTAGGGAGTATAGCGCAACACTTGAGTCAGGAACCAATCTACAAATGTATAACTTCACCCTACTATTTGGGACCAAATCGTGAGCAAAGTGTTGAAATGGTCCCCAAAAGTGGGTTCAGGTTGCCTTTTGGTCCTCGAAAGTACAAAAGTTGCAATTTAGTCCACGATATTGGCCAACTATTGCAGATTGGTCCAAAATTTAATGAAGGCGTTAATTTTTAACGCCCCAATGGTGATTGTAGTTCACTCCTAAGCTATTTCTATCATTACCGTTCTAACTTATTAACAACACGTGTAACTCACGAGGCGCGTGAGCCGTTAATATATAACAGCGCCGTTAAATTTTGGATCAATCTGCAATCGTAGGCCAATATCGTGGACTGATTTGCAACTTTTGTACTTTGAGAAACCGAAAGGCAACCTGAACCCACTTTCGAGGACCATTTCAGCAATTTTCTCCCAAATCGTCAATTATCTCAATTTTTCGACAGAAGTTTTCCCACAATTTTAAATTGTCGGGATGATAAGATTGTAAAATCTTCAAGCATTGTAACAAATAAAGATACGAATGAAAAGATAATTAATGCATGTTTAATGCTCTAGATCTACAATTAAACCTCACTCAAATAACTTCCATGCCCATACAACCCTTTTCTTCTACCCTATCATAATTTTACTTAACAAGTTATTAGTTTGTCGGTTAATCTTCTACTCTTAAGCTTCCATATATGTCTCTTCCATCATTTTTTTTCTGTTGTTCTCTTTTTTGTTCTTTTCATTGCTCCTCCACTATTTAAGCTTTTATTATTACTTATACAAGATCGATCATTTTATTTTAAATACATCGAAACATGTTAATATATCAATATCATATACTTAAAGAACATTTTTCATATTTAAAGAAAACCTAAGTATAAAAAAGTATGACTAATCCCAATTTATATACTGAGCATTCACGTCAGTGTTCCTAGAGTTTCAAAATACACCTTTAACAACCGTTTTTATAATATTTGGGGTTTGCTTTTTATATATGTGTACTTTAGCAGCATTCTTATCATTCGTACTCAAAAATAAAATAAAAACAAAAAAAAGATTTCATATATCTTAATAAATATTTAAGATAAAACTTAATTTTTAAAAGTGTAAAGTAATGTGCTATATGTAGGTATTGAACGAAAGATATTTTTAATTTATATTTAATATGACAAAGTATATTTAATTATTTAATCTTATCTTTTATATAATTAGAAAAGAAGAAAATGACAGGAGAAAAGGAAATAACTTTCAAACAGGAAGTGTCCATATTCATTAGGGGGTAAACATGGTGTGTAAACTATTAGGAGCCAACCTATTTAAGGAAAGCTGAAAACTTATAATGTTTTATATTCCTTCCCTCCATAAAGATTGTCACATTTTAACTTTTGATGATCAAACATTATAAAATTCGATCAAGAATTCTCATCAAATGATAAGAAATAATATAGTCTTGTGGGATCTTATTAGATTCGTCTCAATATACATTTTTGAAATATCAACTTTTTATAATTTTTTTGCATGTAGAATAAGAGATATTTACGTTTTAAATCTTATATTGTTGACTATGAAAAGTCAAAATGTGACAATTATTTAGGGATCGAGGGAGTATTTTTATTTTTTCAGCCTCCCTTATAATTTTAGTGAAGGTGACATGAACCCTCCTACACTTAATTTATGTTAGATTTGTTACATGGTACATCAACACATTGATTGAAAGTTGAAACTACGAGAAATTTGAAAGAATACGCCCTCCCCTTTTCATTTTTTAGTTTTTGTTCCCCTTAATTTTTTCTTTGATTGCACTACCCTCCCCATCCCCCTCAAATTGACTAATTTGCCTTAATGAACCTTCACCCCCATTTCTTTTATTTCAATACCCATCCCCCTCTTCCTTCTTCTTCTTCGTCTTCTCCTCGCGAGACAGCTGAGGTCACGATGGCCGTCTAAAACCTTTTTTGTAGTTAGCGGTAATTAGTGGTGATGTTGTTTTTATGAAATAGAAGAAGAAGAAGAAGAAAAAGATAATAAATAAGTCGTGAAGATAACAAAGAATGAAGAAGGACAAAGAAAAGTAGGGTAGCGAAATTAAAAAAATGGAGGGGAGTTTATTAGGAGCAAATTAGTTAATTTGAGGAGGGAGGTAGGGAAATCAAAGCAAAAACCAAGGGCGACAATTTTTTTTCAAATATATATATATATACATACATATATATATATATATATATATATATAAAGAAGGAGAATGGGGCATTCTTTCAAATTTCTCTTAAAACTATTAGATTTTTTTAAATAACTTTTGATTGTTACTGTTAACAGGATGAATGGGTAGTGTGTCGTGTATTCCAAAAAAGTGTTGGCGTGAAAAAATACCCTCCAACCACTTCTTCATCTACAAGCAGACAAACTATTCCTACCTACACCAATCTGGACAATCAATTTGGGACAAGTAATACAATTTTCCCACCCCATATGATCATGCAGCCTCCAGACAACATTATTCATCATCAACTCATGAATCCCATGATGTCAAGAAACAACATAAGCTATGCAGAGCTTCAAGAATTCTCCAAGGTATTCAGAGGAGGTCCAAGCGGAGTTGCTAACATGAACTTCCATCATCCCATGCAAACGCCACAAGTTGCCGGCGGGTACGGAGAAAATTGCTTCACAATTTCTGGGTTGAATTTGAACCTTACGGGCGGAATGCCCTCTTCAAATCATCAAAATCTGAGGCCAATTATGACTCCAATCTCTTCGACGATGACCCAACAAGATGTTAATGCAGCTATGTTGAACAACATTGCCATTCAGCAGAATCAAGCTGCCACAGCGGGTTACACCTCGGGAGCAGAGATGAACAGCAATATTAACAACAACAATAATGCAAACTCTATGGGAAACAGATTTGGGCAGATGGAACATTGCCCTGACCTGGAGAATTATTGGCCAACATTTTAGCGAAAGACATTTGAAGGTTTTGTTGAGGTGGGAAAAAGAACTTCCCCATATGGTTAGTAATAACCTTAAGAGAGTATGTTAAGATAATGTGTGTTGTGTTTTATGTTGTACGATTAGAACTAAAATTGGTTTTTTTTCACTTTCTGTATTCGAACACTCCGGGTAATGATGTTAGATCATACCAGGAACATGTGTTATTCTAAGAACTTATCAGCAACATTACCAAGAACTAAAACACCAGTAATTTATCGGAGGTGACACTTCGAGACCACTAAACGATCCAAAAATGTTTTATTGGCAGCAGAGTGTCCCCCTTAGAGCGTACTGCAATAAACTAAACGTTAGCACGACAAAAATATTAAGAGGTAGGTTTATCCTCATTGAGGGGTGGCCAGCCCTTGGCCACAGATACAATCAACTGAAAGCTGATGTGCTTACAATCCTTCAGCGTGCAACTA